>JACYXH010000772.1:3566384-3661384 GCA_026745465.1 Lota lota
AATATCTGTGTGAAAAAATTGCACTGATTGGCCCAAAGGTGGCGCTATTGCAATCGTCCAAAATTGGCAAATCATATCTCCAGACTACTTTGACCTACAGTCATGAAACTTTGGTCATATATGCATCTTCTCATGCTGAACAAATATGCCTCAAGAACCTATGACTTCCGCCATGATGGATTTTCCGCCATTTTGAATTTTGTGAAAAACATGAAAAAATGTAAAAGTCCTAGGTTTTTTGAGATACACAAAAATCCTTGGGTACACATAATCTTTGGACCAATATCTTCAATCTATCCTCGGTAAAAGTCTGTGCCATAAAGCATAAGGCCCCCAGGAGACATTAACTTTGAAAGAAGGTGTGGCTTAACAACGCCGAACACAAAAATGCTTATATCGACATCAAGGTGGAGTCCTATGATCTTGGCTCCAATACAAACGTTGTTCAAGATTAAATTCTGAAAAACATGGTACCCATGTTTTCTCAATTGGGGCGTGGCATAAAATAGGGCGTGGCTTGTGACTAAAATGACCACAGTTCCTAGAGGAAGTGTTGGATTTGAGCGGGATCAACTGTCACACAATCAGGATTATAAACCTCAAATGCTTAAATAAGATATAAGTTGATTGACAAAACAACATGGCCGCCAGACAAAAAAAACTGAAAAAAAAATTAAAATGCTTTTTCCCACATCAAGGAAGACTCCTATGATCTTAAGTGAAATTGATGAATTGTTGGCCATGAAATTCTGCACAAGATGAAGTTTTTACTTTTTCAATTTTCCTGAAACAACATGGCCGAAAGAGGCTAACAACGGTCTAAATGGACGTAAATGCGTTTTTCGACATCAGTATGGATTCTTATGATCTTGTGTCCAATATAAAAGTTGTTATGCCTAACATTCTGAACAAGATTACTTTTTGTGATTTTAATTTTGGTAAAACAACATGGCCGCCAGAAGCAAAAAACCGTCCCAATGGGCTTAAAATGCGTTTTCAAAAATCTATATGGACTCTAATCATCTTGACTATAATAGAAAAGTTGTTCATCATGAAATTCCGAACAAGATAGATTTCTCACTTTTCCAATTATGCCCAAAAACATGGCTGCCAGAGGCTCAAACCGGTTAGAATGTTGTGATTCCAATCCCATTGAACCACTCTAACTATCATTATTTTCATACTGTATGACAATATATAAAACTTTACTCTCACTTTTCTAAACAGTGTTTGATCAAAGTAAACCTAAGGTGTCTTTATCTTCGTACTGTATGACAATATATAAAACTTTTCTCTCACTTTTCTAAACACTGTTTGATCAAAGTAAACCTAAAGTGTGTGTGTGTGTCTGAAGCTGTCGTTACATTAAAAACAATCCATTTACTATCATTATCTTCATGCTGTATGACAATATATAATACCTTTCTCTCACTTTTCTAAACAGTGCTTGATCAAAGTAAAGCTTCTTCCTTGATTTAAACCAAAAAGAATACAGTACAATGTAAAGTCCATAAGCACTGACCTAACTGTTTGACATGTTGATGCAATGCACTTGCCACTTTCGTGTGTGTGTGTCTAAATGCTATGCCGGTTATGATTCTATTTTAAAGCGTTAAACGAGCGTAACTGCTGAACCCTGACTTTGAAACACTTTCACAAAACATCGAAGGCCAATCACCGCAATTGAGCTGAGGCCATTCCAACCTCATCAACTGTATAAAATCTTTAAAAGTCTCACTGGTCTGCCTCGTCTGCACAAACCTCGACACCCGCTAAATGCTGCTTGCAGCTTTAATTAGGGTGTCGAGGACGAAGTCCAAGACAACCTCTTGTTATTGCTGGTTTTATTATTATTATTAATATACAGTGTTTGACTTACACAGCCAAAACCGCTTGGTTAATTCTGAAAAAAACTTGCTAAACCTGTATAGGAGGACAACAGAAGATCTGTGTGAAAAATTGCACTGATTGGCCCAAAGGTGGCGCTATAGCAATCGCATGAAAATGCAAACTTTGAACAAGCATATCTCCAGACTACTTTGACCTACAGTCATGAAACTTTGACCATAGATGCATCTTCTAATGCTGAACAAATATGCCTCAAGAACCTATGACTTCCGCCATGATGGATTTTCCGCCATTTTGAATTTTGTGAAAAACATGAAAAAATGTAAAAGCCCTAGGTTTTTTGAGATACACAGAAATCCTTGGGCACACATAATCTTTGGACCAATATCTTTAATCTATCCTCTTTAAAAGTCTGTGCAATAAAACATAAGGCCCCCAGGAGCCATTAACTTTGAAAGAAGGTGTGGCTTAACAACGCCAAACACAAAAATGCTTATATCGACATCAAGGTGGAGTCCTATGATCTTGGCTCCAATAAAAACGTTGTTCAAGATTAAATTCTGAACAACATGGTACCCATGTTTTTTCAATTGGGGCGTGGCATAAAAAAGGGCGTGGCTTGTGACTAAAATGACCACAGTTCCTAGAGGAAGTGTTGGATTTGAGCGGGATCAACTGTCACACAATCAGAATTATAAACCTCAAATGCTTAAATAAGATATAAGTTGATTGACAAAACAACATGGCCGCCAGACGGAAAAAACAGAAAAAAATATTAAATTGCTTTTTCCCACATCAAGGAACACTCCTATGATCTTAAGTGAAATTGATGAATTGTAGGCCATGAAATTCTGAACAAGATGACGTTTTCACCTTTTCAATTTTCCTGAAACAACATGGCCGCCAGAAGCAAAAAACCGTCAGAATGGCCTTAAAATGCGTTTTCACAAATCTATATGGACTCTAATCATCTTGACTATAATAGAAAAGTTGTTCAGCATGAAATTCCCAACAAGATCGATTTATCACTTTTTCAAATATGCCCAAAAACATGGCTGCCAGAGGCTCAAACCGGTTAGAATGCCGTGATTCCAATCCCATTGAACCACTCTAACTATCATTATCGTCATACTGTATGACAATATATAAAACTTTTGTCTCACTTTTCTAAACAGTGTTTTATCAAAGTAAACCTCAAGTGTGTGTGTGTCTGAAGCTATCATTTATTTAAAAACAGTTAAAAATACAATCATAACTGCCATAGCTTGTAAAACTAAAGTGTGTGTGTTGGTCTGAAGCTGTCATTACATTAAAAAAAATCCATTTACTATCATTATCTTCATACTGTATGACAATATATAATACTTTTGTCTTACTTTTCTAAACAGTCTAAAGTGTGTGTGTGTCTGAAGCTGTCATTACATTAAAAACAATCCATTACAGTGTTTGATCAAAGTAAACCTAAAGTGTGTGTGTGTCTGAAGCTGTCATTACATTTAAAACAATCCATTTACTATCATTATCTTCATACTGTATGACAATATATAATACTTTTCTCTCACTTTTCTAAACAGTGTTTGATCAAAGTAACCCTAAAGTGTGTGTGTGTCTGAAGCTGTCATTACATTAAAAACAATCCATTTACTATCTTTATCTTCATACTGTATGACAATATATAAAACTTTACTCTCACTTTTCTAAACAGTGTTTGATCAAAGTAAACCTAAGGTGTCTTTATCTTCATACTGTATGACAATATATAAAACTTTACTCTCACTTTTCTAAACAGTGTTTTATCAAAGTAAACCTAAAGTGTGTGTGTGTGTCTGAAGCTGTCATTACATTAAAAACAATACATTTACTATCATTATCTTCATACTGTATGACAATATATAATACTTTTGTCTTACTTTTCTAAACAGTCTAAAGTGTATGTGTGTCTGAAGCTGTCATTACATTAAAAACAATCCATTACAGTGTTTGATCAAAGTAAACCTAAAGTGTGTGTGTGTGTCTGAAGCTGTCATTACATTAAAAACAATCCATTTACTATAATTATCTTCATACTGTATGACAATATATAATACTTTTCTCTCACTTTTCTAAACAGTGTTTGATCAAAGTAAAAGTTCTTCCTTGATTTAAACCAAAAAAAATACAGTACAATGTAACGTCCATAAGCACTGACCTAACTGTTTGCAATGTTGATGCAATGCACTTGCCACTTTTGTGTGTGTGTGTGTCTAAATGCTATGCCGGTTATGATTCTATTTTAAAGCGTTAAACGAGCGTAACTGCTGAACCCTGACTTTGATACACTTTCACAAAACATCGAAGGCCAATCACCGCAATTGAGCTGAGGCCATTCCAACCTCATCAACTGTATAAAATCTTTAAAAGTCTTACTGGTCTGCCTCGTCTGCATAAACCTCGACACCCGTTAATCGCTGCTTGCAGCTTTAATTATTATTAATATACAGTGTTTGACTTACACAGCCAAAACCGCTTGGTTAATTCTGAAAAAAACTTGCTAAACCTGTATAGGAGGACAACAGAAGATCTGTGTGAAAAAATTGCACTGATTGGCCCAAAGGTGGCGCTATAGCAATCGCATGAAAATGCAAACTTTGAACAAGCATATCTCCAGACTACTTTGACCTACAGTCATGAAACTTTGACCATAGATGCATCTTCTAATGCTGAACAAATATGCCTCAAGAACCTATGACTTCCGCCATGATGGATTTTCCGCCATTTTGAATTTTGTGAAAAACATGAAAAAATGTAAAAGCCCTAGGTTTTTTGAGATACACAGAAATCCTTGGGCACACATAATCTTTGGACCAATATCTTTAATCTATCCTCTTTAAAAGTCTGTGCAATAAAACATAAGGCCCCCAGGAGCCATTAACTTTGAAAGAAGGTGTGGCTTAACAACGCCAAACACAAAAATGCTTATATCGACATCAAGGTGGAGTCCTATGATCTTGGCTCCAATAAAAACGTTGTTCAAGATTAAATTCTGAACAACATGGTACCCATGTTTTTTCAATTGGGGCGTGGCATAAAAAAGGGCGTGGCTTGTGACTAAAATGACCACAGTTCCTAGAGGAAGTGTTGGATTTGAGCGGGATCAACTGTCACACAATCAGAATTATAAACCTCAAATGCTTAAATAAGATATAAGTTGATTGACAAAACAACATGGCCGCCAGACGGAAAAAACAGAAAAAAATATTAAATTGCTTTTTCCCACATCAAGGAACACTCCTATGATCTTAAGTGAAATTGATGAATTGTAGGCCATGAAATTCTGAACAAGATGACGTTTTCACCTTTTCAATTTTCCTGAAACAACAGGGCCGCCAGAAGCAAAAAACCGTCAGAATGGCCTTAAAATGCGTTTTCACAAATCTATATGGACTCTAATCATCTTGACTATAATAGAAAAGTTGTTCAGCATGAAATTCCCAACAAGATCGATTTATCACTTTTTCAAATATGCCCAAAAACATGGCTGCCAGAGGCTCAAACCGGTTAGAATGCCGTGATTCCAATCCCATTGAACCACTCTAACTATCATTATCGTCATACTGTATGACAATATATAAAACTTTTGTCTCACTTTTCTAAACAGTGTTTTATCAAAGTAAACCTCAAGTGTGTGTGTGTCTGAAGCTATCATTTATTTAAAAACAGTTAAAAATACAATCATAACTGCCATAGCTTGTAAAACTAAAGTGTGTGTGTTGGTCTGAAGCTGTCATTACATTAAAAAAAATCCATTTACTATCATTATCTTCATACTGTATGACAATATATAATACTTTTGTCTTACTTTTCTAAACAGTCTAAAGTGTGTGTGTGTCTGAAGCTGTCATTACATTAAAAACAATCCATTACAGTGTTTGATCAAAGTAAACCTAAAGTGTGTGTGTGTCTGAAGCTGTCATTACATTTAAAACAATCCATTTACTATCATTATCTTCATACTGTATGACAATATATAATACTTTTCTCTCACTTTTCTAAACAGTGTTTGATCAAAGTAACCCTAAAGTGTGTGTGTGTCTGAAGCTGTCATTACATTAAAAACAATCCATTTACTATCATTATCTTCATACTGTATGACAATATATAAAACTTTACTCTCACTTTTCTAAACAGTGTTTGATCAAAGTAAACCTAAGGTGTCTTTATCTTCATACTGTATGACAATATATAAAACTTTTCTCTCACTTTTCTAAACACTGTTTGATCAAAGTAAACCTAAAGTGTGTGTGTGTCTGAAGATGTCATTACATTAAAAACAATCCATTTACTATCATTATCTTCATACTGTATTACAATATATAATACTTTTCTCTCACTTTTCTAAACAGTCTAAAGTGTGTGTGTGTGTCTGAAGCTGTCATTACATTAAAAACAATCCATTACAGTGTTTGATCAAAGTAAACCTAAAGTGTGTGTGTGTGTCTGAAGCTGTCATTACATTAAAAACAATCCATTTATTATCATTACATTAAAAACAATCAATTTACTATCATTATCGTCATACTGTATGACAATATATAATACTTTTCTCTCACTTTTCTAAACAGTGTTTGATCAAAGTAAAGCTTATTCTTTGATTTACACCAAAACCAATACAGTACAATGTCAGCAGTAAGAACTGACCTAACTGTTTGCAATGTTGATGCAATGCACTTGCCACTTTTGTGTGTGTGTGTGTCTAAATGCTATGCCGGTTATGATTCTATTTTAAAGCGTTAAAGAAGCGTAACCGCTCAACCCTGACTTTGATACACTTTCACAAAACATCGAAGGCCAATCACCGCAATTGAGCTGAGGCCATTCCAACCTCATCAACTGTATAAAATCTTTCAAAGTCTCACTGGTCTGCCTCGTCTGCACAAACCTCGACACCCGGTAAATGCTGCTTGCAGCTTTAATTAGGGTGTCGAGGACGAAGTCCAAGACAACCTCTTGTTATTGCTGGTTTTATTATTATTATTATTATTAATATATACAGTGTTTGACTTATACAGCCTAAACCGCTTGGTTAAGTCTGAAATAAACTTGCTAAACCTGTAAAGGACGACAACAGAAGATCTGTGTGAAAGAATTGCACTGATTGGCCCAAAGGTGGCGCTATAGCAATCGCATGAAAATCCAAACTTTGAACAAGCATATCTCCTGACCCCATTAACCTACAGTCATAAAACCTTGACCATATATGCATCTCCTCATGCTGAACAAATATGCCTCAAAAACCTATGACTTCCGCCATGATGTATATTCCGCCATTTTGAATTTTGTGAGAAACATGAAGAAATGTAAAAACCCTAGCTTTTTTGAGATACTCAGAAATCCTTGGCAACACATAATCTTTGGACCAATATCTTTAATGATTCCTCAGTAAAAGTCTGTGCAATTAAGCATAAGGCCCCCAGGAGCTATTAACTTTGAAAGAAGGTGTGGCTTAACAACGCCAAACACAAAAACGCTTATATCGACTTCAAGGTGGACTCCTATGATCTTGACCCCAATACAAACATTGTTCATCATTAAATTCTAAACAAGATGGTACCCATGTTTTTCCAATTGGGGCGTGGCATCAAAAGGGCGTGGTTTTTCACTAAAATGACCACAGTTCCTAGAAGAATTGTTGGATTTGAGCGGGACCAACTGTCACACAATCAGGGATCAAAGCCCTAAATGCTTAAGTAAGATTTAAGTTGATTGACAAAACAACATGGCCGCCAGACTTAGACAAAAAAAAAATTTTGCACGTTTTATGACTACTTGCTAGAGCTGTAGAGGAGGACTACAGAATATCTGTGTGAAATAATTGCACTGATTGGCCCAAAGGTGGCGCTATAGCAATCGTCTGAAAATGCAAACTTTGAACGAGCATATCTCCTGACCCCTTTGGCCTACAGTCATAAAACTTTGCTCAAATATGCATCTTCACATGCTGAACAAATGTGCCTCAACAACCTATGACTTCCGCCATGATGGATTTTTCGCCATTTTGAATTTTGTCAAAAACATTAAAATCAGTAGGGCTCCTACGTTTTTTAAGATAAACGGAAATCCTTTGGCACACATAATCTTTGGACCAATGTCTTTAATATGCTCTCACGAAACGTCTGTGCAATAAAGCATAAGGCCCCCAGGAGCCATTAACTTTGAAAGAAGGTGTGGCTTAACCACGCCGAACACTAAAATGCTTATATTGACATCAACATGGTGTCCTATGATCTTGTGTCCAATACAAATGTTGTTGGCCATGGAATTCTGAACAACAGCTAAGTTTCATATTTTAATTTTGCTAAAACAAAATGGCCGCCAGAGACAGAAAACTGTCCGAATGGCCTTAAAATGCGTTTTCAAAACTCTATATGGACTCCTATCATCTTGTGTACAGTAGAAAAGTTGTTGGGCATGGGATTCTGAACAAGAGTACATTTTCAGAATTTAATTTTGGTAAAACAAAATGGCCGCCAGAAACTAAAAACCGTCAGAATGGGCTTAAAATGCGTTTTCACAAATCTATATGGACTCTAATCATCTTGACTACAATAGAAAAGTTGTTCAGCATGAAATTTCCAACAAGATCGATTTATCACTTTTCCAATTATGCCCAAAAACATGGCTGCCAGAGGCTCAAACCGGTTAGAATGCCGTGATTCCAATCCCATTTAACCACTCTAACTATCACTATCTTCATACTGTATAACAATATATAAAACTTTTGTCTCACTTTTCTAAACAGTGTTTGATCAAAGTAAACCTAAGGTGTCTTTATCTTC
Organism: Lota lota; assembly: GCA_026745465.1. Classification (NCBI taxonomy): domain Eukaryota; kingdom Metazoa; phylum Chordata; class Actinopteri; order Gadiformes; family Lotidae; genus Lota; species Lota lota. Next base: position 3,575,048 of record JACYXH010000772.1, read on the forward strand.
GTACTGTATGACAATATATAAAACTTTTCTCTCACTTTTCTAAACACTGTTTGATCAAAGTAAACCTAAAGTGTGTGTGTGTCTGAAGCTGTCGTTACATTAAAAACAATCCATTTACTATCATTATCTTCATGCTGTATGACAATATATAATACCTTTCTCTCACTTTTCTAAACAGTGTTTCATCAAAGTAAAGCTTCTTCCTTGATTTAAACCAAAAAGAATACAGTACAATGTAAAGTCCATAAGCACTGACCTAACTGTTTGACATGTTGATGCAATGCACTTGCCACTCTCGTGTGTGTGTGTCTAAATGCTATGCCGGTTATGATTCTATTTTAAAGCGTTAAAGAAGCGTAACTGCTGAACCCTGACTTTGATACACTTTCACAAAACATTGAAGGCCAATCACCGCAATTGAGCTGAGGCCATTCCTACCTCATCAACTGTATTAAATCTTTAAAAGTCTTACTGGTCTGCCTCGTCCGCACAAACCTCGACACCCGTTAATCGCTGCTTGCAGCTTTAATTTACCTTGTTATTAGGGTGTCGAGGACGAAGTCCAAGACAACCTCTTGTTATTGCTGATATTTTTATTATTATTATTATTATATAGCGTAAAATCGACTTACACAGCCTAAACCGCTTGATAACTTCTTATAAAAACTTAATAGAGCTGTAGAGGAGGACTACAGAAGATCTGTGTGAAAAAACTGCACTGATTGGCCCAAAGGTGGCGCTATTGCAATCGTCCAAAATTGGCAAATCATATCTCCAGACTACTTTGACCTACAGTCATGAAACTTTGACCATATATGCATCTTCTCATGCTGAACAAATATGCCTCAAGAACCTATGACTTCCGCCATGATGGATTTTCCGCCATTTTGAATTTTGTGAAAAAATTTAAAAACCGCAAAAGTCCTAGGTTTTTTGACATACACAGAAATCCTTGGGCACACATAACCTATGGACCAATATCTTTAATCATTCCTCAGTAAAAGTCTGTGCAATAAAGCATAAGGCCCCCAGGAGCTATTCACTTTGAAAGAAGGTGTGGCTTAACAACCCCGAACACAAAAATGCTTATATCGACATCAAGGTGGAGTCCTATGATCTTGGCTCCAATACAAACGTTGTTCAACATTAAATTCTGAACAACATGGTACCCATGTTTTCTCAATTGGGGCGTGGCATAAAATAGGGCGTGGCTTGTGACTAAAATGACCACAGTTCCTAGAGGAAGTGTTGGATTTGAGCGGGATCAACTGTCACACAATCAGGATTATAAACCTCAAATGCTTAAATAAGATATAAGTTGATTGACAAAACAACATGGCCTCCAGACGAAAAAAACAGAAAACAAATTTAAAATGCTTTTTCCCACATCAAGGAACAGTCCTATGATCTTAAGTGAAATTGATGAATTGTTGGCCATGAAATTCTGCACAAGATGAAGTTTTCATTTTTTCAATTTTCCTGAAACAACATGGCCGAAAGAGGCTAACAACGGTCTAAATGGACGTAAATGCGTTTTTCGACATCAGTATGGATTCTTATGATCTTGTGTCCAATATAAAAGTTGTTGTGCCTAACATTCTGAACAAGATTACTTTTTGTGATTTTAATTTTGGTAAAACAAAATGGCCGCCAGAAGCAAAAACCGTCCGAATGGGCTTAAAATGCGTTTTCAAAAATCTATATGGACTCCTATCATCTTGAGTATAATAGAAAAGTTGTTGGGCATGGAATTCTGAACAAGAGTACATTTTCCGATTTTAATTTTGGTAAAAAAAAATGGCCGCCAGAAACTAAAAACCGTCAGAATGTGCTTAAAATGCGTTTTCACAAATCTATATGGACTCTAATCATCTTGACTATAATAGAAAAGTTGTTCAGCGTGAAATTTCCAACAAGATCGATTTATCACTTTTTCAATTATGCCCAAAAACATGGCTGCCAGAGCCTCAAACCGGTTAGAATGCCGTGATTCCAATCCCATTGATCCACTATAACTATCATTATCTTCATACTGTATGACAATATATAATACTTCCTTGATTCAAACCTAAAACAATACTTGTGTGTGTGTGTGTGTGTCTGTCTGTCTGAAGCTGTCACAACATTCAAAACAACCCATTTACTATCATTATCTTCATACTGTATGACAATATATACTTCCTTGATTCAAACCTAAAACAATACTTGTGTATGTGTGTCTGAAGCTGTCATTACATTAAAAACAACCCATTTACTATCATTATCTTCATACTGTATGACAATATATAATTATTTTCACTCACACTGTTTTCTAAACAGTGTTTGATCAAAGTAAACCTAAAGTGTGTGTGTGTGTGTGTGTGTGTGTGTGTCTGAAGCTATCATTTCTTTAAAAACTGATTCAAATTGAATCATAACTGCCATAGCTAGTGTGTCTGTGTGTGTGTGTGTGTGTGTGTGTGTGTCTGAAGCTGTCATTACATTAAAAACACCCCATTCAGCTACACTTACTATCATTATCTTCATACTATATGACAATATATACTACCTTGATTTTAAACAATACGTGTGTATGTATATATATGTATATATATATATATATAAATATAACTTTTGTCTCGCTTTTCTAAACAGTGTTTTATCAAAGTCACCCTAAAGTGTGTGTCTGAAGCTATCATTTCTTTAAAAACAGTTTAAGATAGAATCATAACTGGCATAGCTTGTAACACTATACAGTGTGTGTGTGTGTGTGTGTGTGTGTGTGTGTGTGTGTGTGTGTGTGTGTGTGTGTGTGTGTGTGTGTGTGTGTGTGTGTGTGTAAATGTATTGTCCAATTTGAAAGAGCCAAAAGGCGTAGTTAACCCAACTGTCGTAAAATCAATTGCTTTTTGATGTACTTTATTGTTATTAATATGTACAACTGTATTAATTCAGTCTGTATAGGCAATGGTGGTTGAGATGCATCACACTATCAATATATTTAATCAATATTGTAATTTATGTGGGTTGTTTCAAAAACAAACAAAAAACACAATTGTAAAATGCATTGCTTTTAATTAATAGCTTTTGAACACTTACAGATATTGTGAAACTTAAGAAAACATAATGAACATCTTTACCGCACATTTACTAAAGTAATAAACAAAGAAATAAATTGAATTAATGAAGTCTTTTTCAAAACATAATGAACATCTTCGCAGCACATTTACAAAAGTAATTAACAAAGAAATAAATTACATTAATGAAGTCCTTTTCAAGTTGCTGAGGAGACAATCTTATGTCCTGTACTGTGAAACCTCTACGAGGTGTAGTGGCAGTTCTATGCATCAGTCTTGTGTCTGCTTAAGCATCGAACTTCAGCCTCTTTCTCCTCCTCTGCTGATTCAGCTGGCTGATGGTGGTAATGAAGGGTACATCCATCCTCCTGTCTCCCATCTTCCCTGCTTGGCCAGCTATGGTTAAAAACACAATAGAAGATACATTCATATAGAATAATAGTAATCTAACACAGCATTCACTTTAATCACTATTTACAGAGAGATGTACAAGTGCTTAATATTCGAATAATATACAAATATTTTTGAAAAAAAGATTACCAGTGGTACATTGACTGTTTGTGCCAGTGATTTTAGGTCCAGGTAGGAAGGGGTTCCACAGGTACGATATCAACACTGTAGTAGGCTGTTAGCTGAGATGGGCTGGTGCTGAAGGGTTTTGCAGAATACAGCGCAGTGTCTGCCATCTCATCTGGTAGGGTTGCTATGATTACAAGCACAACAGAAAATACATCAATATAGCAACATTTTCAATCTAATGCAGCATGCACTTTATTCTATAGAATAATAAAAGTCATAATAATAAAAAAACTATGAAAGTCATAATAATTAAAAAACTATGATTACCAGTGGTTCCTGGGCTGTTTGTGTGCACCTCAGCAAAACCCACCAGCTCTTGGTGTAGGTGATTTCAGGTCCGAGTAGGAAGTGTAGGAGGTAGGAGGTGGAAACTGTAGCAGACTTTGAACTTGTAATAATAACAATAGTAATGACAACAATAATAATAATAATAATAATAAAAATAATAATTAAACAATAAATCAAATAAATAATGAATTGACATAACTGCACATAGCACTGAAATAATGACTCAGCAGGAAGTAAATGAGTCAACCTATTGAAATACAAATAGCTTCATGGTAACTGAAGTAGGTTGGTACTACTTGGACAGACACATTGTCAACATCTTTGATGTACACATGGTCAATCAAAGTACCCCTTTCTGTGGTTGCACTTTGTACACGTTGTAGATATTTGTGTTCTTCCATAAAATGTACAAATATTGATGACTTGATTATATCTTCGTTGAAATCTCCCATGATTACTTTCCCTCCGGGATATTGGTCCAAATCACGAATGAGATTAACCAAGTTTGAACGGAAGACATCCATTGGATATGAATTGGGTCTGTACAGAACAGCACCTATCAACTTCATACGTTGGACTTCAAACATCAAACACTCCAAATTGCAAGTTTGTGGAATCCAGGCATTGATTGTCTCATCAACACAACGATACATACCAACTCCGCCCCGCTTTTGCCCTTTCAATTCGGTTAGTACCGGATGGCTGGTATCGTAGCAATTTGACCTTGGGTTGTGAAGAAATGTAAAACCTGACCAATTTGGCTCGTTGGGTGGGTCATCAGAGGTTAGCCATGTTTCGGTTAAGCAAATGCAATCGGCGTCCATTAGCATTGTATGCGCTTGCAGATCTTCCAAGTGCGCTTTTAAACTCTGGACATTGTGCAAAACCATTGTTAACGAACGTTTGGTGGGTTTCTCTTGTGCGACAATGAACTCGGGCATGCTGTTGATTGCGTCCTCAATTTTGTTATTGCAATATATGGCTGAATTGTTGAAATCTTCAACAATGAGGCCACTGAGAGTCCTCACACGGCTTAGTGCAACATATGCTTGTCCTGCAGCAAATATTTTTTGCAATGACACAACAGCATTATCGACTGTCAGACCCTGTACCTTGTGAACCGTGCATGCCCATGCTAATCTCAAAGGGAATTGACGTCTTACTCCACCGTTGTTTGACACTTGGTCTTCTTGCAGTTCAATGATTGTTGCATTTGGAGTGACGTTCTGTCGAGTCTTTGCTCTCTGATTACGGCCAACCTTTGGATCATCAAATAGAACATGGATATCAGAAGGAAATGAGCGGTCTTCAACTGAAGGGGTTATGTGGACAACAGTTCCAAAGGCGCCATTCACAAGACCGTCTGAAACGTCTAGGTTTTTCTTAAGCATGACTCTTGCAGCTGTACCGATGGACAGAGATTTTGCCAAACAAGAGTTAAACACTTTGTGATGATGACCGGTTTTACGTTCCATCCTGCCAGTTTTGGGGTTTCTTTCAAAATCTTGAGCCTCAATAGTTATGGCATCTGGGCATGTTTTATGCAGCATTTCCACATTGTATGTGTCCACTTGTCGATTGGTAGAATAGATGTGCATTGCGTTTGATTCCTCTCCAGTTTCACACTGTTTGATCAGTTGAACATCGCTGTCTTTTAAGGCTTCGTTCTTTTTACGTATTCTGAAACGATTCAACATTTCAGCAAATGTGGCGTTTTTCTGCCTGACCACCTGTGTTAGCTGTGCAACCATGAAATTGTTGTCCCACAAATTGACTCCGGTTCCATCCGCATACAACGGTGTGCCTTTCACGGGAGGTAACTGATAGAAATCACCCACCGCAAGTATACTCACCTTCCCAAAGAGTGAATAGTCTCCGGTCTGTTTTATTTGCCTTAATCGACCGTGAATGTATGCCATAAGCCGATGGTCAACCATGGATACTTCGTCGATGATTAGGATTTTCAGATTACCTAGCTTTGCACGGAGAGAATTAATTTTGTCATCACCGAGAGGCACATAGGGGAATGTCATATTTACACCAATGGAAAAAGTGTTATGTATGGTAGAAGCACCAATGTTATACGCAGCCACGCCAGTTGGAGCGGTTAAAAGAACTGTGACGTCATCAGGATTTACTGAGGTTTGAGACAGTAGTCTGCTTGATTCGTATTGGATAGCCTTAAGCAAATGGGTTTTCCCTGTGCCTGCACCCCCAGTGATGAACACATTGAAGGCATCTGGTTTTTCACCACGTATTTCTCGTAAACACCAATTGCGAATTTCGTAGAAGACAGATGATTGCTCCTCATTCAAGGATCTCATTAGATGTAATGCGTCTTCTCTACACATTTTGTCTTTGGGAGCTTCAGTAGTGCACATTTTTGGTGGATTTGTAGTCAGGTCGGGGATATTTTCCTCATCATGGTCATCGTCATTGGCGTCGTCTTTCCTTAGATCCAGACATTCCAACCGTTCGCCCTCAGTTTCAGGACAGATTTTGGCCCATGCATCTTCCAAATTGTCATTTTGCTGCAAGAGCTCTTGAGCTTCGTCCAGTTTAGCGCTCTCTTTTTCAAAAAGACACCTGTTTGTGTCAACAATAGATTTCACTGTTTGTAAATCATTGTCAGCATTTGTCACTGCGCCAACTTGGTAAAAGTTTTCAAATGACACAAAAGGTGGGGGTTTTAGTTGACAATCTTCATAGTATGGCAAGAAAAGCTGCAGAATGGAATGGTGGTATTTTTCGGTGTCTTTTGTGGGCGTAAATCTCGGATATCTCACAATTGCGGGTTCCGTTCGGGTTCGTCTTCTCACAAACCCAAAGTTGTTGTTGAGTTGAACTGTTTCAGACGGAGACTTAGAAACCTCTGATTTTGAAAGCACTCTGTATTCTGAAGCAAATGTTGCAAGGCATACACGATCAAACGTGTTTGTGTGTGGTCTGTTCTTATATCTGTCTACCAGGCTGATCATCCATAAACCCGAGTCATTATCGGTCTCCTGCAGGTCAGCCTTCTGGAGCACATTTAAAGGTTTTGACATTCTAACGGTATCCCCAATTGGAATGAATTGTACTTTGCGAGAACACTCCTTCAGGTGCATGTTTGTCACTCTATACACAGCCTCTTGTGCACTTACTTCTCTGTTGAGAAGATAAGCACTGCCAAGTTTCTTGAGCGCTTGTTTAGCATCAAGGTTGCCATCCTGGCCTTCCTTCTGCGTGCGGTCAAGCAACAATCCCATTTGGCGTTCTGCTTTCGATATGTATGTGACAATGTACATGACACAGGAAAAGGCATCTACCACAAATTGAATGTCCATATTGGCATTCCAGCTTTGCAACAAAAATTTGTTGTATTGGTTCACCCAGATACTATTTGGTGATCGTTTCAAAACAACACTTGTTTTGTTGGCAATTCTGTTGTAGGCAAGTTGAAATGTTGCTTGATCTATGCCGATTGCATGAAAGAAATCATCTGTTGAGTCAAACGTGACATCGGGGTTTAGCAATGCCAGTTTTGCCTTTTCAAGAATTCGATCAGCCGTCTCTCTTTCCATGCGAAACTCTTCCCTAATGGCATGGTTTGATTTAATGATGTAGTCGCCGTCGTCGTCAACCTCCATGTGTTCCTCATGGTTGCCTTCATCAGTCTGCTTGCCTTTGAACTCTTTGGAAGTATTAGCACGACTGACAAAAGTTTGACACGAACATGGCCTGGGAAAACCAAAACGACATACCGTGTTCTTCATTCTGCATGATTTTGAATGGCGGAGGCTGTGCTTCTGAACGGTCACATATTGGTGCATCTCATCTTCTGTGGACGGCAGCTCACATGTTACATACTTGTCCACGAATTCAACAACTTCTGCATCGGAATCTTTATCTACTTGTGGTGCGTCTTTAACCCAGAACAGACAGTGACAATGGGCTGAGCCTCTCATCTGATATTCCACACGGAAAAAATGGTCAACTACATGTCCAATAGGAGCCGCTGGAGATAATATCACTTCTTTTAGAAAGCAATGCCATCGATGATCAAACATCCTGGCTGCTGTCACTGGGTTCCGTTTCAGAAAACCACATTTCTCTGACCAATCGAGTTGATCGACGTCAATCTGCTTTCCTTCTTGCCGGATAAGGGTGTTTAGCATTTCTGGCCATCGCAAATCTGCTGACGAGAATGAACAAAACCACGTAGGAATACCAAGTTGTCTTATCATAGCAAAAAGGTCTTTTTGTGCACATTGCCAATATGGTGGGGTTCCACGGACTGCTCTCAGGAACTTGTAACCTTCGTCGTTGTACAGTATCTTCTTTAAAGATTCTGTGTTGGTTAACATATCCGCTGTGATACGCTTGGGCACTTTGTTGTCCAATCCCTTTCTCATTGCTATAGAAACGTTAGACAAAATCTGGTCAACTTCGGATATATATTGGGCATAAAATATGAAATCTGTACTCTTTGCAAACCTTCCATCGGCGTTTAAAAGTCTGTTATTTAGGTATCTCGAAAGTGTGATTCTCTCGGGTCTGTCATCAAAGAAGGTCGGACCGCCTTTTGGATACAAAACTGGAAAACACTTGGCTTCATTGGTTTTGTCCATCAATAGGCTGACTGGGGTGTTGCCTTCCGCAGGGGCCACAGACATTACTCTGTCGAAATGCTGATCAAGAATCTCTTGCCCAATGTCAACAGGTTGAAGACAGGTATCAAGAAACATTCCGTGTTGTTCCTCGGTGTATGTTAAATCTTCAACCTGTTCCGTTTCATCAAGATTGTTGACGTCAACCTCACCCGTTGCATCATCCTGATCTGTTTCAGCATGACCGTTGGTATTGTTGGTAATTGATGGATTATCCTCATCAGCTTCCTCTGTGTCATCGGTTTTGCTGAAATGGTTGATCCAGTCTGTGCAGATTTCTGTGTCAGCATAGCAAGGATTGTGTTGCACCAAGTATTGCAAAGCTTTTAGTACATGATCCGTTTGAACATATTGATATTTATAATGTCCCTTATAACTCAGCTTACGTTTGAGTTTGACTTGTATCATCATATCATCAGATTCATTTCTGGGTAGAACATGTGTCACCTTTCTAATGTTAGAAGGTACACACACCACTGGTCCATGGCAACCATTTTGTCCTCCTTTTGGTAATGCAACTACTTTCATGAATGGAATATGTTTGGCTATAAGCTGTTGCTCTAGAGAGTTAAGACATTTTAGTTCCTCTGGTATGCTTTCCAAATGAAGATTGTTTGCCACACTTTCTTGAGGCATTCTTCCAGACAGTATTTTACCATTACATGTAAAACAAGTCCAAAGTTTAGAGAACGATCCTTGTGATCTGTTACAATTAGCTAAGCACTTGTCATCACACACATGTAAATATGTCAACGTCATGCACGTTTCTGCCAATGAAGCAATATTTACCCCTTTACTTGCATAAGAAGACTTTTTGCATTCAATGACCTGCCTTCTGAAAAGCTGCCGATGGCAAACACAGCAAACAAATTCAGGACCCGTGGAAATGTTTCTTTGAAACATTCAATGGCAAAGTCAATGTCCTGTTTCTTGGTTTTCTTTTCTGCATATGTCTTCTGCACTCTCCTTTGGACATCTGCTCGAAACTCAGAATCAACAGCATATTTGTCCATGATGGATTTACAAACATTTGCTTTGAATTCTGGGTCGGAAGCGTATTTGTCCGTGCTGGATTTACGAGCATCTGCTTTGAATCCTGGGTCGGATGCATATTTCTCCCTGCTGGATTTACAAGCATTTGCCTTGAATTCTGGGTCGGAAGCGTATTTGTCCGTGCTGGATTTACGAACCTTTGCCTTGAATTCTGGGTCGGAAGCATATTTGTCCGTGCTGGATTTACGAACCTTTGCTTGGAATTTGTGGTCGGTAGCGTATTTGACCTTGCTCGAGTCACAAACAGATCGACGATAATCACTATCACTATGGTATTTCAAATAGGTATTTACTTTATTTCTAATCCTCAACAAGTCATTTGTTTGATACGATACCTTCTGTTTCTTCAATGGTGCCATTTTTTGACTTGCAACCCTTTTTCTAAGTTGCATTGACGTTTTGTCTTCCTTTGTACACAAAGTTGCACAGTGCATTACAAAATCTCTTCCCTTGACACATGTTACAACATCATAATGGTTACCATTTACATTATGTAAATATATCGCACGGCATGTCTGAGTGAAGGTCTGAAAATCTCCAAGTACATGATTAGTCGGGAAAACATTCCATCGGCCACCATTGAATGTCATTATGGTTGTTTGCAACAAGTCAGCTGCTGCAAATATCTCAACTTGTGTGGCCCACTTTCCTACATACTGAATTTGTGATGTGGCCAAATATTGTTGCATGGACGCATGACCATCTGGTAAATATTGTGCAAACGCTGAAGGGTTCTCACCCAGATGGCGACATATAGCACGCCGCACCTTTAAATGCTGGTTTTCATTACCACTGATTGCAAAGGACAACGCTCTGAAGAAGCAGTTTCCATCACCATTGATTTTTTGGGTCTCACAAGGATCACCCATGGGTGTGAACTCTTTACTTAGTTCAACAGTTTTGATACTTTGTTTAGTGATCTTTAGCTGAGAACACAATGTATCCTGATCTACAGATCTAAGTGGATCGAAGCACAATGTGGCTGTTACGATGCCAGTAAGCATGACATCATCTGCTATTGTCTCCTCTGCTAATACAGTACTGTCAGAAAATTGAATTGCACGTCTCTGTGCTCTGTTTAACTGGCTCACTTTACGTTTCAACACAGTACTGTAAAGGGGTTGACTACTGATATCGCAACCTGTAGTGCTACATGGCTTACTTACCTTGCAACCATCTGGGACATCAGCTGCGACACGGTTGGCTTTCACCATGGTACTGCATACTGGTAGAATGGTACTGGTACTGGCCAACAGGTCACGTTCAGGATCACGTTGCTCGGTGTTGTTAGTCACCTTGACGCCAGTCACCTCAAACATCTCACTCACTGCATGAATAGACTGTGCAAAGTTAAAGATGGCCGTGTGCAGTGTTACAATGTCAGCATGATAAACCAACACACTTTTACCATTTAAATCACAAAGTCCTTTAGCATTTCGTGCATGAGGATCAAATAAAGCGTACTGGCCACTCTGTTTGATAACGGCACATGTGCTTTCATGTATGGTTAACAAACATGCATCAAACTCCGTCAAAACCTTTCGCAATGCCTCGTCCAACGGCATAACCATATTGCGAAGAGATTCATCATATTCAGATACATTAACAACACCAGAAATTGACTGGCCATAGTCTATTGAAACAGAAGTATTACTGACCTTGATGTTGTTTGGGCAATTCATGGATTGCAACATAACCATTTGTACCTGCAATCTTACCTGCATCATACATACCACCATAAAGCACATTTCCATGACTCAGTATCTCGTCCAGGTCCTTTGTTCCCCAGCTAAACACATTCCTCATTGTGCTCATGATGACTGCAGCAACGCTGTTTGGTCCACACTGTTTTCCTTGATGTGGTGCAAACTGCGAGTGACCTTGGTGGAATGAGCCATGTACATAGGTCACTTGGGGAATATCAAGTGGTAAACTTTGGGACAAAAGGTTATCAGGGATAACGTCTGAATTACGGCCTATGTTCTTGTCAACCTTTTGAGGAGGTTTAACCTGGTCAGTCAAAGTAGTCGTCACATTTTGATTATGGAGAAGTGAAACTCCGTCAGTCTCCGCCTTTTTTGAATGAGGTGGCAAAACCTCGTCACCAGTCACAGCAGCGTCACGTTGAGGTGTGCGTTCGGCCCGCATTTTCTTCATGGCCTTCGACCTCGCCATGGAACCTTTGCGTGGCATCTGAAAAATAAACAATGTTAGCTTTGCACCTAGAACTATATTATCACTATTATTACCAATTGAAAACTGTTGATGCACAAACCTTGTTTAACTCTTCAAACATATTGATCAAAACCAAGACCAACACGCAAAATCCACAATTGTCCGAAAAAATTATTGTCCCACATAAAGCATTATAAAAAAATGTTGCATCCACTATGTCCCACAACTTGTACAGTGTCCATGGTGACTATCACAAAGCTATGTGAATGCGATTGGTTAAATCGATATACTCTCTGGGGAGCACCGTAGCTAAATATCTCCCTCGTGCGAAATGAAAAGATGCATTTGATTCGAACCAACGGAAATCGCATTGTATGTGTACCGTCCATTTCAACTCAATGGTTCGTTATCAATGAGTTGGTTGAAATTACAACCTTTTACAACGTTCATTGTAAAAGGACCTGACAATAATAGCAGGACTAATGCAATAGCATAGGCATACTAAACACTGGTAAAATCAACAAATATATTTACTCGCCCACCCACCACACGTGCACTCACCGTTGAAAGTTGTCCGCAAAGATGTCGACGTAATCCTTTCCGCGTTCAATCCAAACACGTTAAGGTATGTTGTCCGCAAATATGTCGACGTAATCCTTTCCACGTTATATCCAAACGACTTAAGATATGTTGTCCGCAAAGATGTCGACGTAATCCTTTCCACGTTATATCCAAACGAGTTAAGGTATGTTGTCCGCAAAGATGTCGACGTAATCCTTTCCGCGTTATATCCAAACACGTTAAGGTATGTTGTCCGCAAAGATGTTGACGTAATCCTTTCCCAGTTGTATCAAAACTAGTTCAGGTATGTTGTCAGAAGCAATGATGTCGACGTCTTCTTTTCCCAGTTATATACGAACAACTGAAGGTATGTTAGCTCCACCCACTGATTTCCATAGTGTTAGCTCCACCCACTGACCTACTTAGTACTGTTGTTTCATAGGCAGGTCGTCAATTCGGGGAGGGGCGTATAACGTTGGTGCTCGTTTGCATAATTCTTTTCAAAAGGGCGGCGCTTCCGCTTGCATACTTCTTTTCAAATGGCAATATATAATACTTCCTTGATTTAAACCAAAAACAATACAGTACAATGTAAAGTCCACCCATTCAACTAGTCTTACTATCATTATCTTCATACTGTATGATTAACTTTCAGCTTACTATACAGTCATGAAACTTTGACCATAGATGAATCTCCTCATGCTGAACAAAGCTGCCTCAAGAACCCATGACTTCCGCCGGGATAGATTTCCCGCCATTTTGAATGTTATGAAAAACACTATAATCCCTAAGAATCCGAGGTTTTTTGGGATAGACAAAAATCTTTTGCCACACGTCATTAATAGACCAACACCTTTCACATAACGATAAGAGAACTTTGTAAACTAAAAGGAATAGCCAATAGGAGTCATTAAAGTCGAAAAGGGTGTGGCCTACAAACTACAATGCTTATGTCGACATCAACATGGTGTCCTATGATCTTCAGTCCTATTACAAAGTTGCTTAGAAGTCAATTCTAAACAACTGGGATGTGGCATCAAAAAGGGAGCGTTTCTTAACCACATCGTCTGAAAATGCAAACTTTGGCTCAAACCTGTTACCATGCCGTGATTCCAATCCCATTGAACCACTCTAACTATCGTTATCTTCATACCAATATATAAAACTTTACTCTCACTTTTCTAAACAGTGTTTTATCAAAGTAAACCTAAAGTGTGTGTGTGTCTGAAGCAGTCATTACATTAAAAACAATCCATTACAGTGTTTGGTCAAAGTAAACCTAAAGTGTGTGTGTGTGTGTGTGTCTGTGTGAAACTGTCATTACATTAAAAACAACCCATTAACTATCATTATCTTCATACTGTATGACAATATATAATACTTTTCTCTCACTTTTCTAAACAGTGTTTGATCAAAGTAAAGCGTATTCCTTGATTTAAACCAAAAACAATACAGTACAATGTCAGCAGTAAGCACTGACCTAACTGTTTGCAATGTTGATGCAATGCACTTGCAACTTTTGTGTGTGTGTGTGTGTGTCTAAATGCTATGCCGGTTATGATTCTATTTTAAAGCGTTAAAGAAGCGTAACTGCTGAACCCTGACTTTGATACACTTTCACAAAACATTGAAGGCCAATCACCGCAATTGAGCTGAGGCCATTCCAACCTCATCAACTGTATAAAATCTTTAAAAGTCTCACTGGTCTGCCTCGTCTGCACAAACCTTATTAGGGTGTCGAGGACGAAGTCCAAGACAACCTCTTGTTATTGCTGATATTTTTATTATTATTATATAGCGTAAAATCGACTTACACAGCCTAAACCGCTTGATAACTTCTTATAAAAACTTAATAGAGCTGTAGAGGAGGACTACAGAAGATCTGTGTGAAAAAACTGCACTGATTGGCCCAAAGGTGGCGCTATTGCAATCGTCCAAAATTGGCAAATCATATCTCCAGACTACTTTGACCTACAGTCATGAAACTTTGACCATAGATGCATCTTCTCATGCTGAACAAATATGCCTCAAGAACCTATGACTTCCGCCATGATGGATTTTCCGCCATTTTGAATTTTGTGAAAAACATGAAAAAATGTAAAAGTCCTAGGTTTTTTGAGATACACAAAAATCCTTGGGTACACATAATCTTTGGACCAATATCTTCAATCTATCCTCGGTAAAAGTCTGTGCCATAAAGCATAAGGCCCCCAGGAGACATTAACTTTGAAAGAAGGTGTGGCTTAACAACGCCGAACACAAAAATGCTTATATCGACATCAAGGTGGAGTCCTATGATCTTGGCTCCAATACAAACGTTGTTCAAGATTAAATTCTGAAAAACATGGTACCCATGTTTTCTCAATTGGGGCGTGGCATAAAATAGGGCGTGGCTTGTGACTAAAATGACCACAGTTCCTAGAGGAAGTGTTGGATTTGAGCGGGATCAACTGTCACACAATCAGGATTATAAACCTCAAATGCTTAAATAAGATATAAGTTGATTGACAAAACAACATGGCCGCCAGACAAAAAAAACTGAAAAAAAAATTAAAATGCTTTTTCCCACATCAAGGAAGACTCCTATGATCTTAAGTGAAATTGATGAATTGTTGGCCATGAAATTCTGCACAAGATGAAGTTTTTACTTTTTCAATTTTCCTGAAACAACATGGCCGAAAGAGGCTAACAACGGTCTAAATGGACGTAAATGCGTTTTTCGACATCAGTATGGATTCTTATGATCTTGTGTCCAATATAAAAGTTGTTATGCCTAACATTCTGAACAAGATTACTTTTTGTGATTTTAATTTTGGTAAAACAACATGGCCGCCAGAAGCAAAAAACCGTCCCAATGGGCTTAAAATGCGTTTTCAAAAATCTATATGGACTCTAATCATCTTGACTATAATAGAAAAGTTGTTCATCATGAAATTCCGAACAAGATAGATTTCTCACTTTTCCAATTATGCCCAAAAACATGGCTGCCAGAGGCTCAAACCGGTTAGAATGTTGTGATTCCAATCCCATTGAACCACTCTAACTATCATTATTTTCATACTGTATGACAATATATAAAACTTTACTCTCACTTTTCTAAACAGTGTTTGATCAAAGTAAACCTAAGGTGTCTTTATCTTCGTACTGTATGACAATATATAAAACTTTTCTCTCACTTTTCTAAACACTGTTTGATCAAAGTAAACCTAAAGTGTGTGTGTGTGTGTCTGAAGCTGTCGTTACATTAAAAACAATCCATTTACTATCACTATCTTCATACTGTATGACAATATATAATACTTTTCTCTCACTTTTCTAAACAGTGTTTGATCAAAGTAAAGCTTCTTCCTTGATTTAAACCAAAAAGAATACAGTACAATGTCAGCAGTAAGAACTGACCTAACTGTTTGCAATGTTGATGCAATGCACTTGCCACTTTTGTGTGTGTGTGTGTCTAAATGCTATGCCGGTTATGATTCTATTTTAAAGCGTTAAAGAAGCGTAACTGCTCAACCCTGACTTTGATACACTTTCACAAAACATCGAAGGCCAATCACCGCAATTGAGCTGAGGCCATTCCAACCTCATCAACTGTATAAAATCTTTCAAAGTCTCACTGGTCTGCCTCGTCTGCACAAACCTCGACACCCGGTAAACGCTGCTTGCAGCTTTAATTATTATTATTATTATATAGCGTAAAATCGACTTACACAGCCTAAACCGCTTGATAAATTTTGATAAAAACTAGCTACAGCTGTAGAAGAGGACTATAGAATATCTGTGTGAAAAAATTGCACTGATTGGCCCAAAGGTGGCGCTATTGCAATCGTCCAAAATAGGCAAATCATATCTCCAGACTACTTTGACCTACAGTCATGAAACTTTGGTCATATATGCATCTTCTCATGCTGAACAAATATGCCTCAAGAACCTATGACTTCCGCCATGATAGATTTTCCGCCATTTTGAATTTTGTGAAAAAATTTAAAAACCTTAAAAGTCCTAGGTTTTTTGACATACACAGAAATCCTTGGGAACACATAACCTATGGACCAATATCTTTAATCATTCCTCAGTAAAAGACTCTGCAATAAAGCATAAGGCCCCCAGGAGCTATTAACTTTGAAAGAAGGTGTGGCTTAACAACCCCGAACACAAAAATGCTTATATCGACATCAAGGTGGAGTCCTATGATCTTGGCTCCAATACAAACGTTGTTCAAGATTAAATTCTGAACAACATGGTACCCATGTTTTTTCAATTAGGGCGTGGCATAAAAAAGGGCGTGGCTTGTGACTAAAATGACCACAGTTCCTAGAGGAAGTGTTGGATTTGAGCGGGATCAACTGTCACACAATCAGGATTATAAACATCAAATGCTTAAATAAGATATAAATTGATTGACAAAATAACATGGCCGCCAGACGAAAAAAACAGAAAAAACATTTAAAATGCTTTTTCCCACATCAAGGAAGACTCCTATGATCTTAAGTGAAATTGATGAATTGTTGGCCATGAAATTCTGCATAAGATGAAGTTTTCACTTTTTCAATTTTCCTGAAACAACATGGCCGCAAGAGGCTAACAACGGTCAGAATGGACGTAAATGCGTTGTTTGACATCACGATGGATTCTTATGATCTTGTGTCCAATACAAAAGTTGTTCGGCATGGAATCCTGAACAAGAGCACATTTTCATATTTTCATTTTGGTAAAACAAAATGGCCGCCAGAGACAAAAAACCGTCCGAATGGGCTTAAAATGCGTTTTCAAAACTCTATATGGACTCCTATCATCTTGAGTACAATAGAAAAGTTGTTCAGCATGAAATTCCAAACAAGATAGGTATCTCACTTTTCCAATTATGCCCAAAAACATGGCTGCCAGAGGCTCAAACCGGTTAGAATGCCGTGATTCCAATCCCATTGAACCACTCTAACTATCATTATCTTCATACTGTATGACAATATATAAAACTTTACTCTCACTTTTCTAAACAGTGTTTTATCAAAGTAAACCTAAAGTGTGTGTGTGTGTCTGAAGCTGTCATTACATTAAAAACAATACATTTACTATCATTATCTTCATACTGTATGACAATATATAATACTTTTGTCTTACTTTTCTAAACAGTCTAAAGTGTATGTGTGTCTGAAGCTGTCATTACATTAAAAACAATCCATTACAGTGTTTGATCAAAGTAAACCTAAAGTGTGTGTGTGTGTCTGAAGCTGTCATTACATTAAAAACAATCCATTTACTATAATTATCTTCATACTGTATGACAATATATAATACTTTTCTCTCACTTTTCTAAACAGTGTTTGATCAAAGTAAAAGTTCTTCCTTGATTTAAACCAAAAACAATACAGTACAATGTAACGTCCATAAGCACTGACCTAACTGTTTGCAATGTTGATGCAATGCACTTGCCACTTTCGTGTGTGTGTGTGTCTAAATGCTATGCCTGTTATGATTCTATTTTAAAGCGTTAAAGAAGCGTAACTGCTGAACCCTGACTTTGATACACTTTCACAAAACATTGAAGGCCAATCACCGCAATTGAGCTGAGGCCATTCCAACCTCATCAACTGTATAAAATCTTTAAAAGTCTCACTGGTCTGCCTCGTCCGCATAAACCTCGACACCCGCTAAATGCTGCTTGCAGCTTTAATTATTATTATTATTATTATTATTATTATTATTATTATTATTATATTTTGACTGTCACAGAAATACATTTTCTTTCATTATTAAATTCATATATATTTCAACATATGTGACAGGAAATAGCTTAGGGTACATTCGGTGTTGCTACACTGGGTCTGAGCAAATGTATGATGAGCTTCCAACCTAATAATAACAACAACAATTTAAATGAAAATGAAAATTATAAAACATGGGATGTTATGTGGATATGGGTATCTGTTTTGAATGTGAATGTGTGTTTATTAATGTGTATGTTTATGTGTGTGCATGGTTAGATTGGTTTGTGTGTGTGTGTGTGTGTGTGTGTGTGTGTGTGTGTGTGTGTGTGTGTACCTTGCTTGAATATCAGTCGTAGGAAAGAATCCTAAAAGAACTAAACAAACTACATTAACATGAACGTCACACTGCAGATGACTACACCTGACACACGGGGGAACGGAGCTCAAAAGGAACAAATGCCCGCTCTTCTAGTGGTTTCCAGATCACACGAGCATCAAAGACTCCTGGAAAGCTGCAGTCGGATCAGAGATTAAAGGCTTCTGCCAAAAACATGTGGGTCAGGTTACCATGCAAATATCTGTATGTTCAGCCTGCACACAAACACACACACACACACACACACACACACACATACGTACACATACACACAAATACACACACACATACACACACTTCCTCGCACACAAACACACACACAATCACACACACATACATACACACACACACACACACACAAACACAAACACATACATACATGCACACTAATAAACACACACACACACACTTGCTCGCACATGCACACACACACACACACATACACACACACACACACACACACACACATACTACATACAAATACTATTGCTGGACAAGTTCGTGTTTGCCAATTACACGTTTAAAGATCCCCGCCTCCAGCAACATGATTTGTCAAAACTAATATCAACCGAAAGAAAGAGAAACGCTGCGTCAACCCAGAATTAAGCTTGTCTGTTATCAAACTTTATATATGAAATCTAAAATTGGATTTGGGAGATTAGTAATGTAAATATGCCCGTTTTTACGCAAGTACTTTCCTTGTCAACCAGAATACTTACGCATACTGAGTCAGTATGCAAGTTGGCAAGTGTAGCAAGCCATAACAATGTAACCATTCACAGAATGAGAGGTCGCAACACAATTACGACCTCCACTTAGTCTAATTTCAGTCTTTTTGCAGTCTTTTACTGCTCAGAAGATAACCCAGGCACCTGTCAGAAACCTTCTTTGGAAGAAGATGCTGAATCCAAAGATTTGAATTGCCGCAAACTCTTGGAAGCATTGTTACGACCATTATGTCGTCCTCTAAGTTATGCAATCAATGCAGTGCATGTAATCAACTCAGACCGAGTTGATTACATCCCAGTTTGCTAACCTATTCACATTTTAGTTGGTCATTACAGAGTGCTGGATAATTGCTAACTACCAGGGCCTGCAGAGAGATCAGTAAAAGTGTCTCCCCAACCAACCAAGCACAAACACACACACGCACGCACACACACACACACGCACACACGCACACACCCACACTGTGTAGAATCTGAAGCTATTTTTGAAAGCACTCCATGCATGGCATTTATAATAGGAAAACTGGTGCTAATGATACGGCCTACATATCTCAGTAAACAGAGCTTACCTAGCGCTCCTTCTAAAACCCTGTATGATTACCACATTTTCTTCAATTTTATTCATCCAAACAGCATGTGCCACTCGAGCAAATGACTGATTGTGAATTCAATTTAATAAGGCCATGTCTTGCGTGTCATGGTGACCCTAAAGCAGCTGTGTTTATTTGGCCATATGCCAGCATCCCAATTACCAGGCATGTTCTTCTGCAAAATATTATGTTCTTTCATTCATTGAGATTGTCAATTAAAATGTTTTGTTTCCTAGTAAGGTAGTGAGTTAGCTTCATCAATTCATTTTCACAACCAGAGCTCCAAAGGAATAATGAACAGGAACAAAATCAATCAATTTCCTCATGGAAAATACTTTCAATGAAACACATTATTCCTGACAAGAATATTTACAAAACTTGCTAAAAGAGTGTCAGTAGGTGTTATGCAACCACATATAACTAGCCGGTATACTATTATAAAATGTAAACTTGTGATTTTGTCACTAAAAAGGAAGGGAGCCAACAAGTTCAGCGTTTGGTGGTGTGATTCTGTCAAGACAACCCAATATGATACAAAGAAAACTGTCATGAGTGTCCTTTGTACTCCTCTCCATCTGATTTAATTTATTGTCAATTACACTAGAGATGTTCCAAATGACCAAAGAAATCGGTATTTAGTTGACACGTGGCTTGTTTCCTTCTGACTAGCCTGCTGCCATCTGACAAAACCCTCAACATGAGCTCTGACAGTAAGGCCTACAAAGTTATATATCCTTAATTGAATTTAATTACATTTTGTGGATATACATTTCAATGGGCTCACATGCCCTTGGGAAAGCCACATTTTACCAGGAGACCGCCGTAACCAGGTTTCCTAACCGCTACGTAAACACTGAAGCCCAATCATACTGAAGGTAAGGGGGGGGGGGAGGATACAAAGTTAAACCTGAAGAAGGCTTGATGTATCTCAACTATTTCATGATATCAAAAAATTGATTTTATCTGACCAAACTACCTAACACCACACTTGTACATAACGTCCTCTCAAAGTGCCATGCAGGATGTTAATTTGCAACTTCTTAACGTCAAGATACTCTTGTGAGAGATCTTGTCCTTGTATGATTCCTAAAAATGCATTTATATTATATTAATCTGACACAGTACCTAAAGCAGGAGTTCCCAAGTTATTTTGGGAACTACAACACCAAATATGCTATAAATTGATACATCTCTTTTTATGTTCTGGTTTTGAAGGCATACTCTGAATATGTTTTATGTGCATTTTTCACTGAAATGTTCTGCCCTGATTTTATTTTTTTACATTGCCCCCAGAGCAACAGGACTCCCCTTATCTAAATTCCACACAGGAAGTTAGGAGGGATTTTTCGTTTGAGATCACCTTCCATCAATCTACCAAACCATTGCCCTTCCAGTCACTTGCATCTGCTTTCCATGACAACAGACACTCAATCTCTCTGTATACCTGTGTTCTCACAGATCTGCGCCCCCGGGGGGAAATCACCGCGCTCTGACACCTTGCGTTACCAGTTAAAAATAGTTCTCTAGGTGGGGTGGAAGTGGGGTGCAATCAAAAGTAATTGCATGAGCAGTGAAAAAAATGAAAAAAAGGATTAAACAAAATTAAAAAAAAAAGAAAAGAAAAAAGAATGTAAACAAGCGGTGTTTCTCCAGTGCCTGCTTCCAGCGCTGCATGATTCCAACGGATCTTCCCGTGGCCTCTGTACCTCTCTCTCATCCCCTCTGTCGTCTTGACTCCCTCTGCTACCCATTTCTTACTGTACTGTACTGTCACCAGATACACAGCCTGGGTGATAAACTGGAGCGACCCGTCTCCCTTTGCATCTCAACCACAGGTGGACAAAGTGCTCTGGATCTGGCTAAAATAACACTTTGAAACGTGCAGGGAGAGAGAGGGGGAGAGAGATAGAGAGGGAGAGAGAGAGTAGGAGGGAGAGAGAGAAGGAAGGAGAGAGAGATAAGGAGGGAGAGATAGAGAGAGAAAGAGAGAGAATGAGGGAGAGAGAGAAGGAGGGAGAGAGAGAGAGAGAGAGAATGAGAGAGAAACGGAGCCAGGTTGAAACTAGGGTGGGCCTTCTATAATCTCCATCCAAACTACTTTAAACCATCAAACCTCAAGCCCCTAACTGATAGGCATGTGTTTAATATCTGGCTCATCTGGCTCTGACTCTGTGTCCTCTCTCATGTTCTCCAGCCAGAGCCCTGCAATGTGACAGGCACATGATAAAAAACAGCCATGGCAGGCGACCGTACAAATGTGAGCTTGGGTGCACACTGAATGTCACAAACTGATGTTTGTCCATGCTGCTAGGTCTGTGTTGCCCTCTTTCTTACATACATGCATGTTGGCACACAGATGCACGGCATTGCACACACACACACACACACACGCACACACACACACACACACACACACACACACACACACACACACACACACACACACACACACACACACACACACATGTCTAGCTAATCAAAACAGCTTTCAAATGATCAGTGGACAGGAAAAATCAATGGAGCCATAGAATTATATTCAGCGCCGAGAGTTGACCAGCGGGAATATCGGACGTGAAAACAATGATCAGGAAGAGCGAGGGCGGCCATTGGTCACTGATGGCTGTTCGATGGGAGAAGGGAGATATGGAGCTGAGGTGAAAGAAAGCTCATAAAATAAGGCAACAAAGCAAGTGGATAAGCATTATTGATGAGATAAAGGACAGGATATGGGATGTATTATCCCGTCGTTGTATCCCTAAGGACCGTGTTTCAACAGGGTACATTTTTCACCTTACGTTTCTTCAATGGAAGTTGGCCGACGGTAGAGAAAATACATGAGTGTTTCCATGTGTCAGAACATTCACACACTCACAGACTCTCTCTCTCTCTCCCTCTCTCTCCCCCCCCCCCCCCCCCCCCCCCCCCCCCACACACACACACACACTCAAAAAATGCATATCAGCCTGTGAGCGGGTGCTGTCCAAGGTCCTGTAGTTAAGCTTAAATTCTGGCTATGCTTATATTGTTGCCACCACCCAGGGTGCCGTGTGTGCGTCTACAACAGTATCTGTGTATGCGGGTTATATTCCTATAAACCCGTTGTGGCTGCAATATATCACAGGGAACAGCCCCATAGCATAGCTGCTTTAGGGGGATCATTTCAGGGACGAGACTTGAAATATGGCCTCGGTGAGCATGATGCAATACTGTCATATGACTATTCTTTAAGTGCCAACATCATGAAAGCACAGGTCTGCGGTGAGGAAGGCCATGACAAAGATTTGTTTTAAATGATTACATGTATTCAATGAAACACACACACACACACACACACACACACACAGGCACACACACATTATGTGCAAAGAGTACACGCTGTGTGTACAGTTGAACCATCAACTCTTTACCAAGGATGTTTTCCTCCAATGAGTGTAATTTAGTATAAAAAGTAAATCACAAAAAGCAAATCTATTACTAATACATTTCAAAATGTGTCCTCAAAGCTGACACCAATCTGCTTTCTGCAACAAGGACATCCACACCGTGTATTCATGGTATTTATGCGATGCAGACCACCGCTCCACTATGTGCATGTCCAGATTTTGTTTTATTAAACAAATCTGTCAAATAGCCCAAAAGATCTCATGAGTGTCTCCTATAAAAGATTACTAAAATGATTTTTGCTAATCTTAACATTCCTAATTCCTTTTTTTGAGTACTGAAGAATTCAGAGTCTCATCTCAAACTCCATAAGAAATGTGACAATTTAAAGTAACTTGAAATATATATGAGAGATAGGGCACGCTTGAACATCATTGGTCAATAGCACATACTTTTTGCATGTATAACCAAACCCAATCAATAGTGTCCACTTAAACAAAGCAGTGGCTCAGCCTCTCTAATGCCAATACCATTGATGTATTATGGTGTTGCCTGGCCTTACTACACACTTTGATTTGTGGAGGATGTCTCTACATCGAATTGCCACAAGAGAAGTTGTTGGTTAAATACATGGAAACACATACACGAAACCAAAACCAACAGCCATACATAAACAAGAGGGAAAAGATGTACATATCGCTCATGTCTCTTCTAAAGGCCATAGATTTGTAAATTACAGCATTTAAGATCGGAGACAACTAATCAAGAAAAGAAATACTCTGTACTTTGAAGCACTCCATTGATTGCCATTTGCAACGTCCATTGGACTGAATCGATGGACATCTAACCTTTGCTAGTAAATTGACATGAAACACTTCTAAGTTACTTATGAAGTAACTTTTGGTTCCTTATTCGTGGAACTTCCAGGTTGTATGAGCGAGGGATGGTAATTAAGGCTAACTCTATGTGGACATTTACAAAGCTCTAGGACCTATAGCTCCATTCAGTGTATTAAGACAAACGGTGCCAACAGCCAACCAATGCGTAGAGATAATTTTGGTATTTCGTGCACCTGAATGAGTCCAACCTTACCTGTACAAAGAAACAGTGAGAGCGAGATCAAGAAACTGAAAGAGAGAATTGCTTTTATTTTATTGTTTACATTTATATTGCCCTGATCATTTTTACATGTGCATGCATGTGTGTGTGTTTGTGAGGGTGTGTGGGTGTGTGTATGCTTATGTGTATGTGTGTGTGTGTGTGTTTGTGTGTGTGCGTGTGTGTGCGTGTGTGGGTGTGTGTGTTTGCATGCATGCATGTGTGTGTGTATTTGTGTGTGTGCGATCATGTGCTCATTTGTGTGCGACAGTGGTTCAAGAGGTAGAGCGGGTTGACCGGCAACTGGAAGGTTGCTAGTTTGATCCTTGGTTCCTCCTAGCTAAGTGTCGAGGTGTCCCTGAGCAAGACACCTAACCCTAACTCCATTTACCATATGTGCGTGTGTGTTTGTGTATGTGCATGCAGGGAGAGAAAACAGGTCACTTTGCTGCTTGTCAGTCTCTGCATTCCCCTCTCACATCTAGCCTTTAAATATTTACATCAATTGCGATGAGACCCCATCACTTATTTACGCTGCACCTGCACACACACACACACACACACACACACACCACAGGTACTGTGATATTCAATTGAATCACATGGAGACGAAGGACCTGTGCCAGAAAGCAAGTTAGGAAATGTTTTTCATTATAAACCCAAAGGCTGTTCCGAGTTTGCTCAATCGGGCACTTTAAGTTCACTTAAACTCCCGTAGGTGGAGTCTGAGAAGTGTCTGTTGTTTGCCCAGATGTAAAAGCCCTCATCAATCACACAGGGAAAACGTGATTATGGAAAATGACCATGAATGTGCCGGAGAGAAACGGTGCGTAACATATTTTGCCGCAGACAGGAAAGTGGTAGTTATGGCAGCGGGTGATGTATGACATATGGCGTGCGCATGATGTTGTGACGGATTGGGAGAAGAGGATTCCAAGAAGCCGTCCAATAGTAATGGAGATCGTTTTAAGAAGCATTCCTTGGTTTATGCCTGACTCAAGGTCTGGTTCCTATACAGACTGATTGGCTTGGTCATGAGTTTGATATGCCGCTTCAAGCAGTTCTGTACGCAGCAACTGTGGTTTCGCTATTCACAGTTTTGCTGTTCAGGGTGTTTACAGCTCAGGGACACATTGCCTGGCTTGTAAAGTAATCATTTTCCTTCTTATTTACTTTCTTAAATAGCATTAAATGTCAATTAGACTTAATATAAATAATAAATACAACGTAAACTACTTTTACTTTATTTTATTTTATATACTTCTAGGTATATACTTTTTTGTCTACTCTGCCTACTTTTTGTATGGGAGAGTAACACTAACATGGAATGCATCATGGCTAAACAATGGCTCTGGGCTTGTTTGAGGTTTCTAGATGGCGCCTCAGTCTGTTCAATATAAACCTGGCATTAAAGCTTGTAGTAAGCTCGATTTTGAAAGTGTCTGACACAAAATATCCCACCCCTCGTTTCTCTCCAAAGCCACTCCCCCAAAACACGACTAGCTCACTAGCTTTAGCAATAGGTCTGACTAGCCCTGGGGAAGACTCTGGTCATGCGCATCGAGCAGGTAGCCGGTTAGGAAGGTTGACAGACAGGTAGGCCCAGGTAGGTCAGAGCGTTTGATTTATTGATTGCTGTTGGGACATAAAGAGAATTTCAACAAAGATGACAAAAAATGCTTTTAAATAAATTGCCTGCTCTGGCATTAAGGTAACCTCCCTACTAAGCAGGCCAAACTCCAGGTCTTTGTCAGATAGCAGGGAGTGGGCTGGAGGGGTGAGGGCAATGGGGGTAGTTAACTCCCCAGCACCTCTCACCCTGGGCAACAAGAGAGATGGAGAGAGAGATCACCTCTTATCAAGATGAACTCTGTAAGGCCGGGAGGGAGGTGAACCCAGCACTATCTAGCTGGAACCTTTCAGTCTCCCTCCTATCACAGAGATGTAAATGGACACAGCCACTCCGCTGCTGCAATGTGCTCCATGCCCGCCTGACTATGCACCCAGCTCTTCTTGTATAGTTGACTGGCCTGTGGTGCCATTTTACTTCTTTGGGCTGAGCTTTGCAGATCCCATTCATCACGAGGCCAATAAGCGAAAATACAAGAATATATTTTATAAGAGTCTATACACTCATTACACATTCATTATGATTCAGATAAATTTACAACATTTTCATTTCTATGTTTACATTTGATGAATATGTAAATTGCAATTATCTCATTTCAAGCTGCACTTCAACGCACTGCACAATATTTAAAGCTAAAATAGTTTGTGAAAAGGCGGGTGTTGGTGCGAGTCTGTGCATGTGTGTGTGGGTGTGGGTGCATTTCTAAGTGTGTATGTGTGTGCGTGATTCAAGTTGAAATGATGACTTGAATAATGACTTGAATAATAGAAACGGAGAAGACGAGAGGAAAAGAATAAAAAGGAGGAGAAGAAGGAAACTAACAGAGTGTGACAGTCAGAGGAGGGTTATGACGGAGAGAGAGGAGACAGACGAGTGAGTGAGAAAGATAGAGCAGTAGAGAGTGAGAGAGAGAGAGAGAGAGCGAGGAAGATTGTGTAAGAGAGAGAGATAGGGAGAGAGATAGAGAGAGATGGGGAGAGAGATAGAGAGAGACAGGGAGAGTGAGTGAGAGAGAGGTAGAGAGTGAGAGAGAGACACAGACAGAGAGGGAGAAAGAGAGGAAGATAGTGTAAGAGAGAGAGAAGGAGAGAGAGAGATATGTAGAGGGAGAGAGGGAGTGAGAGAGGGAGCGAGAGATGCACACATACAGACGGAGAGACATGGAGAGAGAGAGGGGGAGAGAGAGATGGAGAGAGAGAGGGGGAGAGAGAGATGGAGAGAGAGGCGAAAAGAGAGAAAAAAAGAGAGAGAAAGAGAGATACACTTAGTCTGGTATGTGAGCAGCATAAATCGGCATTAGAGAGCAGTGTTCAGGCTGAATAGCGACGTGAGGTCAACACGGCAGTACTCTTCTCTTCTCTTTTGTATTTATCGTAATAGAGCCGGCCACATCCGGCCTCGCTTCTCATCCACCCAGCCATTATATATAGAAACAAGTGTTCCGACGTCAGATACACACAAATGCACTCGCCCACACACACAGAGAGACGTCGGCACACACACACACACACACACACACACACACACACACACACACACATGCACTCGCCCACACACACAGAGAGACGTCCGCACACAGACACACACACTAGCATGCACACAGGCTCACAAACACACAGAGGCGCACGCACACACACAAACACAGAGAGATGTTCGCACACACATACACACACACACAGGCGCAGACACACAAACACAGAAAGACGTCCGCACACACATACACACCCACACAGAGGCAAACGCACACACACACACACAAACACAGACACATGTGTGCACCCACCCACACACACGCACCCGCCACATCATACACACACAGCTTTGCTGCACCAAAGCGGTGGGGTTCTCCGTGAGGCCGTCTGAAGCGGGGAACGCCGGATGACAGATGGGAGACACTTTGAGGAGCCGTCGGCCATTACACCTCCCGAAGGAGCCTCTACCTGGGACAACAAATCACTCTTCCTCCTCCTCCTCCTCCTCCTCTTCCTCCGTTCATCACATCCGTATCCTTCCTTCCTTCTTTCTCAACGGGCCCCCACCACAGCAGACAGACGGACAGGCACACATACAAACAACCAACAATCAATAACATTTTGAATATGAAAAATAAAATACAGAGTTGCATTGTTAGATTCTTTGTATATTTTGTATTCATGGCATCCAATTTCTATGTTTGTCCATTTGTAGTTGTAATATTAGTAATAGATATAGCAAGAAAGAAAGAAAGAATGGCAACAAAAAAGGACTATAATAGGGCTTGTACATTGCAATGTCACATCATGATGACCTCCATTTTGGAAGCATAGGAGCATTGGAATCGTAGTTATTGTTTTTTGGTCATTGTTTAGTAATTAATCGTGAAATAGTTTGTCATTATGGGGAGACATGGGGTGTTTTAAACTGCTACAGCGTTTCTCATGTGAGTAGGGGCAAAACAAAGTTTTCATTATCTTATAATACGATTTTGCAGTACTACAACTCTCTTGAGTCCTCTCAATATGGTGGATTACCGCCAACAAAACATCCCATGACGCATTCCGTTGAACAAGACCTACAGCACCAGATAGATAAGCATGGCATCCACACGAGCGTGGAGCGCACCAGCACTTTGCAGAAGTTCCCCTCACCTGATCATGGAGATCAATGTGCCTCAACACTGCGCTGCTAATGCCAGTGAAAAGTCATTTTAATCCAATTCATTGAATGTAAGAGGACGTCATCACCGGCCACCTCTGTTACCCTTGAGCATTCATTGATACATTCACACTTGTGCACACACACACACACACACACACACACACACACACACACACACACACACACACACACACACACTCGCTGTGTCTCTTTGTCTCTCCCACACTTTGTCTCTCTTCACCAAACTTTCAATGCAGTCACATATGCACACCACGCACACACACATACGCACACAGTCGCATACACATGGTATGAGTAAACAAAGGGGTAGAGGACAGCTGCTGGCTGTGAGGGGTGACTGATGGCTGGTTTATGTGACGGATTGACTGCCTTGGCAGGATATGGCAGGGAGGAGGTGGCAGGGAAGGCTAAAAACAGCCAGGTCCCTGTACACAGGCCTTAATGATCTGAGCCCAGCACAGTAACAAAGATCATTATTGGAGCAATGTATAGATCCTGGGCCTATCAAGCTATATGTGTAGGTGGAACTAAACACAAATACACACAAAAACACACATGCACACGCACAAACACACCCACACACACATGCACACGCACAAACACACGCATTTACACACACACAGACACATACAAACACACACGCACACACACACACACATATGCAGTCTTTTGAAAGAGTGTTTTCCTCAGAGGGGATTAATCAATACATCACGTAATTGCTTGAGTGACCTTTGCTGATAAGAAACAGGAGCCTTTTGAAATCTCTATCTGTCTCTGTCACTTTGGCCATCTTCACCTCTCCACCAGCACTCTCTCTCGCGTCCCATACCGTTCCTATCAACGTACACAAATGCGCGCAGACACAAAAGGTCTCTCTCTCTCTCTCTCACACCTCTGTCTCTCATGCACTTGAAACACACACACACACACAACATGGAACTGCAACATTTGTTACAAATGGATAACTTTGTCAGACTGCTGCCTAATTGGTTTCCAATGTACTTCATTTATATTTGTGTATATTCTCATATAACTTTGAAAATTGTTTGGTATACAAAAAACTGTAAGATCCATCTTCTTCAGAGGTCATACCCTCTTATGAATAGGCCATTGGATGAGGATTTCTCATCCAAAGTCTTCATTTCAAAGTAAACCAGGGTAGGAGGCATGGAAATCCTTATTTGTCTGTACATGATAATGGTGTGTCTGCCCCTGCAATAGACATTCAATTTATCCAGGCAGATCTCTCTAAAAGAGAAGTTACCATCATAAGAGACTTCCTGGTTAAACTAAGCATACATAATGAGAGTCCTGACCTGCAAATAAAAAATGCTCATTATCAACAGGAAGTATGAGTCTATCAATGTTTCTTAATAGTCATGAATAGTCATGTATTATTTACTTTATGCTAAATATATCTGTCTGTCTGTTCATCTGTATTTTTAAAACCTTGCAAAGCAGCATAACGGTGATGTTCACTGTCTTTGTTTAAGCCTCAATATTCATACAAACTGTTTTGATCAGCGTTATTGTTACATTCCAAATTTTCCAAGACCATCCTGACTTGGACGACAAGAGTCCTTAGCCACAAACACTAATTAGAGGAAAATATTGTCTAAACTTAACGGCAATATTAAACAACGTTGTTTTGTCTGCAATTTAACAAAATTTCTAGGTAGAACAGGATGTTTGCAAGGATTTCCTTTTGTCTTGCTTTGATTTAGTAAATTACCTTGGAAAATAGTCGATAGGTCTGCCTCGTGTGTACAAATCAGTGCTCTTAAAGATTAAAATGTGTATGTATGGAATATTCATGTTATGTTATGTATGCTGCATCTCGTGGGACAGTCTCACATGAGTTGTAAAACTACTCACTTGGACTAGACTGCCTTTGCTTGTCCCATTGTCCTATCTGCAAAGTATTGACTTTCAAGTACAGCTCAGGGACAGCTCCCTTGTGCCAGAAATACATTTTAAAATGACAGGGTACGTCAACCAAGTCACATAACAATATCCATGATGGCATAGATTATGTGTTGATTGGCAGATCATTTGGCGCACCGTCAGAGCTAAACCCTAGCTTCATTAAACAAATGGATACTACTCAAAAACCAAGTTGTCAGGTAGAATTTAAACACACTGTGGTTAATATTGTTTAAATAATTCAGTCATTTGATTTGCAAGACTACTTCTGGGTAAGGTTAAGGGAAACAGGGCAAGTAGTTGGTAGATAATGCCAAGTCAAGCCCAAAACCAACCTGTACCATTAGCTACATATGGCTAGAAGCATAACAGCAAGCTAGCTATTACAGGCTAATGTTGTGTGGATCACCCACAGCCTACATTGTTTATTTGCCAGTAGTCCTCCAAAACTCCTTCCCCAAATTTGGCCGCCAGGATTGTGATGCACATGCATGCACGTGTGTGTATGTGCATGTGAGTGTGGGCTCAGATGTGTTTGTTCTTCTTCGTGTATCACACACACACACACACATACGCACAGACACATTAATGCAAACACACAAATTCCCTTGCCAATCACAGCTATTGGTCTGTTAGCAGGACAGGGCTTTCTACTGCCAAATGTTTTATCATATCTTAAAAGGTGTGTGCAACTGTATGTGTGTGTTTGTGTAGGTGTGTGTGTTTGTATGTGTGTAGGTTTATGCCAGCCAAATGGTTTATTAAACATTGCTGTCTCCTGCAGTGAACCCTGGTTTCCCGAGGCTTCTGTTCTCCTTGGCACTCTGCACAACGTCTACACACACTGGAGACGTGAGCAAACACATCACCACCCAGCCACACCCACACCTACACAAACACACACACTCACACACACACACATACACAGCCACCAACACACACATACACAGACACCCACACCCAAACACACACACGCACACACAAACCAACACCCACACACACACACATACACAGTCACCAACACACACATACACAGACACCCACACCCAAACACACGCACACACAAACCAACACACACCCACACACACACACACACACACACACACACACATTGCCAAATCATTTTATATATCTTTTTATGCACTGTTTATTATAATGTGTAATGGGTCACAAGGACAAATCGCTGAAATCATAATAACGTGAATCTGCCTGTCATCTTGTTTTCACCTGTGCTTGCTTCCATGCACATGCCAATGGCACAAAGAATTGAAAAGCCTGGCTACACACACAGAACATTAACTCTCCCCCCTTTCTATTCCTCTCCCTCACACACACACACACACACACACACACACACACACACACACACATGCACATACACACTTATGCATAAACAAACACACACACAAACACAAACAAACACACTCACATAGAGATGCACGCACACACAGCAGCTGTCAGTACAGGTGATACAGAAAGTATTTATTGGGACATCATCACCTGAGATCAGCTGAAACAATAACTCAGCTCTTAAATGGATGCAGTTTGCTTTCAGGAAGGATGCCTAGCATTGAACACATGACCAACTGGTAGAATGTACACTGTGTTCTATAATATATGTTTAACACCTTTTAAATAACCCAGCAACTTGAAGATGAGGATAAATTGCATGACAACACCTTATCGTTGATACAGCCTAACACGGAAAATATTGAAAAGACCAACAAAAATAAGGGCTTTGCTTTTTAATATTCCATTCCAAAATATGCCACTATACTCCTATCAGTGCTCTGTGGGTCTGCCATTTATCTTCATAGCGGGATTCTGCCAACTTATTACCACAGCAGCAGAACTTCAGGACTCCCTTCTCCTCCACAGCAGTGAAGCAAAACAAGCATGCAAGATTAATACCTGCATATGTAGGAAGCATATAGTATCCCCGCCCCCCCCCCCCCACACACACACACACACACACACACACTCGTATACACACCAGCCCACCCCCCCCCCCCCATCCAATGGATACACACTGAACTCAATTGAAGCACGTACGAGACGGTGTGCAGAGGAAGCAACACATGCAGTGCAATGTAACAGCCAATCAACAGTGTGGCTATGAACATTGTGTGTGTGTGTGTGTGTGTGTGTGTGTGTGTGTGTGTGTGTGTTCCTGCATGGATATTTAACAGCCTGACACTCACCTGTAGCACGAATGTATGTGTCTATTTTTATTATCTAATAAAGAAATCAGTCTCGGGGCCTAAAAAAGTAATTTGGTAACTAGCGTTGTATATAATTAGACTGTCGTTATGATTGTATGTATTTCAGCTGAATAAGACAAATAGTTTATTAAGCAATTTTGGGAATTTGCTTGATATAATTGCTTTGATAAGAGAGAGTTAATGTCAGCAAGAATTATCTCTTTGGTATTTATCCCATGAGACGCTCATGAATGTTCAAACCAGCTTGAATGCATGTATTTCTTTGTTTATGTTTTATTAAACAAATGTCCTAAAGTTCTTGAATTACAATACTAGGGTGACTAGTATTCTCTGATTCATCATAGTCGACATGTAGCCGACTAAGGTTTGTGTTATTCATCTAGTCAAATGTATTGTTCTAAGCACGTGTTTTCTTTTTTATAGTCTCCTTAGGTTTCATTGTTGTTGAAACTAAAATAGGTTTGCTCTCAAATATTTGCTGGCTGGCCCAGGTAGGTGGAGTTGCCCCGCATTCTACAAGTTTTACAATACTGACCGCCCGCCCGTGTGGATGATGGCTGGTTTAAGCAGCCACCCCTGGCCGAGTCTGATTGGAATCTGGAGCTGGGTGAGGTTGCACACCTGTTGCACATTGAACAATCAGTGTGCACAGGTCAAACCAGCCATCACCACACACACTCAGAGAGAGAGAGATCTCTTGCATGGCAGTGGAGCACCATTGGCATGTTCCTTACCTACAAACTTCACAATAAACCGGATTCAACATCACCACCCTGCGTCCTTTGTCTGGAGGAGCCCAATAAAAGTCACTAGGTGGAGTGTAGCATGGACCTTGCTACAGTGAAATTTAAAGCAGCATAGCACTGCTGTGGTGGTGTATTAAACGAATCACACATGTCAATAGCAGCTTATGTTTGTTTGAAAGTCTTTGCAATGAAATTGCATATTCAACAGATATTCACGCTCCGAATTACAGTGATCTGGCGCGGTGAACTAAAGATGCGATCATCGGCATCAGTTCCAGTGTGTCTAGCGTTACACACCTGCCTAGGAGACCAGGCTTCAAAGTGAAGCCATCGGGCAACAGCACTTCTCTCTGTAGACAATAGGCAAATGAAAAAGTGGCCTGCCTTGAACAATAGCCTAACTTAAACACATTTAAACCGGATTGTTTCAAAATGTCCCCAATGGATTTGACATTAAAATCGCAGTTTAGAAGTGTATCCTGCTAACTCTGCAACAGTAAAAAGCAGGGGTTTTTTTTAATAAAAAGCTCTGGTGCTGGTGTAAGGCACATAGACTGTTCCAAATTAAGCTGGATTTCGATATGTGTAAATAGGTGGAATTATCGAAGAATTGTTTTGCTCGACAAAGAAAAAGGACCTACAAAACAAGGCCTACATTTTGAGATTTGGACCTTGTATTCAACCAGTTTTTGATGTTTCTTGGATCCATAATTCTATCTGGAATCAAATGTGGAATCTAAATATATCAACGGTTACGATTTAAGACCACACTTGTGGAGCTCATGACATTTCTGGAATAGGACTATATATCGACTAATAGTCGGGTTGAATTGCTTTTAGTCTACTAACAAACCTCTTAGGCGGGGACAGCCCTAGAACATACACATGTAGAATAATCTAGAATCACCTTCTTATCTATGTTAACGCATGGATGCACATGAATACCACCACACTATTAACATCTTGCATATCTTTATTCAAAACCCGTTAAACAAGTATTTTGTTTATCCATAAAGATAAGCAATGTGGTTCTCTATCATGCTACCAATATATAAAGGAATTATTACAATTATTCTGTCAAGTTCATTCTAAAATCTAAGTAAATATGGGTTTCACGTGATTAATTGTAGATTAATATTACTTTGATCAAAAGTACACTTAATGTGGTTATAATGACTGAACCATGATAAATCATTCACAACCAAGAAGTACAGATGTTCTTTTCAATAACAGGTTTCCACTCCGTAACTTATCATGATTCCTGAAGATAAATAGGAACTTAGGAGAGGCATGTTTTCTATGTTGTAATTGTATTTATTTGATCATATATTTGAGTAAAAGTACTTTTATGTTCCTGAATTTCGGTTAATGGAGTAGCAGTAATAATGTGCCCTAAGGGTGCTCCAGTGAGAGCTATGAACATGTCACTTTTGTGTGCATTCCTGACATTTGAAATGTATACAATGAATACAAAAATAATGCAGAAAATTAATAGGTAAATTAATACAACTATTTTACATAAATCCACATCAAATATTGTATCAGGAAACAAGAAGCAAGTGTATGCACATCCAAATATCCACTCAGTGAATTCAGTGTGCACCTCATTTATTATTATTTAGATTCAACACATTCAAGTAGTAAACAACAAATACCCCTAGGGGAACCACCCGGCTATTCTTTCCAAGCTGAACAGATTCTTTAGCAAACATACACAATGATATTCCTTTCTATTTTTACACTCCACTCATTCAAATAAATTTCAGGGCCATATTGGAGAAATGGGCATAGCTAGTTCTTGCGGAACACTCTAGTCATGCGCCCCCTGTCAGCTGATCAAACGCACGTACACTGATAGGTCAATTTAAGACCTTCCATCTCAAACACACGCTCTGTATTGTATGTAACCTATATGATGGGTTGAGATATCTATCTAATTTACCCCATAGGGGATTGTATAGTGGTCCCTGTAGTCAAATGTAGGTATGCTGTTGGTATTCTATATCTGACATCTGTATGTCATGCTTTAAATCTTACAGCAGGGAGCACCAGAAAAGAGTGGAACCATACCGCCAAACTAAATTGTATCACCGTTTCATGCAATAAATGGTTAAATTGATGACAAGTGATTCCTGACAGAAACACTATATATGGTCATTGAATTTCCACATTCCATGTTCAATTTGTTATTTTTAAAAGTTGATTTGTCATTTGTGTTTTGTAAGAAGTTCCCAAGCCTCCCCATGTACCCATAGGTATACACAGACACACAAAAACAAAATATGAACAAATAGGACACTTAACAGTGATCCTAACAAGTTAAGGGTCACTTACAGGGAGTACTGAATGAGAGTATTTCAGGAATATGGGAGCTGAATGTGCTTAAATTTGAGAGCAGTTATATCTCATTTTATAAACCTGTTATATAGCGGGTTTATTGTAATCTTACCACATTCCTGATTAAATAGTTGTTTGTTTGCTTGTGGGCTTGTCTGTGCCTGCATACATGTGCATTCATGTATGCGTGAATGTTTTTATATGGATTGGCATCAGGAGGAATACCCCACCACAACAATTTTCATTCATATATATTCAATGCATGCAATGCAAAATATGTGAGTGAATCAGATTAGATTAACTGGGAATGACATAATACGTGTGAGGGGAGTGCAATGTACTATATGGAGGCCTTTTTCATTATTTTCTCACTTTATTGCTCTTCCTGGTTATGGAGCGCCCAGGTCATGCTTCAAATATAACATCCCCTGTTCAATAGAAGCCAGACCAACATAGCCGGGGTAATATGTATATTGACAGGGCGCTGATGCATGCATACACACACGCAGGAACATTCATGCATGATTCAACACAAAAGGTGAATATGCTTTTTTTATGTAGCTCATTATGTTCTCAAATCCAATCACTCCCAAGTTCACTATTAGAAGACTTTCTGACCGTATAAGGATTATTTATGGAGAGATGGAAAAAGCAAAGCTCCCAGGGTGGTCGTCTCCCTCCTCCTCGCATACGCTTAAATCATTAGTGATATATCATTATATAGCATTTAAAGTCACTGCTATACTGTTATCTTCAATACAGCGTGGCAGTTTGTGTCAGGCGGTGTTGACTCGGTTGTAAACACGGACAACAGCAGACAGGGTGTGGGGCACAAGTAAAAAGGGTTTATTCAAAACATGGTGAGGACATGGGGGGAGGGTGAAACTTCAACGTAACTTCCCGGTCTGGGGTAGGTCTCCTGGAAGGGCTTCAGGGGTGAGCTGGAGGCTGGGTGGAGGACAATGGAAACCGGGGTGAGATGCAGTAGGCAGCACACACAAAACGTCATTCTCTCCTACCGTCTCTACTCTCATAAGGGTGTTCCTCTTCAGGGCCAGTGGCCGCTTACCGTACTTCAGGAAGTTACCACAATCCTTCCTCAAGGGGAGAGGTTCTCCCTGCCTTTATAGGTGGCCAACTCTCTTGTGGCCACATGGCCGGCAGGTGTTCCCCATTGGCAATCATGCAGCAGGTGTGCCGGATAATACTGATGCTCAATGACTTTCCCCAGTGCTTGTCTTTTGGGGAAAGGTCATTGTCCATGGTGCTGATCTCCTTTTCCCCTTGTGGAGGGTCTTTGGCATCTAGGCCCTCCACAACAGCAACACATAGAAACTCACTGTGCCAAGACCCACTGTAATCTACCACCTGGGAGGGTTTCGGGGAACATTAAACAGAATCCATAGGAAGAGCTGGGCCTCATAGGAAAGGGTCATGCCAGTTCAATCTCTAACACATTGGGGTGGCGTTTGGATGGCAGTTTTGTGCACAATAAATAACTTAGATACTTAAAACTTGTGTTGTGATGATTACAGATTACAGAAAGGATCCAAACTGTTTGACAAAAGTAAAAAAATATATATAATAATAACTGCTTGAGACAAGTCAAAATGTGCTGTGCATGAAGCATTTTGTGTTTTTGCATCATCTAGGAAGTGGGAACTGCATTTGAAGAAGCCGCTAGCAAGACTAAAATTTCCACAATCTCTACGATTGTGGAAACAACTCTGATCTTCTCCAAGATCAAATTGAGGGTGAATGACAGAGTGGTTAGAAAATGCTACAAACCTTGACCGTAAACATGTTATGGTGATAGCGGTTTATATCTGGTCAAACAGGTATCTTGAGTTAAAGCTAAGCATTCTTTGTCAAATGGGTTGAAATTCTCTTTACTTCCCGACAGCAATCAAGAAAATAATTGCTCTGACAAAAAAAGGTGTGGAATAAGGCCGCCCAATCATTCATTTGGCCTGAATGAGATAATTGGATGGCCTACCTGTCTATCTGCCTACCTAACCGACAACCTTAATGAGCTAGACACAATCAGATATTGTGAAGTCAAACCATAATGGTTATAGCAGCTGATTAAATAGTAGTAGGTTATTTAAATGATTTCAAAATGATTCATTGTTTTCTTTTCATGCAAAACAACTCAGAAACTGAACAGAAAACTTTTTTTGACAGCTGAGTACCACATTCTGCTCAATTTTAGTGAGAAGGTAAGATAATGATGCAGCTGTAGCACCAGTCAAGCTCATCAGGAGATTTCACAGCCTACTGGTGAATAACAAATCCTCAATTTTAGTGGAGAAATTAGGATTCCAATTAAGTTACCGTACCCCATCTACTGTATACTGGCCAATTGATAGTATTGTATTTAGGTAGAATTTAGGTAGAAACAGTGGGCTCTGTGGTGTCTTCTATATGTATGCCAGACATATTTTGATTAGAAGAATTCTAATCTAGTGATTCTTGAACCAGTTTAAGAAGACGTATTTCAGAATGGTTGCACATCTCTTATATCGTATATCTATTCCAGCTATTTTCAAATAATATAATATGGAATCTCATTTAAGAGGCTGCTTCCTTTTTTGCGTTTTTTGTTTGGATTCTATAGTTGAGGGCAGCAGAACACCAGTGGTTGTCATTGCAATTCTTTTTTTACTATATCTGTCAATCATGACTGCAATTATCAGCCTCAATATGGACCTCCATACGCACACACATACACAAACACACACACACACAGACAGTGAACCACACAGAGGAGCAAATAGATCAGAGCACACACACCCACACAAACAACAACATATACAGTATATATATGCAAAATCAATCACATGGCTGATTATGGAATATAAAGGAGATTATGTTGACTGTCAGCAATGTGTTGCAATAGGGTGGGAGTCACAGCATGTCATCATAACAACCATGAACAACACACACAGGCAGAGCCTGGGAGTTCTTACAAATCTGCTCAAACATGTGCTGCTCTCGCTTCATTAACTGCCTATTTCTGCGTGTGTGTCTGTGTGCGTACATGTGAGTGTCACTCTTTAATCTGTTTACTGGTACACATGGGGTTTGGGTAACAGCATGCACATGGAAACATGTTTTAAGGTGTATTTTTCTCATGACCTAGATGTGATTGCTTAAAAGCAATATAGGTATGGTAATTTTCTCTCATACTGATACTAATACACGTTCATCTTCAATGTACACACATGCCAAATCGCTTTCTAAATTAAGCTTTGAAGTTGGGAGGGAGGTTAATGTACCTGAAGTACATTTCAATCATAGAGAGGCTAATTAGTTGTATTCCAGATCTTAACCAGGTCACCTTTCTGTGCTCATGAATCATATAGTTAGGCGAGAGGACACCATAACCCTAATAGATTATCAATTTGGTTTCAATGTGGGCTATTGATATTCAATTATTCACATCAAATGTAAGCCCTACTTAAATTCTGTGTATGCTTGGGCACTGCTTAATATGTGTGCAGTTGTGCATACACATAACATGCTGTGCATATGTATGTGCAAGGCCTTCGCATTTACAGAGTAACAGCAGTTATTGGTGTGTGTGTGTGTGTGTGTGTGTGTGTGTGTGCCCGCATGTTTGTGTATGTGTGCGTGTGTGTGTCGTTGTTCGTGTGTGTGCATTAGCGTGCGCATTTGCCGCGCAAGTCCACGGGTATGCATGCCTACGTGCGTCTATTCTTTTGTTGGACAGGGGGGGTAATTGCAATCTTTGTTGACTGCTGGAGACAGGTGGCGAGCCATCTGGCGACGGCAGGTAAAAGAGAAGGATGGCGGCGCTGGAGGGACAGAGTGGCTCTGAGTGGCATAGGGAGGGATGGATGCGCCCCTCCATCAATCACACCTGAGTGAACAGCAGGCTCAGGGGCCAAGGGGAGGATGGAGGGATGAGGGAAGCCAGCGGGAGAAACAAAGAGAGATAGCGATGAAAGCATGGCTGACTCTCTTACTGTGTGGGTGTATGAACGCATGTGTGTTCATGTGTGCGTTCATGTGTGTGTGTGTGTGTGTGTGTGTGTGTTCGTGTGTGTGTGCATGTGTGTGTTCATGTGTGCTTTCATGTGTATGTGTGTGTGTATGTTGTGTGTGCATGTGTGTGTGTGTGTGTGTGTGTGTTTGTGCTTGTCTGTGTGACTTCATGTGGGGTAGATTGTGCAACATAAAGGGAAACATAGTGATGTTCACAGTAGTGAAGGTGTTCATATGAATGTGATACAGAGAAAGCTAGAGAGAGGCAGACCGACAGAGAGAGAGAGCTAGAGAGACAGACCGACAGAGAGAGAGAGCGAGAGGGAGGGAGAGAGGAAGAAAGAATAACAGCACAGCAGAAGAGGAAAAGGTGTACGTGATCGCAAGCATCATGTCATCAGAAGACATCAGCAGGCATTGTGTTGTCAAACAGCGTATTCCCAGGAGAGTTTCCCTTAGACAGCACGATCCCATGTTAGACATGTCCTTGTAATCCTCTACTTATAACTACAAGGTGCCTCTTTTCTTCAATCGACAAACACACAGGCATGCAATGCTACAGATACGCATTCATGGGCACCCACAAAGATAATGCCTCCATCCACAGATCCACCAAGACCTACAGAGCCACGCAGAGGTCCACACACAGATACACACACATACACACACGCAGATCCCATGCATCTTTATCAGCTGCCAACCAGAGAGTGAAGGGTTGTCTTAATCCACTACCTGTCCCAGGGTGCATAGCAGCTTCCTGCTGTGTCCTCCTCAGGGAGTGAACCAACAGAGAAACAAACTGACTGAGAATGAGACAGGATGCAAAGAGAGCGAGAGAAAGATAGAAGGAAAAAAAGAAATAGAGAGAGAGAGAGAGAGAGAGAAAGAGAGGGGGAAGAGAGGGTGAGAGAGAAAGAGAAAGGGGGAGAGAAATAAAGATATACAGAGAGGGAGATAGAGAGAGAAAAAGAGAGAGGGACAGAGACAGGGTAAACAGTATAAAATAAAATCCACATACACACATACACACACACACACACACACACACACACACACACAAACACACAAACAAGCAGAAACACACACACAAACAAGCACACAAACAAGCACACAAAGCTTTATGCCAAAGCCAAAACCAATGGGTTCTTGTGAGGACTCAATGCAGTGTGCTAGTGTGTATTCATTAAGTGAGTAAAGCTTTCCTCCCGAGGACATGAAGTGAGCAGGGCTCACTTCAGCCATCCGACTCAATAGCGGAACCTGGCAACCCTAATCTTGCCATCTCAAATGAGAATTTAAACCAACAATCTGGTACCTTTTACGATTGATGTGGAGGACCGGATTGTGTTGCCTGATGTTCATCTGCTATAGCCGGGGCATCATTCAAATCTCAGGATGATTTAGCAGCACACAGCACTGCATTTTGAAAGTCATTCTGCTTTAGAGTTTAACTTTAGAATTAAGTCTGAACCTCCCGAATCCCCGCCAAACCTAATCTCTTGCATGGTTTTCTTTACCTATCATTTCTGTTGGCAATCTAAGGTCAATCTACCTCTACAATGAACCCAGTCTACTTTTTGGACGTCCCTGTGTTGTTACTACTTACAATATACCCGAGAAACTTTAGCTCAATGATAGTTAAAATGGTTGAAGACCTATCTGTGATAAATAGTTGAATCATGATATCTATGTGACACATTTATATGAATGAATAGAAATATCTATACTACATTTTCTAACATTAATATACACTAATACATATTATTATATGTGTTCATGTACGCTTTATTAAGAACTCTCTAGGTGTTCTGCAGTCTTATCTCGGAGGCCCTGGGATGCCTAGCATTGGGGGAAGAATCGAGGAATAAGGTTGCTTTTTAGTGAAGAGCGCACATTAAAAATATGTTTCAATTTAAATTGCATCTCCCATGTCCCCAGTGTAATTCCCTCTTTCTCACAGAAGACAACAATAATGACTAAAATGTAGAGCATTAGCTGAGAACATCTGTCGCTAACGATCATATAAAAATGTGGTTCTGCCGGCGCCGTGGTTCTGAATCTGTATCCCCAACGGCTTCCACTCATTTTATTTTTTATTTTTATTTGAATCGTTGAGATAGGAGGAAAGTCTCAAGTGTTGTTTTGGTATCTACAGCGGTGCCTCTAGCACACAGCCCAGAGTGGCATTTAAATACCAAGAGCAGAAAATCAAATGA
Source organism: Lota lota (assembly GCA_026745465.1). Classification (NCBI taxonomy): domain Eukaryota; kingdom Metazoa; phylum Chordata; class Actinopteri; order Gadiformes; family Lotidae; genus Lota; species Lota lota. The sequence goes on from JACYXH010000772.1 coordinate 3,617,030, forward strand.
CTGGGGTTCAGTTATCAACAAGCATGCTCGCACACACCCACACACACGCACAGGCACATAAAGACACACACACACACACACACACACACAAGACAAACACGCAGGCATGCACACAGGCACACGCACGCACCCTCAAACAAATATGTGCGCACACTCGCGCAGGCAGGCACACACACACACACACGCACCCACAAACGCACACATGTGTGCATGTGTGTGTGTCTTATGTGGGACTTATTGCTGCAGTAGCATAGTAATGGGCAGCATTAAGCCTGCAGTTCCAAGACATATGTCAAGTCATTTATCTGTCACTCACTCTCCACGAAATGGTTCTAGAGGAAGGCAATCTCCACAACAACCATTGCCCTTTCCATGTCATGATTTATAGGTAAAAATGGATCATTCATCAATACTATGACTTCAGCATGATATCAACTTCAAAACAGACGTTTTTCCTCAAATACATATACATAAAAAAGAGAGAAGTAGGCAAACATGGTAAATATATATACAAGAATGTATAATGTACATTCATTTACAAGTCATACATTTACAAGTCATGACATCAGCTCTTTATATGACAAGCCAATGACGAGGCAAGCGCTAAGTCAGTGTATGTAAGTCTGAAAAATCTGTGTGTCTAAAATTAAAAAAACTTGGTATTAACTCAAAGCTCTAACAAATCTTTGAACACAATGATGCACATCATCAAATACATCAAATAATGATGACAACAGCCTTATAGATTGAGAAAAATAAATACAATAGTGCTGTTTATTTGACTGGCCCTCAAAAAGTCCTTCTGCTTCCCATGGTCACATGACAGATCAGTGACGTGGAGTAGTGAGAGATGTGTGATGCGGTAGCACAGGTATCGACTGCAAGTTGAGTCTCACATCACGACACACAATGACGACCGCCCGTCAGCCTACTGTGACTGGATGTGCTGACACTTGTCTCAATTTGTCCTCCCTTTAGGGTCCTTGTATCGGCTACACCACCGCAAAAAAAGCGACATATGTGTGCAACACACACTGCAGTTGTCAGTGATCGTTTGTCTTGTTCCTTTTCCCACAGGTCTGATGGAGCACCTTGGGGGGGGGGGGGGGGGGTAAGCTGGTCCATTCCTCGGGAGGAATCATCAGGCAGCTAGCAGCAGGGGCAGTGGAAGCCATCAGAGCTCACCCTGATCTGTCACAACCTGATTACTGGGAAGGGGGAGGCTGATCAAACGCTGGACTCAGACACACCGTGACCATGCGAACAGCATGAGGGATCCAAGTGTGTTGCGGACCTACACGTACAGGACACGCAAGCACACACACACACACACACACACACACACATGCACACATGCATGGCAAAGTGTGAACAGAAAATACAGATAAACTCTTACAAAGGGTGAATGTGCATTTACCTAAGTGCATGTATGTATGCATAGGTATACACATTATGCACGCGTATATGATGCTGTGAATACCTTGGTCATATGTAATTTTGCTAGAAGTAAAAAAATTAAGTATGTGCGTACATAGACTTTCCATAATCCATAATGCATACATCTTGTCATGTCAGTCAAAACTTGAGCAGGAGGCTTTCTCCATCAGTTAGATAAGATTGCATTCTGGGCTGAGAGGATAACCAGCGACATGAATTCCATTTGATGAACTCAACTTTTATGTACAGATATGCATCAATCAAAACGCATGTTGACCAACACATATTATAAATGGTATTTGAATATTTTACTATTATATATATACATATATAGTCATCTCTCAAAGACGTCCTCATCAAATTCCAACATATAATGAATGCCATCTTCCAAATGGAGTAGGTTATCTCCGAGCAGGCAGGTGTTGACACCAAAGCTTATTTTTGGCTTTATGCAAATGCTGTCTCGAGATGTTGGGATATTAGCAGTATTTCACCGCCACTGAACTTTGCATGGCAGCGCTTTGATTGGCAGGCTGGTTATGAATAAATATGCATAAGCAGTTGTGTATCTCAATCGAGAGGAAGGTGGAGATGAAAGAGAGGGATGGAAAGAACCATGAATATATATTGAATTCTTTCAATATATTTTCAATATATCAATTCTTTCCATCCCTCCATATATACCTCCATATATGTATATATATATATATATATATATATATATGAAGGTATGGAAAGAATTTATATATATGATATATATCAATATGCTTGTCTGCAGTTGAGATACACTTTGTTGAAATGTCTTTCCCATTCTAGTCATTTATCTATATACTAGTATCAATGTCTAGCCGTATTGGCTCGTTAATTCATTCCTGATCTACCCAAATTTCACATAAATAACATATTCTCTTATTTGTATAGTAACTCCTTCATTTAATCTTTCATCCTCACCCATACACAGTATTTGTGTACTAACTCCATCCAATATGACTTGTTCAATTTATATATATACTGAGGTTTACTTTTATTTAGTTGGTTTTTTTTATACACCCTGCTAGTCCTCTTCTTCTTGCTAACCGGTATTTCATGGTATATGAACCATAGACAGGGACAATCCATACGGGAAACTTTATGACATAGTTAATCATGGGGGGAAACCTACAGTGCATATCAATCTGTCCAATATGTCTCACTTTATGTCTTTCTTCCTGCATCTCTCTGTCCGTCCGTCTGTCGATCAATCACCCTAGCCTGTCCGTCTGGGGCCGGCCGGACCTCTGTGTCTGTGTCATACTGTTGTATTTCTTTCCTCTCATCTGTGTGGCGGTGACCTTGTCTGGCTAGGATCATCTTGTTCCGGCCTACTTCCATTACCAGTCTCTCTATATTATTATTTGTTTTCCACTTTTATTGCACTGACATTTCCTCCCCCATGACCTTAATAACGCCACTCGCTGCTCGGTGGACAGTCATGTGTCGGCGTGTCATGGGAGAACCATTAAAGGTGCACAAGTGGAGTGCCCCAGCATATCTACTGATAAACCTGGAGATGAGCCCCATGCATCCCACACGTGCGATACATGCACTTTGTGTTTGTGTGTGTGTGTGTGTGTGTGTGCGTGCCTGTGTGGTGGTGGTGGTGGGTGTGCCCACATGGGTGCACATGCATGCACATATGTTTGTATGTACATGTACTATGTATGTAAGTACCGTACATATGTATTTGTGTATTTATGTATGTTTGTATGTATATAGGTATGTATGTATGTACGTACTGAATGCATGTATGCATGTATGTATGTACATCTGTACGTACACCCCTTTCTAAACATAAATATAATATACCAAACCCAGACTTCCGGCCACACAAAGTTCAAGTAAGTTAATGACTAGCATGGCGGTAGGTGGCAGCGGACAGTGTCTCTGTAGCTGTCAGTGGACGTTAGCGGTAGCACTGGGGTCAAGCAAAGCCAGAATGAGCTCTGGCTCTCCAAGTTAACACCAGCTCATTAGTCAAGTAGAGCAGGGTAGTCACGCCTCGACACACACACTAATGCACTATGTGTCCTTTACTCTGCCATTTGCCCCTTGTCTGTCTGTGCCTGTAGCTGTGGCTACCTTTATATATATATATATATACAGTATATATATGCTTATTCTTTCTGAATATATAAACTATTAAGTGTTATTCTCAGAAAACTGAGATGGAAAATAAAAAACGATGTGTTAACAGGTCATTAGAAACTAAAGCGCATATACATATATATATATTTATATATATATATATATATATATATATATATATATATATATATATATATATATATATATGTCAAGCCACACCGGGCCTCTTTCAGTTTCTGCCCACTCTCATTACCTCTTACTAATGGGTGATGCTTGGTATTTTCAATTGCATTTGATTTTTTACTGGCTGAAAAAAGCTCAACAGATATCATAGGATGCATATCCTATGACATATTACACAGACAGTACAGCTGTAGCTGAGAGCCGTCGTCACAGTGATCTGCAATTCGATGACCGGTATATGTTTTTATCACATTAAATTACCTTGGAGGAAATTAGAGTGTGTCTCTTTGTCTATCTTTATCGTTTCTTTTTTTTTACTCTCTCTCTCACTGTTTTTCGCCGTCTCTCGCTCGTCTGGCAAATTTGTTCTCTGGCGTGTTTGTATTGCTCTCTAATGGGGAGCTTCTATCTGCAGCATCTCTGTCGATTTATCTCTCCCCTCTCTGTTGTCTCCTTCCTCTCCATCCATGTTGCTCTTTATCCCTTCTCTCCACTTTATCTCCATCCCACTTTCTCTCTCTCTCGCTCTCTCCCACTTTCTGTTTTTCTCTGTCTGCATCTTCTTCCTCTTCGGGTGACTTCCAGCGCCCATCCTAATCCCTATAGATAGTTAATTATAGACAGCCACTCACACACTAATGGCATGAAGTAATTATAGAACTCAGTGGAGAATTCACCAGTCACTCCTCCTACCTTCTCCTCTCCTGTTCCCTCCCTTCCTCCCAACTGTTCCCCTACTTAGTGTCTCTTTCTCTCTTGCTCTCGGTTCATTCACCTTATAGTGTACTTATACTTTTGCTGAGATACTATTATTATATTCGCCCAGCCCAGGAGGTCAATGTTAAAATGTGGCTATTAAGTTAAGGCAAGTATATTGATTGTAGCATATTCTATCCTGTCGTTAGAAATCCTTCATCCGTCTATAGACAGCCTCGGAGGACCAGCAGTGGCAGACAGTATTATCCTTAAGCACAGGGAACTTGGCAGAAAAAGTTATTCTAATTTGAGTCAAATGAGGGACACGAGCACAAATGGCTATAATTGGATGCACAATATGAATCATCTATTTGAGTTGATGCCATGTTAAGCTCTTATGATTGAGCTCTAAGCGTAAAACAATGTATCCGTACATCGTGCACATGCAATGTCTAAAAGTACATTTAAATACAGCAACAATATGATGATTCCTATAAATAATCATTGGTATATGGTTTAGGCAAACCCAGCCAATAGGTACAATTTGGCAGAAAATAAGAACACCAAACAACTACACACACAAAATCAAGAGTCACTTAGCATATTAAAACAATACTATTAGAATGGATGATTAACTTAATCAAATATCCTCAACTATATTTGATCACCACCTATATGCTGTGGTAATGAGGATAAATATATGGGCCAGAAGGCCACTGGATGTACATTACCTAACAATATACCCTTGTAGCTGAGGCAGCATTAAGCCTGATTGAAAAGCCGATAAAGAGAAAGAAGTGAGCATAGTGTTTGCCTTTTGTGCTTTTTGTGCAAGACACTGTTCTGTTGTGAACATTGTGTAATTGTGAACATATTCCAAATTAATTTGTATTTGTATTGGGTCAATTAAAATATTTTACCTATTTTGCATTGCCTTGTTTGTTTATGTTGGTTAAGAACATACATTACAAATCCACGCAAACTGCTATATAAACTCACTATCAGGTTATCTTAAGAATTGTTTTTGTATTGTAATAACTCTCATTATCATAACCTCATTGTCAACAACAATGGTGACAATGAGGTTGAATTGTAAAACAATTGGGGTACCATATGTTTTAAATGCCGTCTCTAAATAATTTTCTCTGCACTGTATGGGATGATGAACTTGTTATGCTAGCTGATGGCACACATCTGGACATTTGTGAAATATTTTTTGTGGTGGTTAGAGTTTTGCCGGAATGGAAATTGTTTGTACATGTATATGTATTTATATTTGCATTATTGTATTTACATTATTGAATAATGGTTCACCTCAGGCTGCCAAACAAGAATCTGCACAAGATTTTTCCTTTACGGCTAGCATGCACATAAAGCTCAACTAATATGTTTAGGATTCACATGTCATAACATTAGCAGTTGTGAATTACTAGTGGCGTCATGTTTGGCAAAATATAGGTACTGTCCTTTTGTCTCAGCAGACTGTCTGACTACTTTATGATACGTATTGTCATAACAACCATCCATGCATGGAGACATGGTTGTCAAACATATTATTGAGCAAGGATTGAAAAGGACAGAAACACAACCACAAACACACATACACACACATATGCATGCACGCACACAGACACACACACACACACACACACACACACACACACACACACACACACACATATACACACACAGTCTCAAGCTACACACTATTTATGCATTAAAGTAGCCAGTCCAGCATGAAAATTAAAAGATCCTATTAACACCTTAATTTGAAGAGTGATTAAAGGGTACTTGTACACATTCCAAACCAAGCCAAGGTTTTCAAGCTACTCAGCAACTCTTCCAGCCAATAGCTAAAACACAGTTTGCAGATGCATGGGAGATTACGATAATTTTAACTGGGCACATTCATCAAAGTGCTATAAAAAAATATGATTTGCAATGAGACTGAAATCATTCAAGGTTTTTCAATCAGTCAGAGATATAACAACAGCATAAACCTTTCATAATGCTACTTTAATATATATAGCATTCATTGTTTATCAATCCGTATACAGGATTTGACAGGTCAATCATGCACTCGCAAAAATATATAACTTGTCCTGACTTTAATAAGGAACTTTGTAATTATAGGAGGGTAAGGAATGTATTTAGCTTTGGCTCATTAAACCCATCTATGACACAGAAATCTGGTGACAATTTGACAATTTGACATTTCTCTTTTTTGTTTATTGTATTAAAATAAGACATTAAGAGGCCCTTGTAAATAATGGATTTGTCACTTAAAAAGATTACAGTCATCCGGTGATTAATGCCGTCATTATGTCAATATGTGGAATATCATTTAAATCATTGAGGCTGATAATGCATAGAGCCCAGTGATATTCTACATTAAAACAAATGTCACATATATTTAAAGTTGTCATATTATATCATATCATAATCATTACAGATAAAAGATAGATACATACTTTCATTTGTAAATGTGTAATTTGGTCTGACTCCTACAACTGAGTAGCCACAGAAGGAGCAATTTTGCAATATTGCAATATTTTAGTTTTTCAGTAATTGCCTGAAACCCAGGGAAAAAACACATTGTGTGGGTTTGTGTTGTGCTCATAATTCTTACAGTACCAGCTGTCATGGACTGGACAAAAAAAGCAGCTACAGTCCAATGACAAGTAAACACTTACTTTAAATGTGAGGTGATTAGAGAAAGTGTGTAAACAATATATGTTCCTACTTTTCATGCTCACATGTATGAATAGACTTTGCTTTGGGATGAATACAAGATATACAACACAAGTACTATGTCAATGGAGCAAGCATTGATGGTGCAATTCTTGAGAATGAAGATGCTAAATAAGCTATGAGGATAGGAGCAAATGGCTGCTAGAGCAGGCAAAGAAAAGTGGAGACAGCGGAGGGATTACAGACAATACACCATTTCTGGTCAAATAAACTATAGACCAATTGAAGAATGGTAATTATTATATTGGTGTCGATGGCCTGGACACAAGTGGTGTCAAACCTCTTAGTAGGATTGTTAAAATATTCTAATTTGCATTAGAAGAGTGTAACACATGAAACATATAGATTAATTTCTAATAACAAAATGACACAGGATGTAAACAGCTTTTAAGAAATGCCAGATTGATTCACTTTTAGGATACTAATAGACCTCTTAATCAGTAAGTCCCATTTATCAATTCATAAAAGATCTAATTACATTTATCATTATTATTGTGAAGCTTAATGGGATGTAAATGTGTGTTTACTTTGGACTCCATGGATCCACAAACATCACCAAACTTGCTAAAAGAGCCCATCTCAGACCTGTTGGAGAAGTTAGATATATAAATTAAATTAGCCTTCTTTGCCCTAGAGAATTGATTCTGTTCATAACGTCCATCCATGAGATCTTGCATTCCTACTGTGATCCAAAAAGCTGAGTATGATAGCTGTCAGCCAATCAGAAGCTTATAAAACCTATGCAGCGTACTAGGTGGCAAGGACCAACTTGCTCCTTTTCCCCCCCACTGAATATAGTGATACACTGATAAATGAATGGAGGATATTCAGCCAAGAAGTACTTCTAAAACAAATTACAAATTACTTTGGATTAGACCTAAGGGATGACATATCTCTGGTAGAGATATCTCTGTGGTAGAGACACAAAAAGTAAATCCCCACACTAAATGCTAAAGGACCTCCAGTCCCTGCTGGAGGAGTAAGACTAATTATTTAATTTGTATTTTAACAAGAACAAGTCCAGTTCAGGCTATTTGAATATATTTAGATTTTGGATAAAACACTCTGGATAACAAATGAGCCTTCTCCTTATATCCTTTTTTGCCTAAAGTTGTTGAATTCGTCAACAGGATGAGCTGAGGCCTCCGTCAACCTTGCTGTTGAGTTTTAAACTGAAAATGTCTCCGTGACTGGAGAAGAGACACTGACCGTAGCCATGGATGCCAGCAGTAAATCTGCCTCACTGCTGGTGAGTGTATGTGCCATGGCTGAGCAGCTGCAAGAAGCAGAAATGCCTGTGGCAAATATGGAGTAAAAGCAAGTAAGAAAAGCAAAAAAAGGTCATTGACAAATCATAAAGGGATAAAGTGTGAACTTGCAAAATCAAGCCATCCGTAATGGACCGAAATTAGTCCTCTCTCCAACAGTGATGAAGGTTTTTTGCTGTGAAAGCTTTTGTAATTAAGACAGGTCATTGAGTCAAATCATTGAGGCTGTATAATTAATCCACAAGTCCCTGGTCTTCCTGGCCAATCTGTAGGGTGCTCCATACAACACTGTTGCCCCAAGGACACTTCAACCAGCCGCCTGGCATTCAGGTGATGACAAAACACAGAAGGGACACAGCTGTCTCCTCCTTAGATGCATGTTCATATTCTGCTGCTTCTGTCGACAACGTGTACTATCATGGACTGAAATGTGCATAATGTGTGTGTGAAAGAATTTTTTATTATGATTAATTATATTGTCGTGGCACTTTCTTGATAAACTCAATAGCTAAATAGTGATTTGACAGCAAGCACTCGTACAGAGTTGCCAGTAAAGGCCTCTTTTGCAGTTGGGTCGTATTCAACCCACCTCAACAGTGAAATAAACCTTTAGCTTTTTAATAGACAGTAATTACCCCATATTTTTGTCCACGGCAAACCAGCAGACGCAGAGAAGAAAAAAACGACTGCCAATTTGAGTCATTTGAACTTGATGCATTCAATGTTACACAATTTGCAATTCACTTTCAGAGTTGTGTGGCCATGATTTGGCAAACTTCTTTTTCCATTTTGGTTTGATTTGGCAAACTTTTAAAGATGACAAGTGAAAGAGCAACAGAGAGAGAGAGAGAGAGAAGGAGAGTAATATTAAGTACATGTCGGATACAGAGTTATTATAGTATACAACAAATCACTGTTGTTATTATTATGATGTAATATTTAACCACAAAGCGTTGTCAGAATGGTGCCGATGGGTTCACTCACACAGAGGGTGGAATTCATTCTCCTGTAAACCCGCTAGAGAACTTTAGCACTTTGCTCATTCATATTCACATTATGTTAATGTGATTATGGCTGCAAGCATAATAGCAGTGAGATAGAGAGATTGCTGCAGTGTTCTGTGGAGCCAGTTGGAGAATGCATATATAGCCCAAATCGGAATTGCTCTGATTATGCCGCACAATTGTGACGATGAGGAGCAGTGAGTAGCAGTGGTCAATTTAAAGCACTATCTCCACATTTTGGGAAAGAGTGCTTTAAATTGACTGTCTCCCACACACTCACTGTCTGTGTCTCCCAATTGTGGGGGATAGTGTGGGTGAGAGAGAGAGAGAGATAGATTTCACAGCTGCCATATGCAACTCCAGGCCATGTTGTGTCACTTGAGAAGGTATTTGAACCATTCGGAGACAAGAAGAAATCCATCCAGTGTTGTTCATTCGAGACTGTTATAAAGTGATTTCATAAGGGTGTACATTTTTATTACTGGTGTATGGGAGCATGGTTGTAATTTACAACTATTGCATGTCCCTCATGAGAGAAAATAAGTGAGTATGAATGAGTTTTTTAATCGGTTTTAAGCCAAAATAAATAATTTAAACAGCACATTAAATGATCACATTCATTAAATAAGCCCTACATTTAGACTGGATTATTATGTCATCTATAGGGCGGGAGCAACAAATGTAGTGAATGAGGACAATATGGATAAATGTCATCATATACAATTGTCCTCTTTAACGAATCGGCCTCAGGAGTTTTATTTCTGTGATTTTTGCAGATAAAGTCAATGAAAACCATGATGTGTGTGATCTATTTTCCTGATCATACAGCAATAAACCAATGAAGCATTAATTAGTTCTTGACAGCTCTCATTGAAAAAGCTCAGAAAGGACATCATTCGTTTTATCTGTTGTAGAGAACGTGCCACTAATATGTATTGCACGCCCGCACACACACACGCACACACATGCACACACATACACACAAACACATGACCGCACACACGCACACACACACACACACACACACACACATATGGCAGCACACACATATAGCTGCATACATACACACACAAACATTCAGGTTGTCATTCTGCACCTTGACATTTTGTGCGAAGAAGTTTGACTCCCTTCCCCATTCACACATGCAAGAACATGTGTGCACAGTATAACCCCCAATACCACCACCACCAACAGCTCACATCACTTCCCATAGAGCGGGTCTCCAGTTGTCTGTACAGGCCAGATTTGGGTAAAATCCCCCTCTAATGCCCATTATGCTGCCGTCAGGCTTGTCGTTGAGACCATAGAGGTAGCTTAGCACGTCTTAGCGGCTGTGTTCCAAAGCCATCAAGACCACCACCCCACACCCCCATCCCCACAAAGGGCTGTCCTTCTTCCAAATGGAGGCTTTGGCATGTACACCGTTGGGGTATTACAACACACAGGGCCTTTTCCCTGTCCTGTCATTCCACCATTTTTACACAACAAGTTTTATTTTGATGCAGAGGGACTACACCACCCCGCTGCGATTATGTGATTATAAAAGACTTATTTCCCTTAAAATAAACAAAAACATAAAATTAATTGGCCAAACGAGGACTGCCGGGTAATTTCAAATATTGGACCCGCTTGGTGTACAAACCATTTTTTGGGGAGAAAAAGGGGCTTATTTTTGTTGGGAAAGTTAATCTAGTGTGTGAACATGGAGACTTCTCCGATGGCAATAGCACCAGAGGGATTGCACGTTGTATTTAAATGCCACGCTGGAGCCGCATCTTTTTTGAAAGGTTTTACGAATCCTAGCCATCAAACAAAGGCACATATAATTTGGTTCTTGAGTGAAGGCAATGATCTGTCCTGTCCTCTGTCACCGGAGACACTCATAGCTGCTATATTGAGATTCAGCAAAACAAACCACCAAGTTAAACACCAGCACTAGCGTTAGCATAGCAGGCTGTAGTAGACAAATTAATGGAAGGCTTACTTTTTATTTGCTTCGGTAAGTATGTGTCTGTGAATTTAAGCTGTGTGTGTTTGTGTGTGTGTGTGTGTGTGTGTGTGTGTGTGTGTGTGTGTGTGTGTGTGCGGGGGTGCATGTGTGTGTGTGTGTGTGTGTGATATTCCTATGTATGTGTCTGTGACAGAGATGGATGGGTTTCTGGTCTAAAAAACTAAAGTTAAATGTCACACCTGTCCATCACAAAACACCTGCACTCACTGACGTGGCTGCACTGACAGGCTGACATTTACACACACACACACACACACACACACACACACACTAGGACACATGCACAAACTCTCGCACACATAAACACACGCAGACACACCACCCCGCATATGTTACATGCACTCAAAGTCCATACACATGATATGAAAGGGTCACATTCCAAATGGAAATAAATGGCAGTCTAGATTCACATGGGTTCAGTCACCAAGGTTGTCTGAGTGAGTCAAACATGTTACATTTCATGTCATGTTTTATGCTCCGAAGAGTTACTGTGATAATGGCATTTCATGTTATATCTTAATGACACTTTGTGAGTCATTGCAGACTACATGTTTGATATTGATGTCAAATGAATGCATATATCTGACTTAGATTGCTCTGTGGCAATTTATATTTGCTCCACATTGAACAAATAAGAAACACAGAGATACACATCAAGTATATATACACCTGTTAAAGTTTCTGTTTTGATTGATTTAAAATTACTTTCTAACTCAATCAAAAGAATGTTTTGCATATTTTGACTTAGTATCCACTGGACCATACATGCATCCCTTTGTTGAGTATAAAGTGTTCCATTTGTACTCTCTTGGGTACTGCAGGCTACGAGTGAAATAGATCACCCACATCATAGTGCTGTAATGGTCACTAAAAACAATCGTGAGGCAGATTCATTAAAGAGGACACTTGTATATGGTGATTTATTTATAATATATATCACATTGTCCTTATTATCTTCATGTGTTGCTTCAGTGCACAAAAAGGAAATGTAATTATTTAATATGCCGTCTCATTTGTGTATATCTTTTTGCTTTTGTTTTTAAAAGTTTTAGTTAGTACGCAAAGTTGTTACTATGTCTCATGAGACGTTTAATCGTTCTAAATTACAATGAAGTGTTGCTTCAAAGAAAATGTCGAACCCCTTATGAATTCACTACCTGTCTCCAATTAACAACACTGGAGGAATGTTCTAGATCTGAATAGTCCAAATACCTTCTGAAGTGACACAGCCTGGCCTGGAGTTGCATACGGCATCTGCAAAATCTCTCTATCTATGTCCAAGTCTCTCTACCTTAGAAGGAGAGGGGTGCACTGCAAGTGTCTACGGTTCCACTTTGTACAAGATAAAGTTGTTTATGAAAGCGTTCATATATAGTTTCAACAAATGCAAGATAACACATGCAATTATAAAAGTATATCTGTAACACTAATTAATACAATTAATTTAAATAAAAAAACAATGAAAAACAGCTCACAATTTCTTTCAAATGAATAACGACATTGTGGTGTTTACAGTTCAATATTTTGTCAGGTGATAGATATTCAAACAATAGGCTATAAGCACAGAGCTGAGTCAGCATTACATAGAAAAGTGTTTAAAAGCATGTACGTTGTCTATACATTTTTTTCTGTCCTTTTGTAATTGTTCTATTTTATTATTTCCCTTGATTTATGCTCTAGACATTGTTTGGTTAATAAAATATTGTGTTATGTGATATACAATGCTATAACATTTGAATTACCCCCAAGGGATAAGTAGAGTGTAAAACGACACAAAAGGAACATTTAACCATGACATAGCTAGCTATGAAAATATATCAATAGTGTACATAACAGCCAGGTCGAAAGAGCTCTTTTAAGGTTCAGCATAAAGAAAGTAAAGAAATTAACCTGGTCTTTAATGTGTTAATATAGTCTCTCCGCTTGTGAGAGGCTAACTCAACTCTAAATGGTGTACCAATGTTAGTCGGTGCCTGGTTCCACAGTATATAAATATATATATGTAAACATATATTATATATATATATATATATATATATATATATATTTACCTATTTTCAGGGGGGACTGGTGATCTTAGTAAACATTGATCAGCCACCGAAACCTTACCAATTTTCAGGTGAACATGTCGTTATCTCAAATGCCACAGTGAAAGGTCAGAGGTTAAATGATTTTGTCTCTTACTCAATCACACTCTTACCTTCATTCAAGTTCCTCTTCTGGAATTGCTATAGTCTGTCAACAAGTTAAAGGAATGAAATATAAAATCGGAATATAATTTTGGGTGGTGCTGATTTCATTCCTCATCTTTATTCACTTGTTTTTTCTTTCTTTCTTTATTCGTTTTCAAGACAAAAATAGCATGGTGTCACAGGGTTATATTGTTTCATAGACAACAAATAGGAGGCATTTATCATGCACAAATGATAATGCAAATTTCGGCAGCATATTGGTTTTCCTAATGACTTGTAGTCACTCAGTGTCTGCATTTCCCCTGCGTCTCCATTTAAATGACAGCCTCAGCCGTATATCCACTAAGTCCTGTGGTAGAAGACACTGGCTCTGGTAGCATACATGTGCTTGTTGATCTGTGTGTGTGTGTTTGTGAATATGCACATTCATGTGTTGGTTTGTGTGTGTGTCACTATCTCTTGTACAGCACAAAGACTATGGGAACCCACATGCTCACACACACATGCACACAACCACACACACACAGACACACACGCATACACACACATACACAAACCCACATCCAGAGACACACACACACAAACTATCATGGAAAGTAAAAACAAAATGAAAACTGAGAAATAATCATAGGAATGTAGATAACTATTATATTGCCCAATTATTACCCAGCCTAGCCTGGCCGACCCGGATGCTGGCATGCCAGTATCTATTCATAGATCTAAAATCTAAAAATTTACTAATGAAATAAAACAGGATTAATTCATCGTGGTGTCAAGTTGCTATTAGCCACTTACGTATATTAATTTTGTATAAAGCATTGTATAACAGAGTAAAAAAATTGTAATAAATCTGGAAACAATTCCTCCCCCCCGGGGATTATTAAAGGGATCTTCTTGGATTCTGAAATCTGTTGTACTGAGCGAGTTAGTTGTATCTCTCCAACGTATGACTGGACTGTAGTGTTGAAAAAATACCCCTTTTACAATGTGTTCTATTTCCCTTACTCTCTTTCCCTTCCCTCTCCCTTAAGCGATAAACCAGCCACACGGAAGGTGCAGTTTATGGAAATGGATGATGTGTTTATGAAAGATGAGTGCTTAACGGGAGGAACCTCAGTATGAGGTTGATAACTTCTCCCTTATCTGGACCCAGCACATGTTAGGCATTTCACACACACCATAGGTGATATACAAAGACAAGGTGTGTGTGCATAGGGGTGTGTGTTTATTTGTGTGTGTGTGTTTGTGTGCAGGGGTGTGTGTTTGCTTATTTGTATGTGTGTGTGTGTGTGTGTTTGTGTGTGTGTGTGTGTGTGTGTGTGTGTGTGTGTGTGTGTGTGTGTGTGTGTGTGTGTGTGTGTGTGTGTGTGTTTGCGTGTGAATGCAACAAGAAGAACAATTTGGGCAGTGGGTCAGTAATACATAAATAAACAGCGACGGGAACATGAAAAGTGATCCAACGGCCCTCTGAGTTTTCAATGTTGTCTGCTTGCTTTTCCACATAGAGATGCCTGGCTGCTGCCAGATACATGGTGACAGATGCTGCAGCATGGACAAGCCATGTCAGTCCTTAGGGGAATAATATATTTATTTGAACTGTCATATTTGATCATTTTACATGCTGGCCTTTTTACATATTCTATGTCATTTTCTTACATACCCCTGTCTGTAAATGGTAGATCTAACTGTAGATGGCAGGGTCTATCATTTCTGGGAATAATGTAAGGAATGTAAGTCACATACAGATAAACACGCCTTGTCACTGGGAATAGCATAGCGTTTAGAGGGAGCAAAATGCATCAGCAAAAGGGAAATCTGGGTATTGCAGTTCAAACATTGCAGAGTGTTGTATCATATCCTGGGAACCCCTAAGGTGTGCATCGTTTGTGTGTGTGTGTTTGTGTGTGTGTGTGTGTGTGTGTGTGTGTGTCTTGATTAAACTATTTTATTCTCCAACACAACGGCGGGACCCACCTTGATATCTCTCTAAATGCAGCTGGGGCCACGCAGGGGCCGCCTGCAACCTCTGACCCTGTGTGTGTGTGTGTGTGTGTATAAGTGTGTGTGTGTGTGTGTGTGTTTGTGTTTGTGTGTTTGTGTGTGTGTGTGTGTGTGTGTGTGTGTGTAATGCAAAAAGCTAGATGAGGCAGACTTTATATAACCCATTGACTCTGAACCAAGTATGTAAATATTTGAAATATGGTGTCCGTGTGTGCATGTTTGTGCACATGTGTTTGCATGTCAGTCTGTCCCCGCGTCTTTGTCTGATTGTGGATATGTGTGTGTGAGTATGTGTGTGCACATGCATGCGTCTGTGTGGGTTGTGTTTCACTGTGCGCATATGAAGTTCATGATTAAATCCGATAATGTGTCCTCATGCGTCCAACTCCTTCCCCTGATAAACAAATGTTCCAAAACAGAATGGATGTGCTTTGTAGCCTGTCCAGACCTCTAGCCCACAAAGCCAGATGGGGCAGCCCTGCGTCCTCCCAAGCTCTGTCTTTGTGGAGGCCAGTGTGGTCAGGTCCCTAGAAAACAGATACAGATGTAGCAATGAAATCTGTGAATATTAGCTACTGATGCACTGTGAAAATGCCCAGAGGAAGCTGGAAATGGAAATGGTTTCCTCAGTTGCAAGATGGTACCACACAATACTGAAATGTCAGTTGACTTTAACAGCATGGTCTGGTGATGTGATTTGATTATTAACTTACAGTTCATAACATGATGATCATGACTTTTATTATTATTTGTTTGTTTGTTGTATTGAACAATATATTGGCTGACAATCTTGACATTGTCATTATTTACTGTTATTCTGAATCATATCAAAATACTGTTACTGTAAATGATGTAGAGCTACCACCTAACACTTGGTTTACATAAAAGCATTTCCCTGTCTTTCCAAGAATCAACAAATCTATATGTGAAAAACATTACTGAAATTATGTTTAAAAAGGAGAAAAAAATGTATATTCACAGTCTCATGCCAGCTTCACTTCACTTCTGGTGCAGGTCAGAACAATTTAATTCCACTTGACTTCCCCCCTGCACTTTTACTGTTTATACGCACACAGACACACACACAAGGGCACACGCACACACAGGCGTGCACGCACGCACACACACACACGGACGTGCATGCATGCACACATACAGGCATGCCTGCATGCACACACACACAAACACACGCACACACACACACAAACACATACACTCACACATAGGCACATACACACACAGCTGCCTCACTACCACCTTACAACTCTCTCTCTGTCTCTCTCTCTGTGTTTCTTACTCTCTTACTTTATCCTTCTCAATATCCTACTAACCATACATAGTAATCAGACATCCATCCTCATCTGCCTTATCTGTCCTGTCCTTTGCACCAACTCTGACCTTTCATTCATAAATACAAGTTGAATGCATGTAATAATTTCACATAATATGAATGTTATTTGAATGGACGGATATACTTTATTAATTTACTTAGATAGATAGATGGATGGTTGTATGGATTTATGGATGGATGGGGAATTAATATATACTGTATATGTGTATGGATGGATGGATGGATGGATGAATGGTACTGATGGATGGGTGGATGGATGGATGTGGGATGAATATATATTTATGTACTGTATGTATGGAGATGAATCTATGCATGTAGGATGATTAAGGATTATAGAGGGAAGGGTGAGGGGTTTGGAAGCATAGATCCCTAATGGGATATACTGTGGTTTCCCCATCTGTCTTGTCTGGTTTAACTTTGACTGCCCTCATCCTAAAAGTAGACTGGTGTGAAATGCCTACTTCATGCAGATGTACATAGCAATGTGTGTGTGTATGTATATATGTGTGTGTGTGTGTGTGTGTGTGCACTCATTTGTGGATGCCTGCATATGTATGTATGTGTGTATGTTTAAAATGCCTGTGCCCACAGATGCATGTTTATGCACTCATGCGTGTCCCTGGCCATGTTCCATTATGGATATCTGCCTGCCATATGTACTTAAGTGTGAGTGCGAGCCTAGTGATAAAGGCTTTTCAGCTGTTTGGCGTGCTTGTTTATTTAAGTCGTTTCTATAAGCCACTGCCCGTGCCCCGTGGCGATGTTAACCACTCAGCGTTGAATACCCCGTCAGACCCTTTCCATTAGCAGATGACTATCACTTGACATTGCTCGCTCTAGCTTAAGTTTGCAATTAGTGCCAACCCATTTGTTGTCATTACCGTCATGAATGTCATTAATGTTTTTAATAATGTTATTCAGTTTCACCGAAAGTGTTACGATCGTTTATCCTGTTGCTGTATGTCACCGTTGTCATTATCCTTGTCCTTTCAACGTTTTTTTTCTGTTTATGGTGATGCTCATCGTAAGTCGGCACTGCTGTTTCCATACTCTGTGTTTTAATACTCTGGTTTTGATATTGCTGTTCATTCGTGACAATGTCCATGCAGTCAATATCTACTTCATTCATGATATTTTCTTGTGGATCATCACCATCGCAGTATATAAATATATTCGTCACAGTAACAGCCATATTATTCGTCTTTATAGCTTACAGTCGTGTTTTCATGACTGCCTTTTAGCCTGAACAGCATTTGTTCATGCCATAATCGATTGCCTATGCCAAAACAGTTCACGGACAACCTTTGGGTCCAGTTGTGACAGATGCTTTCATTTAATGTTCACCATGCTTCAGCAACAGGCTGTATGTAGTATTGGTATTGTACAACATTTTGGACCACAAAATGTGTGCTGTTAAAGTGAAATTGTATTATATTTCTAGATTTTAAGTCTTCCAAAAAACATATGTCTGCCCATACAATGTTTCTACATTAAGAAACACAATGTGACAACTTCCTGAAAACATTGTAAAAAAAACAACGCTATTCAGTGAACGGAAAGTGTTTTATATTTAGTCGTCCTCGTCCTTTCAGGGAAGAGAGCAGAAGGATTTGTCATTGCCTGTCCTGTCCCTGCAGTAAAATAGTAGGGATTTTCTGTGAGTTCTGCTGAATATTTAAAATCTTGGGAGCAATTGCAGGACTAGTGAACGAGATTCAGCTTACTTGCGCTTGGCTGAAAACAACTGAATGATCCAAAGACAGCATTCATTATTAATTAATGAATTAACCTCTGCTTTTTTTATCGTTGTTCCTCCTAAGGTGAGCCCATGGTCAGACTTGTCTGTGGCTTCTCCTCAGACGTCAATGATTGTCTCTGTGATTCTGGAGGATCTGTCAATCTAATTGTAATTGAACCGACCACTCACCATATGTCTCTCCCTGTCTCGTATTACCTAGCTCCGTCTTTATCTTGCCCTCAGTCTCTCTGCTTCTAGCTTACACTCACACTTCAACTTGAACTACATGTGCACACATGTGTACACACACACACGCACACACTCACATACACACACAATTTTGTATTCATAAACTGAAGCGGAGGCAGCAATATTATTTCATTGTTCTGTCTGTGACCCTCTCTACTGGCCCCCTGTCAGTCATGTCTGCAACCAACAAAAAGAAACCTCAGCGGAAGTGATGAGTCAGTTATTTTCATTCTGCTGACCACAACGCCCCTCCACACACACCACTCAGGCTAGGATGAGATACTGGATGGATGCCCTGGTGTGTGTGTTTGTGTGTGTGTGTGTATATGTGTGTGTGTGTGTGTGTGTGTGTGTGTGTGTGTGTGTGTGTGTGTGTGTGTGTGTGCATGTGAGTGTCCTCTGTGTGTGTGTGTGTGTGTTTCATGTGCACTCCTAACTCAAATAGAACTGCCACAAGAAAACACAATGTCAAAAACACAAACTTGACATGCATACACACACGCGCACACACACTGTACCACAAGCATGAGGTTACGCTCTCTCTAAATGACTTTATATATCTCTTGCACAAACACACACAAACACAGCATTGCAGTTTGTTGTGTACAGTCTTCGTGTTGCCCTTCTACTCTTTAACAAACTCATAATATTGTTTTTTCTAGGCGTCTGGGATTAGATTGGATTCATTTGGTTCCATGTGCAGTTTGGAGATGTTAGCATAATCTGGGTCGCGGCCCATGAATGAGAATTTGGATGCATGTTTACTGAACTCCCTGAAGTCTAGAGCCCGGCCGGCCCAGTTCATGCATTATTCACTCCACTACAACTGTCGCCGAGCAGAACGAGTTGGAGAGAGAGAGGCAGAGAGAGAGAGAGATGAAAGGGTAGAGAGACAGAGATGAAAAGAGACAGAGAGGTGACCAAAGTTCCTGAGTATTGAATGGGTTAGATATGGAGATGAGAAGAAACGGAAAAAGAAGAAGGAAGTAAACATAAATAGCTTGTTAAGAAAACAAAACAACCAAAGAGAAATAGGATAACAATAACTTCATTCATTCTTTATTTCTGTACCATATTTTGTTTTCATATACAAAAATGTAATGTAGTGTGTGCATTGAACACACTATACGTGTTCACTACAATATACAGTCGAGATAGAGAACAGACACCTTCACAGACTCATTGGCAAGACTATCCTGAGTCAATGTTCCATGTATTGTGTGTGTTTGTGTGTGTGTGTGTGCGTGTATGTGTGTGTGTGTCCTGTCACCCCTTCTGACTGTTAGGGTCAGGGTCAGTCAGCCCTGTCTCGCTCATCACAAGCATTTACACTTGTCAAGGAGGAGGATTTGACCCATGCTGTAGCATGAATAAAGTGGCAAAAGCCAAGACTTCTGCAAACATCTCGGCACAGTTTTGGTACGACTGAGTGAAGAAATGAAATATTCACAAATGTCAAACCACCTCAAAACAGATATAAACATTTTTCAAAAAGCACCATTGACTAGGTTTTGATATTCATCTTATTATCATATTAATCCATAGATCAAGTTTTTTTATCTTATGATGCAGCATTTGCAATTTATTTTAAGTTACTCAATGAGACATGATGCCCACCTGTTAGGAGGGCGTCGGCCAATGAGCCACACCTAGGCACCTCAGCCCAAAGTCTGCAGGAGTTTTGCCCTAGGAGATCGTCTCTCTCCCCCTCCAGCTGAACAGGCAGCTATGCATGTTTTGCTGTTTTTTGTCTTTTTCAGTGAACCAAAAACAGACAAAGCACTGCCAACATTAAAAGAAAACAATAAGTTACATCAATATTGTGGTACTGAAGAGCCACACACACACTAGTCGAAGAAGAGAATCTAAGTCCCAAGTCATTCACTCCGACACATAGTCACAGCTACGATACGTAGCCTACGGCTACCGGCCGTAAAGCAGAATAACAGATGAGATGAAGTCTGATCTCTCTTTGCACCCGCACATCAGACTTGTACTTCTCCTACGTGGAGCCAAACAACCAGCGGTGCAACCAGTGTGGTGCTGGCAGGAGCAGGGATCATGGGGAGATGGGGTAATGGCGCGTACGTCCTCTGCCTTCGTCGGGGTCCGAGGTTGGTTAAAGGACAGCCCGGATGTTTCCAGACTGTTGATGGAGTTTTTTTAAGAGTTTGACCTTCCCTCTGTTTTCCACCCCATTGGCAAGGCATGGCACCCTCCCTTGCACACACACACACACACACACACACACACACACACACACACACACACACACACACACACACACAGTTTGTTCTACAGCAACAGCAGTGGATCCACTGTGGCCATCCAGGGGGAACCAGAAATGCTGGCTGTGTTGGACCCAGCTGCCTGACATGGTGACCAGAGGCATGCTAAAAAAAATGACCCTTTGACTTGAGTCATTTGGTTGGCTGACTCAGGCATTCAGAGTGACCGTAGCAGAGTTATATTCATGAATCTGAAAGTCAGTGTTAAGAAATGATTAAGTGGTCATTCAGTACTAGTGCAACAAGACATGTTGGAATAACTTTAATGGCTTTGGCCTTTTCTTGTTAATTAGTAAAAGACAATTCTTTTTGTAGTGTTCTTATCTTGTTTTCTTTGTTTTAAACTTGTGTTATGAACATGTCTTCTATGATCTTGAACAAAGAAGTCTATGCAATCCTATGTTCTTGCCGGTCTCAGCCAACCTGTTTATTAACATTTTACTCTGCTCCAAACTCTTGTCTTGTTCTTTTCGTGACATCAAAGAGCACTTTCACGTCACAACAAAGTGACAGCGATGCAGAGACGGTATGCTTTCAACACAGTGTGTGGGGATATGTGGAGCTTCATCTTGGCCACAGTCAATGTCAATGACTGTGTCCGAGAAAGTTAAGCTTCCCAGGAAACATTTAGTATAACTCCACGATGAGTGGCTCATTTCATTCTCTAACGTTGCTCATTATAGCACTCATACTCACTGATGTGACAAGCTAGAAAATAACTACCTCAAAGTTGGCGTTAGACGTAACCTTAGGGATAACACTTTGAAGTATAGCTCAAAAGGGACTATACATTTGGGACTAGATCTTTTTGAAAATACAAATGTAACATTTGGCAAATGTAAGCGTTTGTTGGTTGTTTTAAGCAATTTGTTGTTAAGAATTGTAATATGTTGTAAAATGTGGAATAGAGAGATACTGACATACCAAAGCTATCCTGTTTATCTTTAATAGCTACAGATGCAGACATGGAAAGTGCCATTGCTTTACACTCCAGCAAGCAAGAATAAACACAGCAGGCAGTCTACAAACAAATTAGTTTGCGATAATGGGCAGAGCACATAGCATAACTGTGTGTAGGGTTTTTTGTGCATATTGTCTTCGACAATGTGTGTTTGCAAACATTTGTTGACTTATTTCCTATATGTGCATTTTTTCTGAATTATTGTTCACGAGATTACTCAAATGCAGTTTGTGCATTTGTATATGATGTGTGTATGTGTGTGTGTTGTATGTGTGTGTGTGTGCACGTGAAGGTGTGTGTGTGAGTGCTATTCTGGCTTTTTTTTCACTACAGATGGCTGCATTTCACAGCTTTTGCTAACCTATATTACATTTCTTCTTCCATTCAACAACAACCACACAGATTTGCCAGGTCTCCACACTTCAGTAGCAATTCCTGCAGGCTAGATTTCATAGCTTTGGAATTACCACGGATATATTCCCAAATATAGCCTGGATAGAGCTCATGCAAGAACCAAGAAAAAGACTTCCAGGGGTGAACATCCGGAACAACTGGCTTTACAATATTTCATTTACGCTGTGTGGGCATGTGCATGTTTGTGTGTGGGCTGGTGTATGTTTGTGTGTGGGCATGTGCATGTTTGTGTGCGGTTCTGTGAATTTGCATATATGTGTGTGGGCATGCGCATGTGTGTTTGGTTGGGGGCCACGGCGGATGGGGCGCATGTGTGCGTAATTATGTTCGGGCACGTGGGTTGGGGGAGGCTGTGTGTGTGTTTGTGCATGTGATGTGCGTGTGAGCATGTGCCTGTTTGTGTGTAATTTGTGTGTGTGTGTGTGGGGTGTGTGTTTGTGCGTGTATGTGAGGTGTAGCACGAGGGAGGAGGAGGGGCCAGAAATAGTTCCAGGTCACATGTAGCAGGGAAGTTATGGTAACTAGTCACATATGATTCATGTTCAATCCAGGAGAGGCAGGGCTGTGGCAGTGACACACTGGATCACAACTGAAAGATTTATAGTGTCTTGCGCTAAAATTCTATACAGGAGGATGCATCGCTGTGTACTATAATGAATGGCTCCATTTTAGCCATGCTTTTTTTTTCATCTCCATTGACAATGTTCAATCAGCCTTAAGGATGTCAGGCTTAAGTGAGAATCACACTATTTGTGAGTCAGTGGGTGAATGTATGTATATATCCCATGTGAACATAGATAGATTGTGGAAGGATGAAGAAATAATTTAAGTTGTTTAGAAGTAGTGATGTGGTGTATATTGAGTCGGAACCTCAAAGTCGCACACAAAGCTAGCTAACCCTGCTAAGGCAACACAAACGCAAGAATATTACAATCTACTGTAAAATATACTGTATAGTGTACATCCTGTATTCTGATATTTGTGTGTTATCTGTGTGTGTGTATGTCTATGTATGTCCGTGTGTGTATATGTCCATATGTGTCTTGAGTTTATGTATGTGTGTGTGTGTGTGCGTGCATGCGTCATGTGTGCATTTTACATAAATCCATCCCTTATATCCGTGGGTCTCCATCAGCGTCATCCGTGTCCATCCCATAATTCTTCTCTCCATGAAACTAGGACATTTTATTTTATTTGCCTGCCAAGGACCAAGGCCGTGGTGATTGATAGGCCCATGGTTGCCACACGCTGCTTATTTATAGAATGGCTCGTGGGTAAGATAGGTAGCTGCCGCACGTGCACACACACACACATGCACATGTTTCCAATAAGAAAAAGCACACACATGACCACACAAACACACAGCCAAATAATTAAGTGACATTTTTGTTTGTAACCCTAGCCTTTTTGTGTGTGTGTGTGTGTGTGTGTGTGTGTGTGTGTGTGTGTGTGTGTGTGTGTGTGTGTGTGTGTATGTGTGTGCGTGTGTGTGTGCGTGTGTATCTTTATATATATATATATATATACATACATATTCATATATCCATACATCCATTATCCAATAAATATTCCTTAGCGGCTAGCTAAAGCCCTCAGTGGGGGTAAATGATATTCTCTGCAAGTGCTGGATATGCAAATTCTGTAATAAAGCACTGAAGAGAGGGTCCACAGTGGAGAGGATGACGTTACCTCTGAGCTCATCTTCCCATGATAGCAAAAGAAAGCAAAAAAAGAAAGAAGGAAAGCTTTTGAGGAGGGCCACGGAGGGACCGAGTGAAGAGAAGGAGAAGTTATGAGGCAACGCATTCCCCATTTTAGCTCTTTATTTCTGAAAGGCTCCTTCGGAGGCTATAAAATTGCCTGGAAACATGATGAATGACAGTGTGTAATTGCAAAAGTGGGTAAAGTGTGGGGTTTATGTTTGTATTAAAATACAAAAAGAACACACCAGAGAACGAGAGGTGTATAAAATAATCTTAAAATGAATGGCAAAGAAAACAGTACAATTATTTACCCAGCCTGATGTATAAAATACGTTTTCCCTTATATGAACACAACCCAGTCTTAACTGAAACTGCTAATAATGTCCAATTATTTCATGAAATAACAGTAAGTACACTTTATGCAATGTATACCATTTTGTTGTCGTTATTCTTCAATGATTGATATAAACAAACAAAAAAAGAACTAGCCAGCCAACTAAACAAATAAAACAATGCTAAATAAAAAAAAAAATAATGCTACCACAATGCTCCTACCGTCCAATGAATCACTACAACAACGGAGCCCCCCCCCCCCCCCCCCCCCCCCCCCCCCAAAAAAAGGCCTGACTCTAAGGTTAGACGAGAGATTAGTCTTTCTTTCGCACATTGTTTTTCCACCCATGTTACTGCCAAAGGCCCTCTTTCTTCGTCACCGGTAAGTGACAGCGCAATGCACGGCTGTTAATAGAACGTGCTCAGTCCCCGGGTTATACGCAGCGACTATTAGTGGCCGATGCATGCGGTGCTCGCCCAACGTGTTGTGACAGCAGAGGGGGTGAGAGAAGGTGCCGGGCAACCGCTGGAGTCAACAGGAGGCAGGGAACAGGCAGCTATAGAGCAGCCACTTAGCGTGAAGGGCCATTAATAGACGATGACAAGGTTGGATAGAGTGGATCTCCCTGTGTGTGTCGCTGGCCCAGGGGGACGTTAAATGGCGTACTAGGCTTTATACAGTCAGAGGAAAGGTAAGCCGGCCACCAGACGGTGTCGGCGTTCAGTTTCACCTCGTCCCATTGGTCAGCGTTGTGATGCTAACGGTTCAGAGGTCGCCATTTCTGATGCCACAGGGTTTGAGTGTGTGTGTGTGTGTGTGTGTGTGTGTGTGTGTGTGTGTGTGTGTGTGTGTGTGTGTGTGTGTGTGTGTGTGTGTGTGTGTGTGTGTGTGTGTGTGTGTGTGTGTGTGTGTGTGTGTGTGTGTGTGTGTGTGTGTGTGTGTGTGTCTTTGCTTGATGCTCGACTTAGATGATGGGTGGCCCCAGACAGGTTGAAGCCAGAAATGAACGGCTTCTTCTAACAATTGTCATTTTTGACACAGTAGAGTTTATATGATCACTACCAGGTAGGTCAAGTTACTGTAACTTCTCTGGAGTTACTGTATCTCTATATTTATGATGTGCTGCTGCATGCATATTTCAGCAACAAGGTAATATTATCTATACATATAAGGAAGGAGACAGGTGGGAATTATAACAAACAATGGTTTGAAAAAATGTGTTGGTTCCAAAAAGGATTGGTGGGCAATCAATAGGCAGAGGAGCAGGTGGGGGCCGATAACCCAGGATAACGATGATGATAAAGGGATGGTGGTGCAGTGTGTGTGTGTGTGTGTATGTGCGTGTGGGTGTGTGTGTGTATGTGTATGTGGGTGTGGGTGTGTGGGGGTCTGTGTGTGCAAAGGGAGGTCACAAGATGATAAAACATTTGAGCCCACTGTCAATGTGACCTTAATCAATATTTTACTCACTCTCACTCTCTCACAGGTGTGCTCTCTCTATCTCTGTCTCTCTCTCTCTTTCTTTCTTTCTCCTATCTCTCTCTCTTTCATTTATCTTTCTCTTTACTCTTGCTGTCTCTCGCTTTACTCTCTCTCTCTTTCTCTTGCTCCTTCTCTCTCGATCTCTGTCTCTCTATTTATCTTGCTCTATGTCCTCTCTCTTCTCTATTTCTCTATCTATTGCTCTTACGATCTATGTCTCCGGAACACACTCCCATTTGTTTTCTGTCTAAAGCCATCTTTCTTGGTCCGTGTCTTCTTCATAGATTGGACCTTTGAGAGAAGGCGCAATGTTAAAAAAGAAAGCTCTACCTTAGTTTTGTAATGATATAGCTTACTTTTCCATTTCATTCTCATATTTTGTCCCCTCTCCTTTCCTCCCCCTTTATCTTGGAGTTAGCTGGCATTTCAGCCGTATAATTTTGATCCATTATAGACTCTGTGTGGCGATCAAACGCGGAGCATAGCTCCCAAGCCAGTCCTTCCTGGTTGTAACCGGGGGTGTCTTGACACAGCCCTGCCCCTGTTGAGCTACACAGAGAAGGACTCTTTTTTAGTCAGTGAGGAAGACAGGCAAAGAGAAAGATTTGTTCATTTTTCATCCGTTGTTCATTTTGGAGTTCAATGTTTATATTTGAAAAGAACAAAATGAAACGAAAAAAGTTAAAAGTTAGACTCAGACTTTGAGCCTTCTAAAACGTTACCAACACATACAATGTAAGCTGTCACAGCTACTAAAATGCCTTTGTCGTGCAGTCAAAATAAGTCAAGATTTACCTCTTTTCAGGACAGTGGATCATTGTGGATGGGGAAATGTGTTCAGCATTTCACCAACATGGGCCAGACAAAAATATACAACAAAAGAACTCTGACGTTACAAAGATAACACATGATCAACACATTCCCAAAAGGGAATACACACTATCCTCTTCCGTTAGACACATTTCTTTCATTCTGATAGTCTTCCTCTGAATGGCACAGCGCTGGGACTAATCAGTGATTCGTTTTTGCTGAGGTAGAAGAATATAAGTGTGTGTGTGTGTATGTGTGTGTATGAGATAGTGTTTGTGTGTGTGTGCATGTGTGTGTGTGTGAGAGAGATAGTGTGTCTGTGTGTGTTTGTGTGTGTGTGTGTGTGTGTGTGTGTGTGCGAGTGTGTGTGTGTGTGTGTGTGTGTGTGCAAGTGTGTGTGTGTGTGTGTGTGTGTGTGTGTTCATGTTCATGAGCCACCAGGGAGTTTGTTTAGGTCTCATAGGCGGGAGCTGCATGAGAGCCAAACACTTTGAAGTAACGTGTCTTGATGTCAGAGAACAGCATTAGAATGTATAATGTGTGTGTGTGTGTGTGTGTGTGTGTGTGTGTGTGTGTGTGTGTGTGTGTGCATTAACTTGGGCAAATCCATCATCATTACAGCTGTGTTGCATCCAATGTAGAGGTTAAGAGGTTAAAATATACTTCTGTGTGTTTTGTGTTTGTGTATGTTTGTTTGTGTGTTTGTGTGTGTTTCCTTGCACTTGTGCATGCATGAGTGTGCATGTGTGTTTGTGTGTGTGAGCGGGTGTAGGGTTGTGTATGTGTGTGCAAGCATGCATGCATGCGTGTCTGAGTGTGTGTGTGTGTGTGTGTGTGTGTGTGTGTGTGTTTTGTGGGAGTTGTGTGGGGAATAGGCCAATTTGCAGCGGTAACAGATTCTCCACCGGATGTATCACTGGAGTACTCCAGGGCTAGGGGAGAATAGTGTTGATCCACGCTGCTTTTTCACAACACTCCCGGGTTGATTCCCATGACTGGTTAAGAGGCCTGCCTGCGTCACTGTAAGGGAGAGGGGCCACAGGAGCTGATTCACACCCAGTGTTCGCATTAGGGGAGTTTATATCTGTGTCCAGGTAAACAGTTGCCCAGGGAATACTGTCAACTGTGGGCTATACTGGGAGTCTGGGAGTGTTTTTTGCTTTGATTGTTTGGGTTGACCTGACTGTTCATGGTGTTGATTGTGTCCCCACAGTGGCCTTGTTATCTTTGAACTCAGGTTCAAAGATAACAAGGGGTGAATTCCTAATCTTTTGTTTCTCACCGCTCACCCACCACTCCACCTCGTGTGTCTTGTATCCACCGGTATTTTGCACACTGTATTGTAGGATGAAGGATACCTGGTGGCCTAAGGTGGGAAATGCATATGTTCCCTTGCAAGCACCCCCCAGGGGATTATTCACCATGGCAACTGGTGGGCCCAAGGTGTGCAATGCCAACGTTCCCTTGCAAGCACCCAGCAGGGGGCAGGCCCCAAGAAGTGGACGTATCCACTGACCCCTTTCACACATGCAGTCCGCGTAACAGCAGACAAAGTCCCGGATACATCTGATTATCTGTGGAGTATCCGGGAGTAAACACGGGTTTTCCAGTCCAGCCAACTCTTTTAACGCAGTGTTAGCTGAAATAAGAACACATACTTTACTTTACTTTACTTATAATGGTGCCTGGTCTGGCTATGAAGCAATTTATTGGTGTTGAATGTTTTATTTGATTTAGTTAGGCCGTTTGTTAGGCTAAACAGTTCCAGTTATAGCTAATTAAAATACAAAACTGCCGCATCTCCTCACAACCCTATCTACTCTATTTGGTCTATTCCTCCACAAGTTTGTCATCTTTGCTTTATTTGACAAATTGTTTTATTATTCACTTTTCTATATTCATTTGTTCTTCTTTTTCCCATTTACATTTATGTGTGTTTTGCTATTCAACCCTTGAAACAAGTTTATATTTTTTTATGTGAATTATGTTTCATGTCTTTTACTAGACTGTATAACCGTTATTGGACCTTGATAAAAAGTGTTTTTGTTGCCCAGCGACAGCACGCTGATACATCTATTATACCAATTAACAAGCGAGGTGCAAATCACTGACCACACTGAAATTAATAAAACACACACACACGCAAACATACATACACGCGCACACACACACATATGCATATACACGCATATCCAACACAGACACACACATACACGCACACAGGGACACACACACACACACACACACACACACACACACACACGTTAGGTGTGTCAGTGTCAGAGGTGAGTGAATGGAGGTGCAGGTTAGTAAAGGTCCAGGTCTTTCATCAGCCCTGGTGTGACAGCTCCACGTGCCTTTGGGTCAATACTGTCACTGGGAAACAGAAAAAGAGAGAAACGAAGAGGATAGGATAGAGGCAGGGTAAGAAAACCAAACAAGAGAGAGAGAGAGAGAGAGAGAGAGAGAGAGAGAGAGAGAGAGAGAGAGAGAGAGAGAGAGAGAGAGAGAGAGAGAGAGAGAGAGAGAGAGAGAGAGAGAGAGAGAGAGCAATGTCAGATATTTCCGTGTAGAGATGTTGGACATAGACAAGGAAACACAGTCCAGCAAAGTGGGAAAATAAAAAAATCTGAATTTTGCTAGACATCAGAGAGAGAACAAGGGCCCAACAGAATGTGTCCATTCAGATCAATACTTATCCTTGAATGCCAGCAGGACTGAATTAATAAGTAGATTGCCACTTTAATTTATGTATGGTGTAACCTTTGGTGCAAGGCCACAGTATTTGCATATATACATTTGATTTTACCTTCATTGATTATGTGTTCACACCTCTGCAATGTTTTCAAGCTACGGAGACCCATGTTTGTTTGAAACATGCTTAGGGAAAATCAGTCCTCTAAATGTTTAGCCTTCAATACATTGCTTTTTTTTATTTTGTAACTACAGATACACAGAAAAAGTATAAAGCTTGGGTTGCCCCACTAAAAACAAAAAATAATTTCCCCGGATGGTGAGGCTCTACTTGTTCTGTAGGTGTGTATTGGCGGTGATTCACTATGCGAGAGGGGGCTGTTGATGAGGAAGGCCTGGGGGTCTTACTGCTGATCAGTCGGCCAAGGCCCCCTAAAGCCCGTGGAGGTGAGTATAGACCCTCTACCTGCTGACATTACTGCCTATAAACCCCCCTGGGAGAGGGGAGGGATGTGGTGCGAAGCTGCTGCCAGTGGTGGGGTGTTCGTGGAACGGCTGGTTCATAGGACGGACATGGCGAAATGAGGGAATGAAAAGAAAATGAGAGAAGGGAAGAGAGAAGGAGAGAGGGGCGAGAGAGGAAAGATGAGGGAGGCAGGTATGTGGGTGGAAGGCTGAGAGAATTGGAAATAGGTGACGGAATCGTGTATGCGGGAGATCGACATTCTTAATAGAATGTTGGCCGTGTTTTTTCTTAATTTTTTATTTTTCTGGAGCTGATGAAAGCGGATGAGAGAGAGGAGATGTCATAGTGGTAAGATTAAAATGCTTGGCCGACCCTTTTATAGATTAACTGATGAAAGAAGGGTGGGTGGGAGGGAAAGTACATTGTTTAAGATTTGACATGCCTGGCTGCCCTCTATAGATTAACGCTTTAACTGTAATCTAACAAGGCAATTGGTATGCTAATGAATATGTTAATTGGTAATAATATCAGATAAGGGTGCTATCGGCTTTAGTATTCCGTTGGCAGCCAAATTGCACTTCTTGCATTAATTACTTTAAAAGGAACTCAACTATTTGGGAACTATTATGTGAGTGTTTGACAGCGAGGGTGAGACATTCTAAGGTACAGGCTTTTCTCGTTTCTGCAGCCCAGCAGAAAAAAAACAGACACCGTGTCTGTCTCGTGATTTAAAATCTTTATTTTCAATAACTCGAAAACTCCACATTTTGATCTCCTTAAATACATGTTCTCTGTGGTATCCTTGATATACATTGTACAGCAATTCACCATTACCCTAAAATGAGTCTACCCCCAGCCTAAATATTACTATGCTCCAAAATAATACACCGTTTCCCTTCCCCCTGGTTAGTTGATGGTGGTTGTTCATGGTTATTGAACAAACGTTGTTTTGCAGTGCAAAAAAAACATTTAAATTGGTTGCAAAAAACAATGACACGGAAAGCCAAGTCATAGAATGCACTGTAGAAGGGGATAGGATTCTTTCAGCGAAAACTCCTGACATTTAAAAAAAGAACAGAAAAATGTAATAATGCTGTTTGCAAGATGTACAACAAGAGCTTGATCCCTTTTCAATCACACTGTGTGTGTGCACGCACACTTGTGTGTTTGTGCTTGTGTGTGTTTGTTCTTGTCTGTGTGTGTGTGTGTGTTTTTGTGTGTGTGTTTGTGTTTGTGTGTGTGTGGTGTGTATGTGTGTGTGTGCATGCACTTGAGTGTATGTGTGTGTGTGTCTGTGTTTGTTCTAGTGTGTGTGTGTGGTATGTGTGTTTGTGTGTATGTGAGGTGTGTGTGTGTGTGTGTGTGTGTTCATGCTATGTTGACTATTGTTGCCTAGGTGAAACAGAGAGGGAAGATGAGACAAAAGGAATAGGGCGAAAAAGTAAATGAAGCACAATGATTGTGGAGACAAAGAATGAGTACTGGAAAATGAGAGGGACAACGAAAGACAGAGAGAGGGAGCGAGCGAGAGAGAGAGAGACAGAGACAGAGACAGAGACAGAGACAGAGACAGAGACAGAAAGAGAGTAACAGTAAGTGAGAAATGCCCAGTCCTATTGAGAGTAGCTCACTAGTGTGTCGCGAGGTTTGGTCTGTGAATTATAGATAGCAAAGTATTAAATATGGATGGGTCCCTTCTCACAAGAGCCCACGAGGAACTAGCCCTCTCTCAATTTAACTCACCCACTCCCTCACATGCACAGATGTAGTACATGCACACATACACACAAACATACAAACATGCACACCAATGTACAATCACTCATTCTCTCTCGCACCCAAACACACACACACACTTTTGCATCCATACACATCTGCATTGTAATTAACATTTACACACTAATGGTTCTCGTTCACTTGAACATGCTCTGATATACAAGCTAGCATGTTGTCTATCGATTTATTCTCGCAGTTTATTTCTAATGTATGTTGAGTTCAAATTATTATAATAGTAACAATAGAATGGGATCATATAAAAGAGCCACAAGTCATTATTTAATGTACCCTCCTTAAAATATTTGATCTTAGTATTGTTTTATAAACATGAATGATGCACTTTTAGTTTACCAATGTTTAATTTGCCGCTGTATTTAACTCCCCACTCCTGCTATTAGAACCCTAGGGCATCAGTGCAAAACGTGATCTTAATCTACCCCATGTTGAATCACAATGTAATCGAGTACCACCTTTCCAACAATTAGCCATGAATATTCACCAGATTACCGTTTATAAATGGATAATTCTCATTTCTAATTATATACCCCCCTTCCCTCCACGCTACGCTCGGGCGTGTGTGGGGAAGATAGTTTGGGAAGTAAAGGCAGTAAACTGTAACGCTTCAACCTGACTTCTTCAGCCGATCAGAAGTGTGAAGTATTTCTCGAGTCAGCAGAAAGGCAAACAATGGTCACCTTGTTTTCTCACTTGTCTTGAGCATCAATGTTTTTGTAGTAGCCGAACCCATTTCAAGAAGGACAGTGACTTGAACACGGTGCCTATGATGTATCGGCTACAAACATCGGCGCGGAGCACAAATGGCAGCATAAAGAATGAGTATCTGTCATCCAGACAAACCACACACACACACACACACATAATGCATATTTGCTTAATAATCAAGTAGCATGAGGTTTGCATGCCGTGATGCCACTGCACAATCACTGGTTAATTAATGACACTTAAACATATGACAGGACCAGGAAGCAGTTGTCACTATAAATAGACCTGAACTCAATGTATCAGGTGAAATATGCTGTACTTTCTACATTTAAATGGTCGGTATCTCTCTCTCTCTCTCTCTCTCTCTCTCTCTCTCTCTCTCTCTCTCTCTCTCTCTCTCTCTCTCTCTCTCTCTCTCTCTCTCTCTCTGTTCTCACCCACTGTACTCATTCATATGCACAAGCACTTTATAAATTACTGTGCAAGACTTGCATGGGAAAATTTCAACAGAACATTGTGTACTAATTTCCACCTAGAGTGAAAGGCAATATGACCTCTCTGAACTCTCTTCTCTTACTCGTTTCATTCATTTACATGTTTTAATGTTCTAACAATCTCACTGAGAATACCCCCTCCCCCCTCCATCATGCCAACCTTGCATGTATTCAATAAACGTAGTCTCCTAGTTTCAGAGGCCAGTATCAACAAAATTGCAAGAATGACTATAACACCAATATGCTGTGGAGAGCACACAAAATTTGTGAAATTCTCAGTCTTGATTTTCCGTGCGCACCTCTCTCTCTCTCCCTCTCTCTCCCCCTCTCTCTATCTCTCTCTCTATCTCTCTCTCTCTCTCTCTCACACACACATATGGCATACATCCCTGTGCTGTCTCTCTCGCTCACCTCTTCAACAACATATCCACATCCGCTCTCCTGTGGTTTAGCGTCCAGGTGGAATGAAGATAGGCAGGGGTGGAAATGTTTCCTGTCTGCATCTCGTCAAATATTGATACTCTGTCCAATACGGTATATACCTGCATCTTATCCGATCTGTGGCACAAGTCTTGCATGTCTATAGTACCATAATAGAGCTGATATCTAGTCGTGTTGCACTTAAATCAAGAGAGTATGGTTCACACTTTACGTATGTCATCCTGGAGAAACCTCAAAGCACTGGAATGCCAGTTACAATGGTGGATCTTTACATTTATTAGATATGCGTTCTCCATAAACATGCAACATGTAAAGTATATGCAGTCACCAAAGCCATAGTGTCACATCTGGCTGTTGCGCTAGCATCCGGTGAAAATGTATTTATACCTGACATACTGTTGCTAGTCCCGTGACATTGCATGGTAACATGCTGTAGTAGATAACAACAAGGGATGTATACTATATACCTGGAAAAAAAATACATTTTCAAAGACATACATCATTATCTTTATGGGATTAAAGAGCTCTGTTATGTTTATTTTTAAGAACCCTTGAAAATTCCAAAATTCTAATGTTGACATGTTACTCAAAATAACTCAGGCTTACATCATGCAGAATATACACTATATTGCCAAAAGTTTACGGACGCCTGCCTTTACATGCACATGAAGGTTAATGGGTTTAATATGGAGTCTGCCCACCCTTTGCAGCTTTAACAGCTTCAACTTTTCTGGGAAGGCTTTCCACAAGGTTGAGGAGTGTGTTTATGGAACTTTTTGACCATTCTTCTTGAAGCGCATTTGTGAGGTCAGGCACAGATGTTGGACAAGAAGGCCTGGCTCGCAGTCTCCGTTCTAATTCATCCCAAAGGTGTTCTATCGGGTTCAGGTCAGGACTCTGTGCAGGCCAGTCAAGTTCCTCCACACCAAACTCGCTCATCCATGTCTTTATGGACCTTGCTTTGTGCACTGGTGCACAGTCATGGAAGGGGCCATCCCCAAACTGTTCCCACAAAGTTGGAGGCATGAAATAGTCCAAAATGTCTTGGTATGCTGAAGCATTAACAGTTCCTTTCACTGGAACTAAGGGGCCAAGCCCAACCCCTGAAAAACAACCCCACACCATAATCACCTCTCCACCAAACTTTACACTTGGCACAATGCAGTCAGGCAAGTACCGTTCTCCTGGCAACCGCCAAACCCAGACTCGTCTATCAGAATGCCAGACAGAGAAGCGTGATTCGTCACTCCAGAGAACACGTCTCCACTGCTCTAGTGTCCAGTGGCGGTGTGCTTTACACCACTGCATCCGACGCATTGCATTGCACTTGGTGATGTAAGGCTTGGATGCAGCTGCTCGGCCATGGAAACCCATTCCATGAAGCTTTCTATGCACTGTTCTTGAGCTAATCTGTAGGCCACACGAAGTTTGGATGTCTGTAGCTATTGACTCTGCAGAAAGTTGGCGACTCCTGCGCACTGTGCGCCTCAGCATGCGTTGACCCCGCTCTGTGATTTTACGTGGCCTACCACTTCGTTGCTGAGTTTCTGTTGTTCCCAATTGCTTCCACTTTGTTATAATACCACTAACAGTTGACCGTGGAATATTTAGTAGTGAGGAAATTTCACGAATGGACTTATTGCACAGGTGGCAACCTATCATAGTACCACGTTTGAATTCACTGAACTCCTGAGAGCGACCCATTCTTTCACGCATGTTTGTAGAAGCAGTCTGCATGCCTAGGTGCTTGATTTTATACACCTGTGGCCATGGAAGTGTTTGGAACACCTGAATTTAATGATTCGGAGGGGTGACCCAATACTTTTGGCAATATAGTGTATATGCAATAGAACAGCAGAATATGGTGAACCATTGGTTTGCACATGTAATCAAGTGTTTCAAACTGCATTTCAAAATATAGTGCACAATCGGACCCTACTTGTGTAATTATGCGCCACACTGGACACTTTACATCATGCTAAACGTGTCACAGGGTGTATTGTACCGTGACTGAAAGATTCTCCGTAATGTTTTTTCACTCATTGCCTAAGACGGTGCTGTCCTTTCTATGGAACCTCAGGATGTGCTGTGCCTTGCAAGCCGGTAGCGTGTCAAATCGATGTGTTCTTTGGGTGTCACAAGTTCCACGTTCCTCAGATGTTGAGGAGGTTTGTTTCTCCCACTTTAAATCGGCATTAATGCTTGGCTTGCTGCACATGCATGCCACGGAAAGGGCTGCCATGTGCCAATCAAATAAACACATAAAGGGCAAGATGCATCCCGTGTGTGTGAGTGTGTGTGTGTGTGTGGGGGGGGGGGGGGGGGGGGGGGGGGTGTGAAGGTGTGAAGTTAGCTGTCAGATGTGGTGTATGGAAATAGTGCAGTAACTTGGAATGATAAAGTTACATACATCACACACATATACAGAAACATAGCCAGAGACACAAACAGTGAGGCCAAAAGCCATACACACACACATACAGAGAGAGAGAGAGAGAGAGAGAGAGAGAGAGAGAGAGAGAGAGAGAGAGAGAGAGAGAGAGAGAGAGAGAGAGAGAGAGAGAGAGAGAGAGAGAGAGAGAGAGAGAGAGAGAGAGGTCCTTACAAGCCAGGATCCTTGCAGCCATACATCACCTGGAGTGTTTGGACCTGGATTGCTAATGGTACAGCACCACCTGGGGGTAGAGATCTCCTCCTCAGAAACAGAAAAACCTTGGCAACATGCATACACGCACACACATACACACATGCACACACATACACACACACATACACACAATCGTGTGTAGTTCAACTCCCCCCATTCGGGGAGAAAACAGTGTCTATGTCCTAAATGGGGGATGATAGAGTTATCACTGCTGATTTGCATTCTATGACGTCTTTCGTAAAGAAAATCCCCTAAAAAAAGCATTCATGAATTTAGTTTAAAACTAAAGAGGATAGAAAAGAAAATCCAGGCACACATTCGCACAGTTGCTGGACTTTTAATGTATTCCTGTCTCCGCTGCGTTTACACCTCCTCCTTGAGTCTGCACAGTGTCATTAGTCGTAGCAGATCAGCTGGCTGGTCATTCAGTGGCTGGGTGTTCACCTCTTCCGTAGCATTCACCAACTACAGTAGCAGGGGCGCTACACTCTGCTGATCAAAGACTCTGCTTTAGACCTTGGGATGAGAACAACATGTTTTTTCTCGGGCTCAAACCCAGCGATCGATTTACAAAACACTAACAAATCTCAGTGGATACCTGCCTAAATTCTTGACTTTGGCAGCCGATGGTAGCTTCTAATGCTTCTACTGTATGTCACACACACACACAAACACACACACACATATACTGTTCTGTGTGTGTGTGTGTGTGTGTGTGTATGTGTGTATGTGTATTAACATATATTGATATATATTGATGTATACAGACCAATTTGTATAAATATCAATATATGTTAATACACATACACGCGATGATATGTGTGTGCATGTGTGGTTTTGTGTGCGTTTGTGCACACGTTTGTGTGCATGTGTTTGTGTGTGTACATATTGATATAGATATGTAATTAAATATTTTTTGGTCATTTCAACCTTAACCAAGACTTGAAGTTTCATTATATTAGCATAGAATGAATGATGATTTCCAACTGTGTTCATTAGCTAAACAATATTGTTCACTTCCCTCTGGGTGTGTTCAGAACTTCACAACCCCCCCCCCCCCCCCCCCCCCCCCCCCCCCCACCACCACCACCATACACACACACACACACACACACACACACACACATACTCACTCACTTACTCTCTATAATCTCTCTCTGGGGACACGTGGGGACTGCTCCTCCTCCAGCAGAAATCCATAGGAAACAGTGAGCTCATCCGGAACAACACTGATGTCAGTTGCAGTCTGACCTTCCAATACTGGTTGCCTTCGGAAATACAATTATAATTAAATTTTTGTCTTTCTTCCTGACTTCCAAAATGATTACATAGCAGTGCGGGTGAATACTTTCCGATTTGTCAGATCGACTCCTGGACGATATGATAGTGCCACAATTATCTTTGACCTGAAAAGTTACCTCACCGAGCTGTAAGGTGATATTGCAATCCTATTCCCCAACTACGGTTCACTTATTTTACCACATTTATATTCATACAAAATAAACCCTAAACCTTTGTTGACACTGTAGTTGTTCTAGCAGATATTTACATGTTCATGCGGATGAACATTCCTTAGAATGAAGCCTAGCCTTGACATTTTCTCAGACCTCACCGCTACTAAATCATGAGAGGGGAACCCAAGTAGAACAACACCATAGCAACACTATACCTCTCTAATCTCCTCACTGCACTTCAGTTAACACCTTTATCATTGGGCCCTGTGTGGGAACATCCATGTTACAGTAATCCTCCATCCATCAAGCTAACATGCTATCCTGAGTATTTACACATCACAGCAAGGGGCTGCTGCAGTTTAAAGCCATGTGATTTATTTCCTCATATGTAGGCCTCAGAATTGACTGCCAGGGTGAACCGGTGTGATTGAGAGCTCAGAATCGCTAACGACAACCGTCTGATGCGAAACACATGCCCAGACCCTCATATTAAGTGCACCCCCCCCCCCCCCCCCCCCAACTCCCATGCCTACATGTCACAAATATCTGTTTTCTGATGAAAAAAAGGGCCCAACGATTTTTTGGCCCATTATTTATTATGTTATGAATTCCAGAGCAAATCGCATCAGTGCTTGGACCCAGTTTTATTGGCCTCCATTTTCAGATGTTTTTTGATGCCATTTACATTTATTTGTTGTTCATTTACAGCACCAGAAGTGTCAGTGGATTGATATTGGACGGCAATATTGCTAGCTCATTTGAGACAGCACACGCTTGAATAAATATTTTTCAAATCAAATATATTCAATTTAATTATTATAAGCATTACACTTCCAATAGCAGGTCCTTCTAGCTAAATGTCACAGGTATTCTGTGCCTTGATCACTGCACATGGACACCGGAAGGCAACCTGTGCTACTAATAACTACCTTCCCGTGGTGTAATAACGTGCCGAGTCTCGATGCCAAACGCGGGATATCCATCAAAGTTAACAAAGGAAGAGTTGCCATCTGGTTACTATTGTCTGCTGTCACACTCGCACACGCTTCAGCTACCAATGGCAGGCTGTCTCTTCCCCTTCCCCCCACCCCCCTTCCTTCTGTCCTCGGCTGTTCCTCTCCTCCAGCAACGTTGTTTTATTGTGTAACTTGGATTTGGCACACACACTTCACCCCTCCATCTGTGTATTAATTCATCCCGCTCTGTCCTTTTCTCAATCTCCCTTTCTCTCTCAACCTTCCTCCCTTCCTTTCTTCTTCCTCACCCAGTCTTTGAAGAGGAATAATTACTAAATGATGGCTGCTAGGCGATTGGCATTTCTCCCCCCTGTCCCCTCCTCCCTCCTCCCTATCCCCATTATCGTGAGCCACAAGCAGGAAGAGGTGACCTTCTCCCGGGGCAGATTGCTGTATTGTGCGTGGCCCATTGTGCTCAGCTGTTTCACTGTGATCTCACCACGCAGACTTCTGAAGACAAGGGAGCGTTTTGTGGAACTTCTTGCTTGTTCACTTCCGAGCACTTGCGAAGAACTACTGGACGGCACTGCTGGAGCTGCTGAGCCTTGTGCTTTTTATCAGTCCAGCCATGAAATGGACATGATAATTGTTTTATTTAGTCATTTACAAAACGCTATTCTTATCCCAAAAAACGTTCTAGTGAATGAAGGTGCACAGGATGAAGGGGCAGGAAGGGCATTAGGGATCTTGCTGTAAATATGTAATGTTAGGCTGTGGAGGTTAGTGTAGGCTAGCTATTACATTATCTCTTTTGAATAAAATGGGATTATATGCGAATCACAAATCACAAATACAAATCAATTTTCGATCAATTGGTTCAAAGAAAAATGTTTAAAGAAAAAGTGTGTTTGATAGTTAGGTGAAGAGAGATCATCTGGATGGGTTTCCATGTAATTTAAGGGGAGTTGGGATTGATCAACTGTTGAATACAGAACTTGTTTTCCCAAAGGTTAAGCTGATAGTTCTACAACACTTGGTGGGGGAATTAGTTCTGAAATGGCAGTGAAGGTCAGTGAGTATTGTTAAAGACCTGTTTCACTTGAATTGGTCTGTATTCAGCCACTAATGCATAAAACTAAATTTTACATCCTTTTTTGCACCCATAGTGTGAAATAACAGTTTCTTTGTGCAGAAATACACACATCAAAGGCATCTCTACCCTCTACTTTTGAATGCTTCAGTAAATTACCACATATTGTATAGGAAACACCCCCCTTTCCCACTTTATAGCTTCCGCTCAACTCCCACCATTTGCATAAATATTGTTATTTTTTTGGTCATTTTCATTGCTCTGCATCTTCTCTTAGGCAAATCACTGACAGAGCCGCAGGCACACATACACTCTCTCCCTATCCATCCTGTCTATGGGAGAAAGAATGAAAGAGACGCACCCGTAATTACTCCAAACAAAAAAAAGGTTTCTAACTTTCAACAGGATTCCCCATCCCTCTTGCACTACTTCAAACGTTTACGGTTATTATTGAAATGGCATTTCTTCCATTCATTGTGATCTTATCATAAAATAAAATAAAAATGGATATAAAATACAACACGTTGAATAACGTTGGATTCCAGCAGTTCCCCTGTGTGGCGAATTGTTTGCAGTAATTACAGTTTGTCAGCAGCGGTGAATTCTACATCATAAACTCACAGCTGTCTGAGCATTTCATTGAAGGCTTTGCAGGTGAGGGTTGTTTTATACCTTCCTCCTTCTCCTCCTCCTCCTCCTCCTCCTCCTCCTCCACTTATTCATATTCCACAGCAGTTGACAGGCTATCATCCATCACCGCCATCAACACGCTCAAATAATTTCCTCCCATTGTTTTAAACCCACTACCAAGTTGTGCAATGTGTGTACTGTATATGTGTGTGTGTGTGTGCACCCTTGTGTGTGTGTGTAAATGTTTGTGTTTATGTGAGTGTGTCTGTGTGTGCGTTTGTGTGAGTGTGTGTGCTTGTGTGTGTATGTGTGTGTATGTGTGAGAGAGAGGGAGAGCTGGAGACAAGTGGGGGAAGAAAGAGAAAATGGCATGCTTCCTTATTCCTCCACCTCCCTCACACCCGTTTTAATACTCTGCATATCTGATGGCGTCATTCGATGAGCAGCCAAACATCCTGTAATACAGAATGTGACCCAGAGACACCGTAACACCTTGTTATCACAGCAGACGCACTGCACTATCCCTCTCTATGTGACACTCAGAGAGAGAGAAAGAGAGAGAGAGAGAGAGAGACAGAGAGACAGAGAGAGAGAGAGGGAGAGAGAGAGAGATTTCACACACCCACATACACAAAACACGTGAGGTTCCCACTGACCCAGGTAACTCGGTGGCTCAACCTGCTAACTGCGTAGGGATACACCTATTAGCAACCCAAGTTCCATTACAGTGTTCCTTTCTGAATTAAATGTCCAGTCCATGAAGACTTATTCCATGAAAATGTATTTGGGGGAACAAGTTACACATTCTGTGCACATTCGTCCTTCACGCTGGGACCCAGAAGATTTCCGAGGGCTGGCTCTCATCTCGTCACGTCTCCACGTTTGTTTTGAGTTTTCACTGACTTCTCTCCATGCCAACCTTGTCATGTCAGATATTTTTCCTCTCCCTCACCTACCATCTCAACTCTCCCTCTCTCTCCATCTTTCACTCTCTTTCTCCGTCTCTCTCTGTGTCTCTCCTTCCCTCTCTCATTTCTCTCTCTCTCTCTCTCGCTCCTGTCTGTCTCTCTGTCTCTGTTTGTCTCCCTGTCTCTCACTCTGTATGTCTCTGTCTGTCTCTCTCGCTTGCTGTCTCTCTGTCTCATCTCTCCCTTATCAAGGACAGCAGGCTGGTACTCAGCTTCGACTCGCTGTTAATTTCAATGCGGACTCACAACTCTCCTCCAAAATGTTACTTGTCATATCTTAATCTATCATGTTTCCGACTTTCACCCCAATCTCCACCTCTCTCTCTCTCTCTCTCTCTCTCTCTCTCTCTCTCTCTCTCTCTCTCTCTCTCTCGCTCTCTCTCTCTCTCTCTCTCTCTCTCTCTCTCTCTCTCTCTCTCTCTCTCTCTCTCTCTCTCTCTCTCTCTCTCTCTCTCTCTCTCTCTCTCTCTCTCTCTCTCTCTCTCTCTCTCTCTGAACGTGTGTTCCTGCTTGTGTGGGCCAATTTGTCAACCATCTGTCTGGTTCCAACACGGTCACTTTGGCTGTACAGCATTGGCCGTCTAGTGAAACCAGATCACAGTTTCCATCCACTGGCAAAGCATCATTGAAATAAACAAGTCTGCTAAACTGACCTAGGATGACTCCCATGAGAAAACTCATTCACATCTTCCCTCTAAAACCCATCGCTGCCTTTGCTTAATTCACACTTCCAAAACCCTCTTCGAAAAACACGTATTACTGAAACACAAACACAGTTTTAATGAATGCAACCTTTGGACAAGCATGCTATTATAAGATCACATCTATAGTGACTCATGTGTTTTCAGCCTCCAAAACACACCATTTACTGGGGGCATTTTAAAGCCAATGAAACAGCTTGGAGATCAGGTAAGAGGGTGTGTGTGTGTGTTAGGGTGGGGGTCCGGGGGACCTAACGTCACTTCAGCAACAATTGGTTCAGTTAAGTGCAGAAAAAAAGGACACAAATAGAATTGCAAAGAAGAAGAAGAAGAAGAAGAGGAGGCACATGTCAAAGGGAAGATAAAATACAAGTTAAATAGGGGGGGATTACTGTAGCCTCCCCAGGACCCAAATATTAGATTTACTTTGGTTCTGCCCTTTTAAATCCTTGTGTTCAGCCTATTGTCTCAGTAAGCCTGTTCTGTCATTCCCACCTCACAATTTATGTTGAGGATGAGGTAATAGAAATGGAATATAGGTAAAGAGGGACACGAGAACGAAGGAATAAAAAAGACGACATTCAATATCCATCAGTGGTAGTTTCTTCTCATATAACACAATGAAATAGGGCGGTAAACATGTACTCCTTTCCCTTTTATTTATCTTAGAATCGTATTTGTTGTCCACTCCTTCCACCCTCATGTCACCCTGTCATTCTGTCCTTCCCTTTACCTCTCCTTCTTCTTTCATGTCCACTCTAGCATTCTCTCTTTTTTTTATTTCATATTTTTTTTACAATAGTGGAAGCTGCTGTCTCTGCCTGTCTACCCACTACAAAAGCTCAGACAATCTTGTATGGAACTTTCTCTTCCTCCCTTTTGGTCTCATCCCTCCCCTCTCTACCCCTTTCTCGACCTCCCTCCTTCCCCCCCACCCTTTTTTTAATAGAGCTAATCAGCAAGACTCAAAGCAATATCCGCACAAGAAGTAATTAAGTTGTCAAAATAGAGTTCTTTATACTCCCCTCTGCCTTGTTCTGATGGTGAAACATTAATTTCTCTGTCTCCTGTTGGGCTATTAGCATAATTCCTATTATCCAACATTAGCTCAGTGTCTCTGCATTGTTCACTTGCGTAGGGGGCGTATATGTGGGTGTGTGCATGGGTGTGTTTGTGTGTGTGTAACTGTATGTGTAGGGTTGCTCAAGCACATGCGTGCACATACAAGTTTGACATTGGTTTTCTTTAGCATCACAGCCATTGATATTTGGAGTCTCACACACACACACACACACACACACACACACACACACACAAACAAACACACATACACACATACACACAAGCACACACACACAAATGCAAACATACACACACAGTCAACACACACACACACATGCGCATTCACATTCTCTCTCATACACACACTTGCACGCACACACCCAAACACACCAATGCACACACCCACTCTCTCTCTCTCTCTCTCTCGCTCTCTCTCTCTCTCACACACATACCTATACACATGCACAGCGTTAATCAAACAAAAGTGGTCCTTGCTTGCCAATGCATACTTTAACTGCAAATTTAGACATACAAAATATGAGAGTAGAAAATTACTATCAGAAGGAATAAAGAAACAGAAATGTGCAGGAGTTGAATGAAGCAGAGAAATGAAGCAGTATTAAACTATAATCCAGTTAGCTCCGCCTGGGTGTAATCTCGCTCATTAATGGCACATTCTCACTTCAATCTACACCATATCCAAAGAGCGCGAGGGGGGGCGGGGGGGGGGGGGGGGGGGGATCCACCGCTGAGGAGAAGTTGGGAGGCTTTTAGTGGGAAATTATGAGGCTTCTTGACACCTCATTTCCATGGGCTTCAAATACAAGTGGATGTCTTTACAGCTTGACAGGCAGAAATGGAAGGATGAAAGAGAAATAACTAGCCGGTAATTAGCTGAGATAAACAAACAGCAATAGGATAAACACCTCGGAGATAAACATGCGCTGTGGATAAGGCTGACCTCAAATAGAGGGAAGGGAGATTAATCAATAGATCAATGGAAAATTACATATTAATGATGGAATGTATAGTATATACATTTTAATGCATTTAATTCCCCTTATTGGACTTTTACATTTATTCATGAATATATCATAAAGAGGTTGACAACAGTATGTATTGGCACGTAGATGAAGTATGCTGATTTCACCTGAAAGAGGGAGT
Source organism: Lota lota (assembly GCA_026745465.1). NCBI lineage: Eukaryota > Metazoa > Chordata > Actinopteri > Gadiformes > Lotidae > Lota > Lota lota. Next base: position 3,661,293 of record JACYXH010000772.1, read on the forward strand.
ATAATATGAAAACAGGACTATTCTGGGGGGTAATGGGCCAACTGCAAGAATGTCCCACTCCCTATCTCTCTATCTTACAGCCCATCATTATA
>JACYXH010000772.1:3666384-3678884 GCA_026745465.1 Lota lota
CACACACACACACACACACACACACACACACACACACACACACACACACACACACAGAAACAACACAGTGACAAACTTAAACCCGCACCATTCAGCAGGTACCACTCACCAGAGTGAGAATGGGACTTCTGGGATGAATTATTTCAATTTCTCTGTTAAAACTCCAATAAAAACAATGTGCAGCTCTATCAACCGCTGTACTACGTTTAGCATCATAAAGCATCTCATTTAAACGCGGAAACAATTCCTCAAAGTGCAGTATACCTCTATCTCTTCTACTCGCCAATCGTCTGCATTTCAGGGCCTCTTTTCAACCCTTTCTCTTGGTCTGACTTTAGCAGTGTCTGAACCTCATAAAGCTCTTCTTTACATAGTTACCGTGGCATTTTATTTCCAACATAGAGACTAAATGTTTGTGTCGCATATATTTTTTACTGTGCCTTTGCAGTAAAAACAAATTAAATTGCTGCCATAAAATATTGTTCATACATTTCCTTTTTTTTTTTTTTTTAATAACTAAACTAAAGTTCAAAATACTTTTGTCAGTCTATATATTTTTTTAATTATTTATACTGATAAAAACACACAGAAGTCACTGCTGTGATTACAAATCTTTCTATGCTCTCTCTCTCTCTCTATCTCTCTCTCTCTCTCTCTCTCTCTCTCTCTCTCTCTCTCTCTCTCTCTCTCTCTCTCTCTCTCTCTCCCTCTCTCTCTCTCATTACAGTGCCCTATGGCTGAGGGCCAGATCCTATCTCAGCAATCGTCGCAGCAGGGACAAGGAGAGCACTGTGGCTTGTGTCAGCCCGGGACGCCTTCCAAAGATAGAGAGCTATTAATTAGAGTGTATCACACTGCTGTCTGCTGTGCTCTGCCTGTACACAGCCACACACATACACACACACACACAAACACATACACAAACACAAGAACCAACATACACATGCAAAACACACACCTTGTCACAGAGATAGGCACAACTGTTATGCCACATTCACACATTTGTGCGTAACAGTAGTTACATGTGTGCATGCATTGGCAAACATAACACCACACACATCCACACACACACAGATACAATTCTTAATTGCACACAAAAACAATTATTTCAACCATTATTCATAGTGCTAATTAAGTCTACTGTATCATCAGAAAATGTGTGAAAATAAATGACCCAAAATAAGTTTCTTAATCAAACTCCTCTGCTGGCCCTTGGGGTTCTGGTTCATAGAGTGTCTGTATGCATGGTTGCTCTTGGCTGCACCCTGCATCAGTGATTTAAAAACATCAGACTGTTGTGTTGCCGGCAAACATTTTATTGGATTTCTGACCCTGTGCCTCACTTCTCTCCTGGCCGCTGGCAGCGTTGCCCCGTCTATATTGACCAAATAATTGCCCAGTGTATCAAGTCCTCTTAGCCTTTATTTTGTATATGGCCACTATCAATCAGCTGATGGCTCGAGAGTACAGAGAGGTGAAGATTAAACGTGAAACGAGCCAAAGGAGAACCTGGAGAGAACGTGCAGGGTGGAAGAGCTTAACGCGTTACGATCAAGATCGTCCAACCGGATAAACAGGATTAATTTGCACCATTTTTGGTGATAATCCCATTTATTATCCTGCTCAGGAAGAGATCAATTTTGCTTTATTAAAAGTTTGGCCTGCATGACGTCAACAAAATATCTCTGTACTGATAGTGAAGGGGTATAGCAAGACGTCCTTCATGTTCGCAATAGATTGAACATTCAAACTGCCCTGTAGAACCTCCAACGCCTCTCTTCATAGTTGATCAAATAGTTTAGTTCCTTAACGTTTGAGAGCTTGTGAACCGCTCTCCTGTCCTCTACCAAATATACTACGGGCGCACGCACACACACACACACACACACACACACACACACACACACACACAAACACAAACACACAAACAGGCACACACACACGCACACACGCACACACACACACACACACACACACACACACACAAACAGGCACACACACACACACATAATGCATAATGTCAAATTAGGTTGTGACTCTTTCAAGAATATATAATGTTTTAAAACAGAAAATCTACTGCCAAAATGTGTTTCTCTTCTCTTCACTATCTCCATCCAGGTAATGTAAATCATAAATGGACATGATGATGTCTCAAACATATTGACATTATGAATTGTGTTGTACTCTTACATTAAAAAAAACTACAGATATTTCTATTCGAACTAAAGAAATATGACCGGACGATCCACATCTCTGATGTGATGTAGGTGTTCAAAAGGGACATTTTTCAATCCTTCTGTCCAAATCCTTCTTTTCTTTTGGCCATCTGTGTTTGCAGGTTTGTTTGGGATTCTTGGGATGTCAGCCACATAAATCATTGCATCTGTTAGTGTGTTTGATGAGCTGGGGCAGACCGATGGCAGATGGTCGGGACATATATTCAAAACCAATGCATTTAAAGCTTTCCTTTTTTTTGCATTGAGAGTAATGCAGTTGGCAGTTGTTTTAGAATTGATCCTTATTTATAAATATTATAGCATGTTGTTTTACATCTACAAATCCCGGAGTGACAATGTAAATGATGGTGTGTGTGGGTGTGGGTGTGTGTGTGTGTGTGTGTGGGGGGGGGGGGGACTATCTCCTTGAAATACATTTAAGAGTGTCATAAGGAAGAACAGTGTGTGTCACCTTGCTTGGCTTTTTTTATTTTTTATTATTTGTTTTATCCTTGTATTGCTCTCTGAGGGGTCCCGCACACCGGACACATGGGACATGATAAGAAGAACACAAGAAAAGAAACTACTAGGTATTTCTCACCCTGAATTACCCAGAAATGTTTTGATGTCTTGTTTTGTAAACCAATTTCCCCAAAGCCAAAATGCCACACAGAGAGGAATGGAGAATATGAGAAAACCATTTCCCAAAAGGAAGGAAGTTCCAATGGATTTACCAGACAACAGGAGTTATGTGATTGTGTAAACACATTGCTATGCCAGTAGAGAATTTCGATTTCTTTATTTTATATATATATTTTTTAATTGTGAATATTAATACATCTCTCTCTCTCTCTCTCTCTCTCTCTCTCTCTCTCTCTCTCTCTCTCTCTCTCTCTCTCTCTCTCTCTCTCTCTCTCTGTCTCTCTCTACCTCTTTAAAGTTTTGCTGTTGTTTGGAGTTGGAATTGTCTGTGGCTGTCTCTATCTGACCCGGATCGTTGGAACGACTTTTTTCACTGCAAGCACTCAGGAGACAATTCCCTGGTCGCGCAGAATGGGGAAAAAAAAAACATTGGCTCCAACATCAGATAAGGTAAAAAACAATCACTTATTCTTTGTGAGTAAACGCATGCGTGTATATGTGTGTGTGTACTGCAGTTTACACAGAATAGGAAAATACCAGTGGGTGTGTGTATGTGTGTGCGTGCTTGTGTATGTGTGTGTTTGTGCATGTTTTTGTGTGAGTGTGTGTGTGTGCGTTTGTATGTGTGTGTGTCCAACATTCATGTTTGTATATAAATGATCTAACTGTGTGGCCATCACTTATTATTTCTGAGTAAATGCATGTGTGTGTGTGTGTGTGTGTGTGTGTGTGTGTGTGTGTGTGTACTATGGTTTCCACATAATCAGAAAATGTGCTCGTGGGAAAATACCTGTGTGTGTGTGTGTGTGTGTTCGTGTGCGTGCGCGTGTGTTTGTACGTGTGTGTGTGTCCAACATTCATCTTTGTATATACATGATTTGTGTTGCCATGTGGCTTCATGCATGATGGAGTGAAAAAAGACCCTATCTCTCCAACACCTAGGTTGTGGGGCATTTCAGCTGCACCGAGCATGTCGCCATGGTAATACTGTTCCTCAGAATGCCTGCCATGACAACAGGGTGGACTCCCTGTAGGTGCAAAGTAAAGAAAGAGAAGTACAGATGGAGTGAGGGAGAGAGAGAGAGAGAGAGAGAGAGAGAGAGTGACAGAGAGAGAGAGAAAGAGATACTGAGAGATAGAGAAAGAGCGACAGAGAGAGAAACAGAGAGAGAGACAGAGAGAGATACAGAGAAAGAGAGATACATTATACTGCAAGGGGGAAGCAGCAGGGAACAATACGTGTTCACAGACCTTCTCTGGAGAGAAAATGGATACTCTAGTGCACGGCTAACACTATCAGATGTTGTAGAGTGCAGCTGATTAAACCCAGCAGAGTCTGAGGGAGCTGTGGTGTAGGCATATGTGGATGTGTGTGTGTGTTTGTGTGTGTGTGTGTGTGTGTGTGTGTGTGTGTATGTGTGTGTGATCATCCCCGCTAAAGAAAAACACTGGTGGCATTGTAAGAATTATGCCACATTACCACTTATGTTTAGCCTGCTGTCTGACGTCATGCTGAGCAGAGGGTTATTCCCACAAAGCATTATTACAAAACAAAACAATAGCAGTAATAATAACTGTGACTCATGGATCGTTATATAATGTTTTGTTTTAAGTGTGGTTCAGAAAAGTTCCAAGATATCCCCTGTTCATTATTGATTGTGTGGATCTATTTTTGTGGTGTTTTATTTTCTGTGTTTCTTTTTATTACTAATACATTTCAAGATGGCTTCTCTCTCTCTCTCTTTATGGGTCTCGTTGCAAATAACTCCAGGGAGACTTATGAAGTGGCGCACCACTGTTTGTCATGTGTCGGGCTTGTTTCTACTATTTTACCCAGTAATTGACTGCTGACAATTCAGCTTCACCGTAATCCAATGGAGTCGGGGGACTCCATCGTAGCGCCTGCACCACTATAATATTAGTGTGCACCTACAAAGCCTTTTGCATATCGGTATTTGAAATAGGATGGAAATGATTGCTATGACTGATGTGCAGAAGTACTATGTTGTGTTTGATTTAAAATATCGACTGTGCTGAGCTACCACATTTGTCTTTAAAACACACACACAACCACATAAACACACATATTTAGTTGTTCACCATGTCAATCAACAAAGCTGGGCTGCTTATTTTGTGATATTGATCACAGCGCCTGCGTCATTTACATATAGACACACACGACCAGTTGCTGATGAGATCCTTGTGTTGACTGAGTGCACTTTAATGCACACATCCCAACGATAGCTTGGCAGCTCGTGAGGCACTCAAGCCACTGGGATGCAGGCTCAGGCCTAGGACCGGTGGACAGTGTAAAAGTAGAGAAAAAAAATAAAGACGTTGATGCAGAAATGCATGCACGCACACACACACATTCTATCAACACACGCACAGATATGTCTCCTCACACTATGATTTAACTATTATATTAATAATTATTATAATGCAAAGAAAACATTTCAGGATCTTTCATCTCAATGTCTAGAATATAATTGCCTAGATGTTATATCTACTGAACTGTGCATAAGTGTGTGTGTGTATGTGTGTGTGTGTGTGTGTGTGTGTGTGTGTGTGTGTATGTGTGTCGGCGCGCGCGCTCATATATGTGTGGTGCGTGTTTGTGTGTGAGTATGTGTTTGTGTGTGTGTGTCTGTTTGTGGCCGTGCGTGTCCACATTGCTTATGATTTACAAAGAATGACTGCTGAATATGAGCAGTCTGTATCTAGTTTTAATTACTCTCAGTAGGAAGCTTCTATTTTTATGGCCAAATTGACTCAGAGGTGGCGGAGAGAAATTGCTTTCTTAAATATGAATTACATACGACAACAGATCCCCTATCTGTAAATACACTGTCAATTTGAGAGAATACGGTGGATAACCGTAAGGATTGCTGAAGTGTGTTGGGAGTCCACAATCCTATTATTCACTGACTTATTGTTTTTACCTGTAATATAGGTTAGTAGCAGCTAATAGAGTAAGTCTTTTGAATGAAGTGAGTTAATTATTTGTATTATTCATATATTGTATAAGTACATTTGTCCACATGTATTTATGAAATAAAGACGGGTAATATAGGACATAAAGTACAGACAAATAGGTAAGTCTTTCCTGGCCATAACCTTGACTTGTTGCTATGATACAGTGTTTGTTTCTTTGCACATCAACATGGGTAGATGGCATTCTGATGACCACTCCATCAAGATAAACAACTGTTCGCTACTGTTGTTATGTGAGCGATGTGTCTGAAATGACTACATGAGCATTGTACATAATTTGTCTCCCTTGAATAAAATGAATGTATAAATACAAATAACTGTTCTTTATAACAACAAATAGTATGAATGCCAATTTTTCGAGAATTTTGTATTAGAAAGGACTTACTCTATTTTTTATTTGCACACACAAAAAATGTGCTAGCACACATGCATATATATGCTGATATCCGTCAATCCCTTTTTTTTCTAGTAAACACACCCACACACCCACACACACACACACACCCTGTAGCACACTGCTGTACCTGGAGGGTCTGAGGTGTAAGCAGCCAGGCCTGATAAATGAAAGTGTCTCAGAAGAGGAATGATCTGCTTCCTTGACCTCCCTCCTGGCATGGCGTCTGTCCCCAGACTACCTTATCACCAGACAAATGTTCATCGCCACACACACATCAATCTGCACACAAATAAAATTTATTTTGAAAATAACCGTACACTTTCAAAATAACCCGCCAAGTAGGGCCTATTCATCAAACTGAGAAAAAAAAGAAAATAATCCATCAAACTCAAAGCACATACCGCATTTTATGACATATGGCAATTACATTGAAAGTACCACAAACTGTTTATATATTTCATCCTCATCCAATTTAGGGTTTCAGGGTGACAAATGTGAGACATTGAGGGCTGGGTTTCCAGCCCACACAGTTTTGGTTAGATAAAGGTGTTGATAATTGGACTAATTGGAAGAGTATATAACATTTTACTCATAGGGGGAAACGGAATGACCATTATGTTTAAGGGTTTGTTTCTTTAAATGTCCAGTGTGTAGAATGCAGTGGCATCTAACAAAACAGACTTGGCAGAAATGGAATATAACTCTCATAAGTATGCTTTAATTAGTGTTTAATCCCATGAAAATGAAAATCTTGTTTTCGTTACTTTAGTTTGAGCCTTTTTTAACTCGTAGGCTAAAAATTGACCGTGGTGCGATTAAAGTTAATGTCCCTTTTTCGTAAACGGAAATTGCGGCATATGTGTACAGTTCCATTTAGTTCCATGATTCGTAATTATTTTACAAATCACAGTAACAATCACGTTCAATGTAAAATAACCTTTCCTTGTAAGCTATGACCAATAGTTTTACATTTACATTATATATAAATACATAAATCGATCAAAAGACCTCATCACTTGACACTTGGCTACGCGATGCTGTCGTAGACGATCACATCATTTTGGAAGTACCTACTGGCACCTTAAACAATAAAGGCCAGTATAGGCCACCGTAGTCGTTGGAACGTGAGGGGTGAGGGGTGGGGGATTCAGTTGGTTGCAATCTGCAACCTCACCGCTAGTGGTCAACTCAATTTTACACACTGGACATTTAATATAATTAATAGTTTTAACAGTAGTGGTCATCCATCACAATGACATACAAATGAAAGGTAAGTATTCAGATGATGGCAGACAGGAATTCAGAACACATCCAAGTGGAAACTCAATGGAATATCGCCAGCACTGTTTCTCTCAGATTCACAATCATCTTCAGAAGTTAACGGCGGCAGTCAGTTTGGGCTATATGCCAAAATGCCAATGAGACCACTCCCACCACCACCACATTTTGACAGCATCAAGTACAAAGACCCCTTGTAACATCTCAAATATCACCCGAGACCCCACAGGGTATAGTGTGACGAGTGCTCTGCGGTTCCCCGTGTCACATGACACTCTTGACTTCTAGCTCCTCAGGGAAGTCCCAACAGTGTCGTTCTTGACATATCTGAAGGACCATCCTCTTCCTGCTGTCAGGGTGGGTGGGGCGTCATGGCTTCCAATCTCTGTACGATACGTTCCTTTTGATTGTGTTTCAGCTCTCTGATCTAGTCTATGATGTATTGTACTTCATGATGTTCACCTGTGACAGTTAAAAAACGAATCAATCCCTCATCCTTTTACGCTTTGCCTTGTCTTCCTCGTGAGAGCTGACACATCAATCCTGATTGGATGTTCTCTATACACATTATCTGAACCACATTATGTGGTTAGAATAAATCCCATGCATGATAGGTCTACTATTAGAACAAATAAAAATACATCTGTGTACAATGTAAATGTATCTAACTGGATTGATCCGCCATTCATCAATGTATTCATATTTAAACAAATCATTTTTGTATAAATTCACTCCCCAGGATACAAAAATAAATAATTTGTTTAGTGCATACGTACTGTAGACTGCTGAAACTACTTTGGGTCTGAGTGTTTTATTCTTCTTCTTTAATGGATAGAGAGGAGTCCACTGGAGAAGAAGAGGGAGATATTTGGAAACCTTGGCCCGTGATACAAGAACAACGACGGCTAAAACTGAGCTCAATGCAACAGGCTGGAATGATTCAACTAGATAGATGGGACCCCTTAGATGGAATAATTAATTTCTTGGATGAATCAATAAAATGATGGCTCCTCTCCTTTTTGCACTTAAATTATTAAAAGCCATGTGGTCCAGAGAGTCTTATTTTGTGTCTTCTTGTGTGTGTGTGTGTGTGTGTGTGTGTGTGTGTGTGTGTCTGTGTGTGTGTGTGTGTGTGTGCGCGAGTGTGTGTGTGTATTGGGGTCTGCCTGTTTGTGTGTGCTTGTGTGTGTGTGTGTGTGCGAATGTGTGTGTGTGTGAGTTTGCAGGTTTTTGTGTGCTTGTGTGTGTCTGTGTGTGTGTGTGTGAGTGTGTCTGTCTGTGTGTCTGTCTGTGTGCATGGGGTTTTCTATGTGAGATAGTCCATTGTGTCTTTACAGCTGTCGCTGTCATTATTGTGATAAATACTTTGTCGTTTAGCAAGAATTACTTTGTAAGCCATATATATTGTGCCGTGAAGCTATTAGGGTTCTAGGCTTTACCACTCATAATCTACTCTTTACGTGCTCCGCCTTGTCATCTGACAGCGTAATGTGCCGCATTAAAAACCCACCGACCTGCCAACGATTGAAGATGGCAAGGTCCCAATATTCTCCTCTGTCCTCTATCAGGTAAATGAAGTATCCCACAAAAGGCATGATTACATAAACTGTGGTTTTGTAGAAAAAGGCATAATTTTTGGCAGTGAAAATGGGAGAGGATAGGAAAAGTAAAAAATAACGTGTTGACTGCCTAAATAGAGTGAATATGTACAAAAGGACCTCCTTTGCTGAAGAGCGAAGCAATTGAGAAGACATCCTGTCAGTTATGGATTTGTGCCTTACAGTTGTGTCTGCTTATTTTTTTTATTGTCCTTTAAAAAAATATTTTTCTTTTTTTCAACTAGCAGTACAGCTACCCCTAGTGAACTCATTACACAACACAATGCGTCAGAGTCAATGTTCTTGGACTAGTTTCCTACTCGTCATCCTGTGACTCCCTCTGGAGAAGCAACAGTTGGAGCCAAACCTTCTAATTAAAAGAGCCTGTGTGTGTGTGAGTGTGTCCACGTGCGGTCGTGTGCATGCAAATGCGGTAGTGTTTTTGTGCAAGTGCATTTGTGAGGGATTATTGTGCACACTTTGTGCAAACACAGGTGTGTGTGTGTGTGTGTGTGTGTGTGTGTGTGTGTGTGTGTGTGTGTGTGTGTGTGTGTGTGTGTGACATAGGTAATATACCCTTTGCAGCTGCAGAGTGATGGTGCGTGACTAGCTACTGACATAAGCAAACCAGGGGTTTACATTGCAAATAAACAACCACATGTAATGGGTGCCCTGGGGTGAGTGTGACTGTTCTACAGCATGTGTTCAAGTGTTTTACCATGCTCTTATAAAGTATGCTACATTATACCTCTGTTGTCAGCACTATTGTTGCCAGTGCAGTTCTTATTGTGACAGACTGACACACACTGTGGGTATAGGGCTTGTACATCAGAATGCATCATGGGATTTTTTGGCTGGGATGGACTGGTTTTATTCCCTGTTACATTTACATAATTTTACTTTAGTTGTCTAAAGTCGTGAAACATGGTCTCTGGTCAGACTAAGTCGTTATGAGAAACACTGTGACGTTTGATATCATCATATTTCTATCTAGGTGTCTTGACACCATTTCTGGTGCATTGTTGGCCTGCAGCAAGACAAAAGGAAGCATACAAAGTACTAATATGTTCAAACGCTAGCGATCATACAGATCTACTCTGAACATGTTGACTTGTAAATCAAGAGATACAACAGGGCACACAATATCAAGGTGACACAAAGAAAAAACATTTTGATTAGATGGTAAGAGATGAAGAGATGTTGAAAAAAATGATACATTCCATTAAGCAAGCTTAGATGGGAAAGGGAATTATTAAAAAAAACACCTTTGTTCATTCTTCATCAGTGCCATTGTTTGAATTGGATAGAGTTGAAAGGAGTTTGACATCTGAACGTAATAAAGTGACAGTTGATGTGTCAAAAAGGGTAAAAGATGGATGTCAACATGGTAGTATAATGGAGTAGACAGGCAAAGGAGAGAGGAAGAGCAGTATGTGCCTCATGGCAATTGATTAGAGGAGAGAAATCAACCATGGAGTCACACACACACACAAACACACCTAAGTGCACTTAGCGCACGCACACACACAAGCACATATTTGAATGCATGAATGTGCATTCCAGCACAGACATAAATACAGATCTACAATCAGATGCCTTCAAGGAACTGGAATGGAACTGAATAAATGCAATACAATCTTCTAAAATATATTACCCTGACCAATGGAGGACTATACTGTAGGAAAGATTCATATGTACACATGCGCGCACAAATGCGCACACACACACACACACACGCACACACAAACACACACACACCTGCACTCACAAACCCATAGCAGGGGTTGACAGTGGCCAAAAGGCATCATGGGAGAGTGGGTCGTCATGTGTAGAGAATGACGGACTAGGAAATTGAGATAGAGAGAGACAGAGTGAGAGAGAGAGAGATTGAATGATGTTGACGAGGATGGGATAGGAAGGGGGAGAAGAGAGTATGATTCCTTGGATCACTTAGAGCGGCCCGGGGCTAAAGCAAAATTCTCTTTCAAGAATGATGTACAGAATTTTCATAATGATTATATGGCATTACATTTTATTAAATAAAATAATAAAAATAAGAGTGGACGCATAGTAAGATCTCCATAATTCCCCCCCTATAGAAACATGTTACAGGATATTAGTGTAACCACTGATGATAGAATTGAAAACCTTTTGGAGAAGAACCTGCATTGACCTGTTGTGTTAATATACTTTGAGTATATCAGGATTCACCTAACTGCCGTAACACACTTTTGATCCCTTGGCAAGTTATTTTCCATATTAATACATAACATAAATAAATAGCATAGCAATAACAAAAAACTGCAGCAGATGATACTTCAATGCAGGAGCCACCCTGTGAAGGTTCAAAAGCATGTAGCCGTGGGAAGGTGCGCTGACACCAAGCCATCCATAATAATAAACAACAGTTGATTACACTTTGTTTTGACTCTGTTTTTACAGCCATCATCACAAGCCTAGTGAGTGTGAGGCTATGAGTTCAACTCTTGTGTGTTTAACGTTTAACTACTTGAACAATCGTCCACGGAAGCTTAAATAACAGTTGCCAACAGTTGTCGATGGTGACCGTGATGTTAATATAGGAGTACCGCAAAGTGTGATATTGTGTTTGTGCATTTTTACTGGACGTTTATGTAAATTTTTAAATTTTAAATTACAACGATTATGAACTGATTCTTGTTGTCCAGTGAAAGGAAATCTGAATGACGGATAGTCCTCCCAGTGTCCTGGTAAAGCAGAATGAAACTCATTAAAGCTAATGTGTTAGCTAATGCTAATTTTAGAAACACAACAATATTCCCAAAAGGTTTGGGAAATGCATACGTTTAAGATTTATAAACCTCCAAAACTGTTTTCCTTGTGAAAATTAGGAGTAATGTCCTGTTATATAATAGGGTTTATCCTGTTTTATAACGAGGCTTCTTCTGTTATGGGACTTCCAATGGTCACATTACTTATGGATGGAAATGTTACGGGAAACCTAATGAGGAACCTATAAAAATAGCTACCTATTGTTTGTGTGTGTAATATAATCTATAAAGAGAACCAAGAGGCCATTATTAGTGTTGGTCAGAGTCCCTGAGAAAGAACAACACGTGAACGGATGAATGAATATATATTCTTTTTACACGATATTAAGGAAGGCAGTAAGGTTTGTTGCTGTTATGAACCAATCTTGAGACGGATGCCCACTATTTAACAGGATAATAACAAGCATTGTAAAAATTGAATCACACAATGTTACCTATGAAATATCTATTGGTGTTGATATGTTTGTCCCAATGAGGAAATTAGGGGAAGGAAGTAAACTTCTGTTACATCATTAAGACCACAAATGCCCTCATTACATAGAAACCCTTGGTTCAGATATTATGT
>JACYXH010000772.1:3681384-3776384 GCA_026745465.1 Lota lota
TTCCAAAATAAGGCAGCTCCTCTCTGTCCTTGAGTTTAATGGCGGCTTGCATAAATAAGGGAGCATTACCGCCATCTGCTGGACTGTCCCCTGGCCCATCTATTCCGGCATTGCTATGCCATGAGTGAAAGGGCGCACAACATAACTGTTCCAGAATGTAGCTGTATGTGTGAATAGTGAAAATCACTAGCGGTGCCTGAAAGGATATCCCAGTAATTGACCAGGAACTATGTGTGAAAGAGCCTTTGGTGTGTATGGGTGTGGTGCGATTGTGTGAGTTTGTTTGTACGGTTGCATTCAGGTGATGAACTATCGCCATGCAGAGAAAGCCGGGTCTTTTTCTTAATCGTCATCACGGATGGCAACTTAAACTGTTATGATAGCGATGGACATGAAAAGACGCAAGCACATAAACCCCCATCATGGTGGTTATTTTGGTCTTGGTACATTTTCAATAGAAGGTCACGTTATTTTGGCTCTGTGTTTGTGTGTGTTTGTGTGTATGTGTGTGTGTGATTGTGTGCGTGTGTGTGCACGTGATTGGGTGCACGTGCAAGGGTAAATCCCAACAGCATTGAAGGTCACTCCTAATATCATGCTCCAACATATTACGTATGGAAAAAGTAATGACGTCACATTACACATTGCACAGATAACATAATTTCTTGTCAAAATGAATGATATGTTAATGGTGTAAATCATACAATCCCGAACAGATACATCCTCACAGACACACACACACACACACACACACACATATAGAACATGTCCACCAAATATGTAGATTGTCTTTGAGACTAAATGCAGCATGAATTGTTTCGTCCCGCGAATCAATTATCACCATAGAGAATTTAGCTACATCTGACAATGTAATGACTCATAAACATGAATGCATTCTGGCACTATGACTCTGTCCCCCAGTGCGATGCATTAATCACGGACACACATGCACAAACACACACAGGCGTATGCACGCACACACACACACACACACACACACACACACACACACACATACACACACAAGCTGGCATTCGACTCCATCCCTAGGCGCAGCACATAAATCTTCTCTAATAACAGCGGTGGCATTTCAGTAACAATAGGAATTACACACAACCCTTGTCTAATGGTCTACCACCCAGGACACACACACACACACACACACACACACACACACACACACACACACACACACACTACCACTCAGGACACACACACACTACCACCCAGCACACACAGACATACACAACCAATATGTTAAACTTCCACGACGTAAAATTTAAATAAAATGGAAACCCAAAATGCAACAAAAGAAAAAAGTCAAAATATAATATTATGTTCATGATTTACGAGGTTAGGATTAATATTAAATTCCAACACACAAAGTGCCAATGTGTTAATTTGTACTACTTGCTGTCCAACCACAGCATATACATTGCCTGCAACATTAAACAGTGACATAACTATTCTTCACAGCCTTCAAGCACATATGTTGTTGGTTTCTCGTTTGTCTGGAGATCAAGTGTAAGCCTTCCTGATTGCCTTCCAATGACTATGATAGACTGAGGTTAAGTTTAAAATGTACCTGTTTCATCATGTCTCTGCCCACTACGCAATACAAAAAAATACAAAAATAAACAGACAAGCCACATACATGAAAGCCAAACCCCTATAGTTGTGTGAGCAATAGATAAAACAACAGTGTCTTAATAACAATCCTATTGGCCCAAACAGAGAGCCACAGTAATGTACGAGCCACCAGGAAGTTTGGTGTAAAGGAGCCGCTGCCGCTCCTCAAATACACTTTTACAGGGGCGTCATCGTAGGACAAACACAGGTGTCGCTCATAACACTAGTTATGGGTCTACTACCTTTATGTACCAGGGCACGGCTAGAAGGCTAAACTGTTGAAGATAACACATGCCTACTCAAAGATTATGTTGGTATATGTGTTTACCCTTCTATGACAGCTCCGTAAAAAAGGAACCCATGGTCAATATGTGTTACTAGTTCCCTAGCTTAGTCTACTACCGGTGCCCTGATTCATAAAGCATCACCTGTGTTTTTCCTTGGAGGAAACCTCTGTGAAAAGGGTCTGTTGTCAACCCACCCACATGCTGATTAACATCCATATCCTTCAAAAACATGAAGGTCTGATATCATGAAAAGGGTAGGAAGGGAACTGATATGGGTGACATCACTACCACAAACCACACTAACACCTTTCTGTCGAATGATCACATTGGCATCAAGGCATGGAATCATATGGTAAATTCCATAGAAGACATACTCACCGTAAAATGAAAACTATCTAGTGCTATCTATCACCTTTGAACCTTCCACAAGTGAAGCAGATGAACCTGGGGAACGTGTGAGAATGTCTTTATCTTCAATCCAGACACCTTCTCATGCTTCTCTGAGAGTCAGCCAAGCGAGGTACAATATTAGCTTTGTTCTTATTTCCCAGAAATAAATTATAAATGATGCTGATAATAAGCTTCTGCAAACACAACACCACTGTTTGCGGAAGCATTACAAGCTACTTGTATCCCGCCATGTAACCGCAGTCCACAAACAGACAGCGTGTCAGCATGGACAAAGCTGTTTATAGGAAAGGACACAGATGCCGGTGATGATAGAAATGTATACAGTATGAAAGTATATCACCATATGACTATTATGCAAAAAGTGACTTGTGTACTTCAATACACATGTCAAATGACGTAGAACAACAAAAAGCATTGCAATGTAGGGATTAACATTAGTAACAGACATTGAATAAATCTTACAAATACATTATATATCTTCCATAGGTAATATTTTACCATGCATCACAATGTTCTCACCCTTGTATGTATATGTTTTGGCACTCCTTCCTCTAGTATGTGTAAAAAAGTGTAGAATTATTTAATTTGCCTTCTCTTGTATATTTTAAGGTTGACATGACCACACATTTAAACTCAACCACTTCTTTCTTCATGTATTCATGTTATGGTATTCTTTTTATTGTGGTATCTTAACCTCCTTGTCTTCATATAGAAGTCAGGACAGTGGAAATAATATTAAATAAGAAAATACTGTGTTACTCCCAGACGGGAGATTCAGGGATTAAAGGGTTTAGGGACTTGAGTAAATGTTGTGTCTAATGACTAAATGTTTTGTACTACTGAAACGAGTGGCGCTAACGCCAGAAGGCTAAACGGGGGGGCTTTGTCAGACGCCTGTACTCGTCAGTCTGGCCTAATGTAAGCACCGCTGCTGCTGTCACCGGCACACCTGCCACATCCGCAAAGATATAGATTCAGGTTAACTGAGCCCAGGTGTGCCTCGCTGTCTTGATGGGTCATTCCCGGCTCTCCAAAACAACATTTCCACGCTCCATGTGAGAACATTCAAATCATCCTATAGCAAGAAATTGCAAAACAGCAACAACAATGTTAGTGTGATTTTTTATTTGAATGTATGTTTTGATTGTAGACATTTAAATATTTGTATATTGTCATGCTTTGCATCTGTTTATGAACATCAGTTTTTCTCAAATTGTTTTAAATCTTCAAAAACTATTGATTAATAATTGGGGGACCCAAACAATTATTTGGGGTGGGTAATTAGCTAAGTAATTAAATGGAATATCAATATGAACTGTTATGAACTTTAGAAAAGGCTAACTCAACTTAGATTGCGACGATCGATGTTTACTGTACAACAAATGTTTTCCCTTATTGGATTTTTACATCAAAACAATACAAAGCAAACAAAAGTGTGAGTCTTCTATAAAGCCCATTGCCCAGGACAACCGTGGTCACTGTGATGTGTGTCCAAACATACACGATTCTCAGTAGCCCTATTAGAAAACATGCACCCCTCAGTTAGTCTGCTGTTTGAATGAAATACGTTTGTTACTCTGCAAACATTTGAATGACTGAATGTTTCGGTCCAAGTTGAAAACAACAATATGGAGGAAAGCAAGGTATGTTGGAGCATGTTTGTACATATAAACATATGTTACAGAAATCATCTACCCAGAGGATCATGTTTTTTGTGCATGTGTTTATTACTTAACATGTCAGGATATGAGCAGAACAAAATTGAAGTTGAGGGCAGACAAAAGTATCAGCCTCAGACTAACGATTTTCCACACTCTGCAACTCTCCCCTGTAATTTCAGCTATTGATGAGAGGCAGAAAACACTTATGCATAATTACTGTTCTCGGTGCCAGGTAACAGCTGTTGGTCTGACACTGCCAGCATTTCAGAATAGGTACTGCTGAAATGTTCAAGAAAGTGTGTTCATATGTGTGTGAGTCTCTCTCTCTCTCTCTCTCTCTCTCTCTCTCTCTCTCTCTCTCTCTCTTTCCAGACATTGAGATATTCCATGACATACTCACATCCATGGCCTGTAGTGGCCAGCTTTAACAGTGGCGGAGGGAGAATATTGTATGTGTTGTACATAAATCTTCCCAAGCACCACCATTTCCTTCCTCAGGACACAATGCCAACATCAACACAGACACACACTCATGCACGCACACACACGCATGTATGCACACATACTCATGAATGCACATACACATACACATATTTACACACACACACCAGTACACTCATGCACACACACACATGCACACACAAGTGCGCACTCACACACAAGCCCGCACTCACACACATGCCCACACACACACACACACACACACGCACACACACACACAGACAGGTGTACAATGGCAGATCACACCATCTAACACCACATCAAGTTTCAGACGCTAGAGGGTAGAGTGTACGCGGGTAAAACTCCCAGCCAACCAGCTGTGAGGAGGGATAAGATGTGGCCTGCCAAGGGCAATGGGAATGCCAGGAAGAGCCAAGAGGAAACACATCCCAGGCTACAACTTCCACGGTCAGGCCAAGGTCAGACAGGTCTCTAGTGATGATCGGCTTTTGGTCCTGGAGGGACAACGAGCTGTGGGGAGTCCTGCTTCCACCTGGTTAGCCCTGCTGTTTCCCCCTGGCTCCCTGGTTGACCAGCAGACCACCGTTGACCACCATTTGGGTCTGAGAACCTCATAGAACAAACAGCCTATTCATGACATGTATTCATGGGTTGATATTAAGAATCCACTCAGGATTTATTAAAAAAAATAAGTAGGAGGAAATATTACTTTAAAACAACAATTTGCTCATCTGAGTCTGAAGATTATATTTGTTTAGGACTCGCTGGGCGTGTCGCAACTATATGAGTAGTATTAATAGTGTGCTGCTATATAATGATACGGTTTAGATGTGCTGAGATAATCCCTCCTCATTATGGATCCAGAGTCAGGGAAGGAAGAAATGTTTAAGTTCACATATCGATCGATGAGTAAATACCTTTCAGCACGCATTGAGCATGCATTCTGTAGACCAGCAAGACCTTTATGAACCTAGTCAGAAGCAAATCTGGGATATAATTGAGCTGGGGCAGCTGTGTGTATGGCGCAGGGTGCTTTGGATAAAACGGTCTGCTAAATGATTGATTAATAAACTTTGGTTTGGTCCAGCGAAGAGATGGACACAGTGTGAATCCATTCCCACAAATCAAGTTATTTTCATACCTGAACCGCATGTGCAAACAACCACTTACATAACCAACTCGATTTTCATGACTAGACCTTGATATTAAAAAGACTAGAAACAACCCTTTCCGTGGGAACGAAGATGAAAGCAGAAAAAACCGGTAACCAGTGACTGAAAAGCCAGTCAACTAAAAAGACTATTATCCAATCACGCATTTAAAGGTTCTTTACTATCTGTCCTTTGACGCATTGACTTCCAAATGGGACACGCGCCGACTTCAGAGACAACCCTACACTTCAGTGGGGACACAAGTATTGACTTCAAAGGAGTCACGCTTTGAAAACCCACTGGAATCAAATGGTGTACATTGAAAACAGAATTAGATTCAAATAAGTCATCCTTCATAGTTTATCAACTTCAAAAGGGGAGGCGGGAGGGATGAATAGCAATATATCCGGCATGTGATATGCAATACCAATTTCCAGCGGAACATGGAGGGAGGCTCTTGTGAAATACAGATACAGCTGAGACTTATCATTAAAACAAGAAACACTTGACCACATTTTACCTCTTCAGTTCAGAAAGAGTTGATCATACTTTTCCATTAGCCCATGTAGAAAGGTTAAAGCTAGTTATGGTGGCATGACATTTTTACGCATAAAAATAAACACATGTATTAAAAGCCAGTTTAATACTTGCCAGAGGACAGACGTTTGTTATTTTTGTGGGAAAGGCTAGTGGTTTCATTGCATGGGCTTCTGATCCAGCTCCACATTTTCCACCTTCAAATGTTGAGCCTTTTATGTTTGATTGGACTTTTCAGGCAAAATAAGTTACTCTGCAAAACAACATATACTGAGAAAGTATTTCAGAGACTCAGTGTAGAATGTAACACCACTTTTGAATAAACAACACTCAAACGTATACGTTCAAGCACATTTATATGACTCACTCACATATTTAACTAAATAGGATGCCTCTCATAATGTCTCATAATGTAGACCTTGAAATTCTTGTTGGATTTTAATTCAATTTAGTCACTTTTAGTCCCTTGAAACACTTTCCTGTGCTTTAAATGCTTCTAAAGTTATCCTATGATTTTTCTATGGAGGTCATATGTACCTGGTTCTACTTCCCTTTCAAACACCAACCAAATGGACAGGTGTGTGCACACAATCTTGCATATTAGCAGGCACATTAACTTATATGCCTACAATATGACAGACATACTAACACGCACCCAGGTGACCGTTCACCGACAAACACACAAACACCTTCAAACGACTAAAGTGGTCACGAAACCAATTACCTTGGTGAACTGCGATGAGGACGCTGAACATGTTGACACAGATTTGGAAGAGCACAGGAGTAGGCCATGTGGTTAAATTACATGATTGAACTAATCAAGCACAGATGACCTATAGGTGGCCTTTCATTTTAGGTTACAGTCCATTTTAAATATAGGCACACTAATTCGATGAGGGATATAATATGAGCATTTAGCTCTGCTAAATTAAACAGGTTGTGGCTTTTAAATTACAAATAAAAGTCATTTTGAATGCACAATGAGAATTGTCAATGGCCAGTGAAAACAGCACTCTGGTCTCTGAACCCCATCCTGCCATCCCTATCCTCCCATTCTTGTACCTCACTACACTTGCTGCTGGGCCTTACGTTGTAAGTGAATGTTAGCAATAGGAGGCGGCAGAGTCCAGCTATAGGACTATTAACAGCTCGTTAAGTCAATTCTCTAATACTACCATGAATGCCATTGGTGTTTAAATCACTTCTAATAGTTGGGAAATTAAATGCAACTTGCTTGGTATACAATAAAGGCCAAACACATGGTATATTTGCCTTAGTAAGTAGGTACACATTTTTTGAAAGAAAATGTGTTTAATACAATTATACGGCAGTTATCATTCAGATATACTTTGTAGTTGCTGTAAGCAACATTGACAATATAATAGCTTACTTGTCAACATCCTCACAGGGATGATTAACAATTCCTTACCCAGAGAATTGGAGGCTTTTGTCAAGGAGGAAGAATACGATTTGGTTCCAGTGAGTGAACCAGTGTTTAGTGTTTGGATTCCTTGTCTCTTAGCTTGTCCTTCTAAATCTCTCTGGTATTCACATCATCCTGGCAGGGCTAAGCTAACACGCACACACACAGGCACACACAAACACAGGCTCACAACCACAAAAACAAGCACAGACAAGCACACACACAAACACACGCATACACACACACACTAACACACACAAAAACACAGACATAAACTCACACTCAGAGGGCCAGGATGTCACCAGTCAGTCAGGGCATGGTATCAGGTGGTTCCAAACTGTCTGTCTGCCCTTGTCCCAGAGGTGTCCTTCTACTTACTGGCCTATTGTAATGTGATGTGACACATCCACAGTCACAGCCTTTAGTTAAAATACTGTTCACTAAAAATAAAGAAAAAAATAAAGAAATATATATAGATAGTCATCCACTGCAATTACTGTCAGTTGGTGGTGAGGCTAACACTGCACTCACCCCAGGCTGGCCTTAGGTAGCCTTAAAAGCACTGATGATTCACTGACGTTATGCCCACTTAGGGACAGAAAGGGTATGACAGGATGGATATGAAAATAGCCTTTGTATGTGTGTGTGTCGATGCGCAAGAGAATGTGTGTGTGTGTGTGTGTGTGTGTGTGTGTGTGTGTATGAGTGTGTATGCTGTTAAACATCCCAGAATGCCTGGAACAATACCGGTGAGATTAGACACATGGCATCAGAATACTGAACTCAGAAAACTGTCTGTCTGTCAAGATGGTTGTGTGGGGATATATGGCTGTGTGTGTGTGTGTGTGTGTGTGTGTGTTTGTGCGTGTTTATGTGTGTGTGTGTGTGTGTGTGTGTGTGTGTGTGTGTGTGTGTGCGTGTGTGTGTGTGTGTACATGTGTGTGTGAGTGTGTGTATGGCATGTGAAATAGTTGATGAAAATGAAAATAAAGTGAGAGGTGAGGAGGTTGTTTTCAGGCTATTAGCCTGACCCACAGTATTAGCTCTTTATTTCCCCTGGTAGCTAAACATATTAGACCATCACCTAGCCCTCCAGCTACTCACACACACACACACACACACACATATGTACAGTAACACATGCACATATGCACACACACACACACACAAGCACACGCACGCACATGCACACAAACACACACACACACAAATGCACTTAGACACACACTCACATGCAAGCAAAACCACGAATAAAATGCAAGAGGGTTGATTGTATCTCAGATCTCTTTATCTCTTTATCTCTTTATCTCCTGCTCCCTGTCTCCCTGGTTCCTCTCTCTCTACTCTATCACCCTCCCGCCTCTTTAACATACCTCACATCTCCAGAAGAAGAAGTCCTATGGTAGTATATCACCTTTAGACATACATACATCGAAGTTATGCATTCTAAATTGGCTTCCCAAGGTTATCATCTCAGCTTCCCCTGCCCCTCAACCACTACCGCCACCAAAGATTTCCAAACCGTAAGCCCTTGAATTCTAGTACCCGGAGCGCTTTGCCGTGGAAATCTGGGATTTTAATCCAACATTGGCTGAGTCCAGTCAACTGGAACAAATGGCGGAATGGAAAGTTGACAAGGAGATGCAGGGAATATCCATCAGAATGCACCAGGCGCAGAGGAGGTGTCAATGGGAATGTCAGAATGGTGGGGCTACACACACAAACACACATACAGCCTACCTTAGCCTACCTCCTGAAACTGAAGAGAATGAAGGTTTGGAGTGTGTGAGTCAAATCCCCAGTGGCATATTTCCACTTTCCCCTCCCCCCATACCCCCTTCCGTTCTCACCCCTCTTCTCTCAGGCTGAGATTTACGTAGCGACGTCTGTGGAAGAGATAATATTAGGAACGCTTGAGCAGGGGGTATTATCTTAAGGTCAGGTTTTACATATCATACCCCCCCCCCCCCAACACACACACACAGAAACATAAAATAAAAACTATGCAAGCGCATCGACACAAACACAGCATAGCGAGTAGAAGAACACAACAAAAAAATTGCACATCCAACAATTGCGCACACATTATATGGTTGAATTCACACGTGCATACGTGGTCGATCCACACACACACAGATACACATACACACACACACAAACACACACACACACATACACACACACTCTTTTGCAAATTCCCAGTTGGTGACAGCACCTATCAGCCACCCACAGTAAGTGACCTGGGTTAACTTGTAATGACTGCTTGTCCCACACGCAGGATTAATGGGCTGTGGAGAGAGGAGATAAAGGCCTATCATTAACACACTTGCTCACACACAAGCACGCACACACACACACAAACACACATGCAAGCACATGCACACACACACACACACAACCCCATGCAGACATATATACTTTCATAAGATAATGTCATTAAGGTTGGATACGTTTTGCGTGGGTAAGTTAAACCTTATTCAACGAAATCTAGTTGGTGTATTCAAGTGAGTGGCTTTTTTAGGGCCTACTGTTTGAATTTAAGCTGAAGGAACACCCTTCACTGTCCATGTTCACCCTCTTGCCTTCTAGACCCCTCCTGCCAACCCTTATCCCACTAGTTCTCTTCCCTTTCCCCATACCACCTGATCCTGGAGCCATGCTGAACACAGCCAACAGTTTAGTGTCTTTCTGTCACAATCTTTATTTGTTGCTATAAGAAATATCGGACGGAAGAAAGTTATGGATCGTTTTAGGGCGCTGTTCAGCATCGCACAGATTATTTATTCATTTTTGTATACGTTTCTTAGCATTCTTCTTTTATATCATACAGCAACAGTCCACACACATAACAGTGGAGATTTAGGGATTAGGACACGGTATGCTCCGTTCGATAAGACGTAGAGGAATCAGACACGGCTGAGGTGCAAACATTGAAGAATAACTATATACAGAATCAGATTTCAGTCGACTGATGAGAATGTGCAACAGCAAAACAAAGAGTGCAAACAAGGAATACCAAAATGGTATTCATTAAAAGGCGGTACAGTCACTTAGGTGCAGCAGCACAGAGTGAGTACAAAACAGTCAGAAAGTAAGTTAGGTGTGGGGGGGGGGGGGGGGGGGGGCTGGAGTGTTTGTGAGTGGGAAGATAACACTTGATGAAAGTCTGTTCAAATGTGTATTTATAGTATCACTCCAAACACAATCACTGCCTACAGACTCCAGCAGACTCCATCAACTTTGATAGCTTTCTTTATTTTCCCCATTTCTTTCTCCACGTTGTCAAGTGTTTTTGTTGCTCTACTTTTCTCGGTCAACACCCCATTAAGACACATATTCAACTGTTCATCTCATCTGGTGCGCTGTGATCTTTGACTCCAATGCATTTTCTCTGTGATCTACTGTATATATGGCATTCACACATCAAGTTGCAAAATTTGCAAACAAAACAATACTGTCAAAAAGATTTGTTTGCAGACACACACACACAGACACACACTTTCACTTACTATGTACACACATGTTCACGAACATATATTACGGATTGCTAGGCACACGCACCCACACACATTTCTTGTCTCTTACTCGCCGCCTGTTCATTCCATCCGGTAGACACGGCATAGCTATAATCATATTTAATAATACATAACAGAGATGAAGCTACAGTGCTTATTCCATTATTCACACGCTGCGTGCTAGAGGGACCCCGGGTATTTATTCTATATCATTCACACACACACACACGCACACACACACACACACACACACACGTAATGCACTCACACAAGCAAAGTCCGATGATCACGTACACACAAACAGATGCACATACACAAACATGCATACAGGCACAAACACACAAGAGAGAGATAGTGTGATCGTGACTGAGGGAGAGCCAAACATATTTGATCAAGGCCGAGGATCTGTAAATCATTCAGGAGGGAGGCAGACATGACGGTCTCCCCTCCCTCCTCCTCCTCCTCCTCCTCCTCCTCCTCCTCCTCCTCCTCCTCCTCCCCCTCCTTTTCCCCCTCCCCCTCCTCCCCATCAGCTCCTGATCACACTGAGGATAACAGAGGGGGGGCAGGAGGTGATTGTCTTGTCTGTAAATGGAAGGAGACGGCCGGGGTTCCTCCTGTCTTCAAGCGGCAGCCGATCTGGTGAGGAGGGGGGAGGGGGAGGGGGGGGAGATGGAGGGGGAGGGGGGGGGGGGAAGCAGAGATATAGATAGAGAGACACGCCACAAAGGGTTTGTTCTCTGGATTGGAACACACACCAAAAAATATATATCTATTATTAAATTAGCTAGCGACTGTAGCGGAGAAAGTTGGAGCTGTTTTGAATAGTTATCTTAAATCCATCTTGTTTAGACTTATGGAGTTCAAATTGAAAATCGAATGAAAGGACGGCCGCAATGTTAAAAGCCTTTTCAAACCAGGACTGAACATCAGAGTACATCAGTAGTTGGTTAGTTAAGCCCATTGCTCCTTGGGGGACCATAGGCCATCGAAAAGTTAGTGTACTTCAGTCAGTATCCCCTTTTAATTGCACATCTTGTGCTTTAAAATAAATGTTGTGGTAGTCCGGTTATGTACATTTGACCTACTTTCTACATTAATCTAGAAATGATGCTGGTCGATTTGTGTGAATAGACCGGGTAACCAATTTTAATGATCAGTTAAACAATATAAACATATATGTGAATACTAATAATAGCCTTTGGAGTGTTGTATTTGTGTGCATCTGCGCATGTAACGCATCAAGCCAACCCACCTATCCGATTGTTTTCACTGCAGCTCATTAATCCAACAAAATTGAATAAAAAGTCAAATCCTCTTATGCAAATTTGTTGCACATGTACCCAGGTGCTGATGGACACACACAGAAATATACACACAAACACACACACACACATGCACGTTTACACACACACACACACACACACACACACACGCGCACACAGCTTGCTTGTGGTGGTTGCCCACGGAATCCAATGTAAACTTCCACGTTATTGGCCACTTTTAACAAAGAGTTATTGGATGACTGCTTAGGTCAACCCTAGAACGTCAGATTTTGCAGGCGCTGCATTAGCAAGTAGAAGTGGTGGAGTGGGCCTCTATGGATCTCTATCTCCCTAGCTACTGTTATAGTCTCCTGGAAGCAGTCTAACGGCTGGCCTAGGGGAACCGGCCAGTAATATTGAGGTTGTCACCTCCCTATACGTCCAAATAGGTGTGTAACGCAGAAGACAAGTAATTTATTTTACATGTAACTGAACTAAACTGAAACTTAGGAGGTTGAAAACACATGTGAACACACAACACTTGTGGCTGATCAGGAAGAGGCAAAAAAGGTCCATTGCTTCATCTTCAAACCAAGCTGCCTCCTGGCCAGCCGATCAGCAAGGAGCACACCTACACATTAAACACAAACACCAAATAAAACACAAACACCAAATTAACTAATCATCCAGTCAACTCAAACACATCAACAGGCTAGCACACAAAGAAATATCAACACAGGGAGGGTCATTAACACAAACACGTGTAACTTATCACTACAATGGTCATAACAAGCAGCAACATCAGTAAACTCCTGGTCAGTAAGATCCACTTCAGGTTTAATCTTAGCCTTCTTTAATGTAGCCATCTGCTGGTCCTTGTATCTTAATTTCTGTCCTCCCAATAAGCATAGACTTGAGAAACACTCGTGAGGATTTGAGAGTCATAGCGATGCTAAGCCCGTAGCTGATGAAGCCGGCTGAGGGCGGCCATCATAATTCAGCATTTGGTTTATTGCAAGAAGGGGGCACGTCTAATGACGCCATTGGACTCTTAGGAAACATGCTACGTAGAAGCACCCTAGAGACTACATGTGAGGGGATGGAGGAGGTCCAAGACAGCTATAGAAGAGAGTGGTGACGCACACTGTCTGATTGAAAGGCATCCTGTGACATGCAGAAGGAGGTAGTGAGATTGAAAGCCTAGCATCAGAGAATCTTAATGGTCGGCATGTTTTGATGAGATGTGAGTCATATATGATGAACTTGTTTTATAACAATAGTGCAGAGTGCAGAGTCAACGGATGCCCACTTTTTCATCCAAAGGATCCTCTAAGCTGAATATTAAGATTTGTGGATCAAGATGTTTACCCAAACAAGCAACCTGGAGACCTACAGCAGAAAGAAAATGTAATGAAGCTAATGTACCCAGGTGACTCTCGACTGAATGAGGATGGTTTTCAATGGAAAGGGTGAGCTATAGAAAACAGGCCCTCTCCACAGCTCCAGGGCAGATGCCGGTTCCCCAGTCAGCTGAAGAGTATGTTTCCTTGCAGCAAAACATATGGCTTTTTAATCGTGGTGAGACTCCGCTAGCCTTATGTCTAGTGGTTCTCTAATGTCAGGGCAAATCTACGCAGTGGGGCCCAGACCATCAACCATAGCAGGACCACTATAGCCCCCACACCCCCTGCCAAGGAGGCCTGGGGCGCTGAGGTGCTCAATTACTGTGTGTGGCCATGAGGAGGAAGGCCTGGCAGGAGTGCTGATGGTGTAAACTGTGTACTGGCCAGGAAGAGGGCATGTATAACCGGCAGCATGTCGCTCCACTGCCTCCCTGGCTAGCCAGGGGCAGCCGGCTTTAAGAGAGGGTCGGGGGGCAAGGGGGGCCAGGGGGGCCAGCGGTACACATGGACCCTCACTCTGGCTGCTTCACTACTGTACCAGGATAAGGGCCCCTTACGACACTAACACTCACATGACCCCGCTGACAGACACACACATGCATGCACACACTCACACACACATACACACGCACGCACACACACACACACACACACACACACACACACACACACACACACACACACACACACACACACACACACACATACACACGCACGCACAAACCCTCAAGCATACAGCCAGGACAGTAATAAGCCAATGCATGTACTCAATGGCTTGGTGTTGCCATCTGTTTGTGTGTGTGTGTGTGTGTGTGTGTGTTTGTGTGTGTGTGTGCCTGCATGCGTGTGTGCATGCATATGAGCGTGCTTGTGTGTGTGTCTGTGTAAGTATTGGCTCCTTCACAGGCTCTGATTTAGAGCTGGACAACTCGTCTGACACCAGCCTTATTCAGCAGACTAGAATCATCCCAATCAACATGTCCATCATGCATGAACACACACACACACTCACACATTCACACACTCACACACTCACACAAAAGCGTGTTGGCTGGGATCAGTAACTGTGACTCACTGTACTAATATCAATATTGGCCGTAGAGTAGTTTACCCTCCCCTTTAATCAAGGGGAGCAGATGGCTCTGAGATCTATAGAGTGTGTCCATTATTTTAACCAGGCCCCCAGCCCTGGCACCATACACACACTCACATACACACACTCACAAATAAACACACACACACACACACTCACACAGGGCAACATGATGAGAGTAAACATTTTGTGTACTAATGTGCCGTTATTTTGTGTGTTTTTCAATGGGTTTGGTTTAAAAACATCAGCAAAAAAACTGATATAGTCCAAAGTACACCAGGATTGGGTGGGTGAATTAGTTTATATTTGAGTGTGTGTGTGTGTGTGTGTGTGTGTGTGTGTGTGTGTGTGTGTGTGTGTGTTAGCGGGTGTATTTGAGTCTGATTTGGTATTGGCCCTATGGCTATTAAACAGATTCTGCATATTAATTCAGAATCTGAAGGCAACGGGACAAGATTTTGGTGTCGGAAGCGTTCGCATTTCTAGTTTCAAGTTGCTAATCGGACTGTAAACAATGACATGGGCATGGAAGAGGAACCCTTGGCTTTGATATCCGTTATCCATTATCCAGCTAAACAATAGCCGATGGTTTTGAGATTGGCACTAAGGTGGTAGCCACAGAACTTGTGTGCCCCTTTCAACTGCCGGCACACATTTCACAGTTGCTTTTAGGTGTTTGCCAGCTCAACCCCAAACCAGACCAATCTCACAACCACACATGTGTATGGACACACAAGCCAACACACACACACACACACACACACACACACACACAGTAATCTGGGCCTGGGTGGGGAATTGCGGTGATACATTTCTATAGAATTTGCCCTTAGAAGTAAAATTGCATAAATACAACTTGGAAAAGGCATTTTCACCAAATGGGGATCCAATCTTCTGCGTAAACTCAGAAGAAATATCTGATTGTTAAACCCACCAATGCTTCAAGGTGAAGCAGACTCTCAAACACACACCTCATACACATACACATACCACACTCACACACACACACATGCACACACAATCACATCCGCCAACCAGACATTTCTTATTTCCTATAGATTCTTTTTTCTTCTTTTTTTGCCTCTTGTCTCTCATTTCCTCCTCTGGTACCTGGGTCCCTCGTCCGTGATCTTTTCTCGTCTACACAACTTTAATTCATCCAACTTCAATAACCTGCCGCCACCATCAATCTATCCCCTGACAAAATCCTCTTTAGTGGCTAAATGCAGGTGTGCCTGCCTGCGTGGAGGGGGAGGAGGAGACAAGAAGAGAAAGGTCTGATTTCCGCGAGGCTGAGGAGGATCATTGACAAAGGACTCAGAGATGAACTGCAAGCTATTTTCATGAGTCTTTGTCACCAATCTGTCGTTCACTTTTATAGTCTTAAATATTAACAACGTTTTAACTTTTAATTTAACTCACCCCCTCCAATTTCTGCGATTATTTAACCATCTCTTATTTTACGTTGTTTTGTTATTTATTTGAATAATATCACAGAAAGTTTGTGTTAGACCTTAAATCCACTTTGTTTACTTATTATATTTTATACATTATGGACTGAACAGAACATTTTACTAGTAACTAAGGGTAGGCGTGAAAAAGAGACGGACTGGAGGGATGTTCAAGACACAACAGACTGAATTATCTTTGTGAGCAGTGCCCAGCAGAAGTGAAAATAATACCCAGGCCTCGCCATGGCTGCACCCACTACCTTATCACCAAGAGAATGCTCCCTGAAAGGCTCCGTAGAGGTCTGAGGTATACACACACAAACACACACAAACACACATACACAGTTAATGCACACACAACTTCACAGACTGAAGAATCTGAAGGATATGGTTACACAGAAAAAGACACAAAAAACACACATGATGCATGTGGGGATAACAACAATAGCAGAGTGCTAGTAGACTAAGTTTCCCACTGAGAGAACTAATGAACAGATGTCTCTGAAGTGAGCCAATGTGTGCTTGTTTTTGTGTGTGTGTGTGTGTGTGTGTGTGTGTGTGTGTGTGTGTGCGTGTGTGGTTGTGGTTGTGTATGCGTGTGCATGCAAAGGAAAGGTAATTTCCTCCGAACATGTGTAGCGATTTGTATTTGTTTACATGTCCCTCAAATTCACTCACAATTTTCATCTAAACATAAACACATTTCCATTACAATTAATGTTGAAGATGGGTGACCTAAAGCTCCCATTCATATTCCAAACATCATCAGCATGCAGTCAAAACAAAGGCATACTGACGATAAAGGCTGTCAGAGCGTCAGAATTAACAGTCTCTGACTGTGATGGAGCAGTCACCCGGCATAGGGAAGATTGACAGGCTTTGATTGCATTATTATGCATCAATTACATTTTCATCTGCATGCCCGAGTTATGCAAGTGACTGTGCAAGTGCACTCATACGGATGCATGTGCACTCACACAAACAAACACACACACACACACACAGACTCACAAAGATGTATACATAGTATTTACACCCGCACACACACACACACACACAGACTCACATAAGAACATGAAGACACACACATACAGACAAACAAACACATGAATACGGACAAATTTACACAAAAATAACCCACATGTTAAAGTGTTATAGTATCATGTTATGGATTGTGTACATACATTTTTACCCATGTACTGCACCATATTCCATAGTCAAGCCAAGCACTTAAGTCACTATTCACCTTCAGGATTGACAAATAGCAAAAGCAAGGATAAAATCCTGAAGGAAACACTTCAAAACTGCATGACTTCATAGCAGTGGATGAACCTGTAACAGAGTTACGAGTTCCCATTGCGTAGGGAAAAATAGGTTGCATGTGTGCGGTAATGCCTTACAGGCCCTAATATGGTGTACAGGCGTTGAAGTTGGCTCTTGATCTCCATCAAAATGAATTGATTGCACACCAGCCAACACACACAGACACACATATTAGAACACCAGAGCTGCGCTGGTGGTGCTAGTGGTAAATTAAACATCAGCCACCATGCCCAGAGTTTGAGGTCGGACGCTTTGGGGTGGGCTGGTCAACACATCCTCTTTGTGATAATAATGTGTTCTCTGCCTCCTCCCCCCCCCCCCCCCCCCCCCCCCCCCCCCGCTGTGATGGGACATGACTTTGGAGGGCAGATGGGGGATGAGGATTTCGCTAAAGCCCAAACAAACATCAAGGGCAGTGCATTGCGCATACACACATGCACACAAGCAATGTACACACACACACACACACACACACACACACACACACACGCCTTGGTTGTTGTCAGATATTGAAACAAAATGTTGAACTGGAATCCAGACTCTGGAATCATTCTGTAAAGGTTTGTCCCAGGTCTCCATATAACGACCGCCCCCTTTCGATAATTTCGATAACTCATAACAAGAATGATTGCTTTTCCACTTGACTTTGTCATCTTTAAAATGAAATGACCTAGATACAGTGGTCAAGTCGCTTGACTAAGAGAGATTCATAAGTGAGCCACTCAATATTATTTCAAAAGTCTTGATGTCCAAACTCCACTCATTGTGCAAAAATAAGCTAATTAAAACAGTACTGTACTGTATTTAAGAACAACATTGAACAGTTTGAGTACAATATATAACAACGTGAAGGAACTGTGCATGTATATCCCTTACAACAGAGGTTAATGCATATATGGCCCAATATGAAATTTGTTGACACAATATTTTATTTAAACATCCTATTCATTGTAAAATCAGATATACTTGGTATAGTATACTATCTCAATTAAAAAGAAAATAACAGTACAGTTCTACATTTTGTATACATCTTTCTTTGAAAACGTCGCAATATGTGTCCAAGACCAGAAAGGACGAAGTTAGTTTCAAGTTGTAAAACGACCTCTCAAAGCTCAAATAGTTCATCATAAATCCGTATTCCCGTAGAAACACGCAGGTCCAGCAACAGATAAATGTGTCCAGGTATTAAAGAAGTGAAAGTGGTCTTTTTTTAACAGCTAAAGGGGCTTTAGCAAAGATAACACAAAGCCTTCTCTGGCCCCAATACCCAGCAGAGGAGACTTCAGTGTATTGCACGGTTTACATTTAGACATTTAGCTTACGGACTGAGGTTACCTGATGGTCTTGTTGTCATACAAATGCTCAGGAATATAAGTCTCCTAACACTGCCTTACAAAATATAAACATTTCACTGAGAAAATACAAATTCCACACTCTTGGAAACAGATGTGAAGCATTTGGTATTTACCCCAGTGACCATACAAAAGATAAAACATAATTAAAACTTTACCTTTGTTGGCAATGTCATCTTATATAACATTAAACTCCCGCTACAATGGAAACATTTGTGGGATTGTGTGAACAAATCCAAGTAAGTGGGCATAACATTTCACCCAATAAAAGGGGTTAGACACGACGTGCTGCCTACCATTATTTTCAATTAGAGATCTCACACCAGCATGCTATAACTTGCAGCACTTGCACCATCTATTGCCACCCATTAAGTTAAACACAGAACATTACCTCAAATCAAATGTTCCAATATGTGATGTCCTCTCTACCACGCGACGCTCTGTGTCTTGTCTGGCGTGCGACCAGCTTCAGAAAACAGTGGGGCCTGATCTACTCTGAAAGTAAACAATGGCCAATAAGTATTCACACTGTATTC
The DNA here is from genome assembly GCA_026745465.1 of Lota lota. Lineage (NCBI taxonomy): Eukaryota > Metazoa > Chordata > Actinopteri > Gadiformes > Lotidae > Lota > Lota lota. Next base: position 3,700,884 of record JACYXH010000772.1, read on the forward strand.
AAATTCAATTTCTCTACTCTCTGTTTTGCAAAAATACCTCAAAATATAGTTTGCCTGGAAATCTGTTCTACAACGTCAGCGAGACACACGCTCCCGAATATTGTGCGACATTATCTTCGACGGTTGTTCGGTTCGGTAAATCTTTACAAGATGATTGACCTCCTCACTTCCCAGATAAAAAGGGAATGTAAACAGGGTCCAACAGTTGGTAAACTTTAATTTGACTCCGCTCGCTGTTGTCTCCATCTGTCCAATAAAATAATAATCAATGGCTGCATAAATCCCCTTACTTGTAATTACCCGGAAGATTCTTTCCGCCTCTCCGACCTCCTCACCTTCAGAGACCGCCTGAGGTACGAACGAGGCAGCGGGAAGAGAAGATGCAAGGGGAGGGAGGGAGAGGTGGAGGAGGAGGGCTGATGGATGGACCGGTGGAGGAAAAGGAGGCAGAAATGATAGGTCCTGCTGATGAAGGATGAAGGTATGGCAGAATCACTGAACAATGACCAATTTAGAAATGGGAGAGCTAAGGAAGCAAACTTAATCGGATGTAATCAATGCAAGTGTGCATGTGTGTGTGTGTGTGTGTGTGTGTGTGTGTGTGTGTATGTGTGTGTGCATTTGTGCTTTAATGTGTGTGTGTGTGTGCGTTTGTGCTTTAATGTGTGTGTGTGTGTGTGTGTGTGTGTGTGTGTGCGTGTGTGTGCATGTGTGTTTGTCTCTGTGCATTTGGGAGTGCATGGGTGTGTCTTTGTAGCCACGGTATATGTGATTTAACGCTTCCCTGAAAATCACAGGTATGGGTGTTATAATGAAGCCGCTAGAATTGAGAAGTTGCGTCAAAAAGGGATCTCCGGGTCAATATTCTACCCAACAGGAATATCAATGAAAATAACTTTGAAATGTATCAAAGAAAGCAAGAACAAAGGGGACTTAGTGACCTTGACCAGCCCAGCTTCTTCCCTGAGACATAAACATCCAACTCTCAGAAGTGGCTACGCAACTAAAAATATATTATTGCCAAAATAATGTCAAAGGTTGATATTGATGAAAAGCTGTCTTAAAGTTTGGATGATTAAAGAGCACGACATGGTAGATATATGAGCCAAACTGTCACAGCACCAAATGCAGTTTCAAGTAATCAGGGATTGTAAGAATATATTCTTTCTTGCACACCCAAACAAAAGAAAACATACACATAATTGGTATAGTAGTACTTCAAGTGCATATGGAATATATGTATAGTAGCTGTGTGCAAGTGTATGTCCATGAATTTCAATGAAGGTGTTCTTATCTTCTCATTTCCAATGCATCCTTTTCCAGACTGTCACTCTCGATGTAAAACTAGTCAAAATACAAGGTTTGCAGAGCACATAACGTGTGACAGGTATCAGCCAGGGGCATAGACAGGTGGCTATTAGGCCTGATACATTATGAATCAGATTGATCATACTGACTGTCTTCTGACAAAAGTAAATTAGACGGGTAAATTTGCATTTGTGGCATGCAAGTGTTTTTCTTATACAAGTATAACATGAGGATTTAAAGTGTGCATGTGTGTTAGTGTGTGTGTGTATGTGTGCACCTGGATGCATGTGTGTCTAAAAGTTGGCCCCATTGTAGTTAGCACAATGGTTAGTGTATGAAAGTGATGTTGACAATAATTAGGCGGTAATGGCTGTCTCCTCATGAGGACAGCTTGATTGCTTATGATAAAGACAAATGAACTGACAGCAGAGAGCTCAAACCACCAGGCAATATACACCTCCATTTCCCTCTCACACACACACACACACAGACACACGCACAGACACAGATCTATACACACGCACACACACACACAGATCTACACACACACAAAGACGCACACACACACACACACACACAAACACCAATACATTGACACGTCTACCTCACACTTAAAAGAGTTTGGAGAAGAGGGCGGGGGGACCCCATGTGAAAGTCCAATCAGATGAGGGGGGGATCAAATCATAGGCCCCTGAACGCCACCTTTCCCTCTCTGAGCTGCAGCATGTCTCTCAACAGCCCTCAACGCTGTAGACAACTGATGGTAGGTAGTTGATAGGTGGTTTTGAATGACTGCTTAGGACAACAATATATTTATCATACTTATATATCATTCTTAAGATGATAGATCTGTTTCAACTTTTCATTTAGTGCGTCTATGCATTCTTCAGTCTAAAAGCATTCCTTTCTCTGTGTGTTATGGTTTAGCGCTTGTACATCATATTGAATCATGGGATTTTTTGCAGCCGATACTCCATGATACCATTTTGTGATGACTGGAGAGAGTTGTAGTACTGTAAAATCCTCAATAAATGTAAATAAACCGTAACCTATGCTAATCAAAGCTTTGTTTTGCCACGTCTCACCTGAGAAATGCTGTGGCACAAACACAACGTCTCCCCATAATGACAAATAATTTCACGATTAATTACTAAACAATGACCAAAACACAATTACTATCACTAACATTCCTATGCTCCCATAAGCCTACTTCCACAATGGAGGAGGTCATTGCGATGTGATGTCACGATGTACAAGCCCTATAGGATGTCAGCATTTGACAGAGTAAAGTACATAGTGACCTTGTTATGGTTAGCTACTTTCACATAGTATACATTAGATTCTAATGTATACATCCTCTAATGATTAGAGGACCTGTACTCAGTGAAAATCATGTCTTAGGTTTCAGTACAATGACATTCTAACATGTGGTACTTATTAGACCTAGAGGTAACATGTCACCATTGTATAACGTTCATCTGTTATAATTTATAAATTAACCTTATGTGGGATGGGACAGGGTTCAGTCTTGCTCTCTCGCGTTGAGAGGCTGGCTCTACCCCGAGTTCCTATTAAAGCCATTGAATTGCAAATCTACTTTTCACTTCGACTTCTTGGTCTGAGTACTCAACTTCATACGAACTGTGCAGACTATCCCCTTTCAGTAGATGAGTCGGTGATGGATGACAAAGAGTGTGAAGAAGGAGAGAGAGAAGGTCCTGCTGATTAAGAAGCAGGTCAGCCCTCTCCCACCATGCCACCCTGTAACTGAGAGCAAAGGACGAGAGAGAGAGAGAGAGATTGAGAGGGAGGGATGGAGAGAGATTGAGTGAAAGAGAGAGAGAGAGAGATATTGAGAGAGAGAAAAAAGAGAGAGACAGGTCACTACAAGCTCAAACAACATAGACTGCACGACTCCCGAAGTCCTACCCCAGCAATGCAGTGCGAGTGTATGCATTTATATTATATCCCAGGCTGGAGGCAATGCGTTACTGTCAAATAGCTATGCTACAGTTCAGTGACAAGTGGTATACCGTTTCTAATTAGATGTCACCACATGGAAAATTGCAATGAGCATGGGTAAGCCGAGTACACACCCACACGGACACACACACACGGACACACACACACACACACACACACACACACGCACATCAACACGTGCACACAACATCATGTGATTGCTCACTCTGTTCATCCCTGACCTCTGAAGTAATTTCTCGTCCTGCTGCCACCCGCTCCCATCGCCATGGACATGTCAATAACGGGAATGCCGTGGCGAGAAGGCTAAGTGGCTGTCTGGTCGGTCACACAGCCATACTCAATGACTGGAAGTCCCGACATATGGACATTCACAAAGGTGCAGAATCATACACACATAAACACACATGCACTCATACACACAGACATCCATACTCATACTTGTCTGCTTTGCAATCAGATGTCCACTTTCCCTCTCTCTCTGTTGCCCTCTCTTATTTCCACACACACACACACACACACACACACACACACACGCAAACAAACTCATACATACAAGCACACACTTCAAAACACACATCGATCAAACACAATTTCAGGCATTGTGTTTGCTTTGCCTTGACTAATATTTGCACGTCCGTCATGTTTTGTGTTGGTAATTGGCTTGTTTATTTGCTGTTTTTTTCAAGGTTTAACCTCCATCCTCTCCTTTGCCTTTGCCCTCCATTGCAACAGGAAACTGCTAAGCTAGGAAAACACCTGCCCAGAGCTGTGTAGCGCTCACAATTAACCTCTAAAACAGCAAGCTAAGTGAAACGAAACTTGAGCTTTAATCACTAAACAGCAGGCAACCCCTTAACACAGGTGCTACAAATACATACAAATCCATGAATACTGCAAATCAGAACACGTAGCATACACACGAACGCACACACACGCATGCACACACACGCAAACACGGGCACATACACACACACACAATGGATGGAAACACTCATGAAAAATTCAAAGTTGCTTAAACAAAGACTATTTAAACCTGCAGAGGTGCTTTCCTGTTTGCATATGCTGTTGGTTTCTCATTCAGAGTTCAAATTAGGAGGCTCATTCATAATTTACCACCATTCAACACACAAGTTACCGCACGTTGTACCACACTATACAAACTTATTTAGAAAACATAATAATAAATGTATGCAGTAGAAACATGGTGATTATATTTAAAAGGCTTGAGCAGCAGAATTAACTCTAATCCCAGAGTTTCAGTCACACGTATTGGGGTTACATATTTCATAAGGTGACTGGGTTCTGGTTCTGGAGGTGTATATACGGGCGTGGGTCAAGGTCCTGATGGTAACGTATTGATCAAATGAAGGCCCACTGTCTGTGTTCGCCCGTCCTGCATTATGAAGGACATCACATTTCATTAGATGGCTGGCTGGTGATAAGAGAACCGTGGTTCTGGTTTGATGAGTTATACATGAAAAGTGCTCCTTTCAACCCCCTCCTCCACCCCAACCCCCCCCCCCCCCCCCCCCACACACACACACACACACACACACACACACACACACACCACCCCAACAGATTTAGACAAGGCAGAGCTCTGTTTGGTTAAAGCCGGTTTGATGTGAGCCTTCGACAGACCCCTTTTATTTCCATTTCTTTCACACTTTTTGAGACATCAAATTCACAGATTGAGAATCCATTTACATGAAGTCTCGGTGCCCCATTCCTTGGATAAGTTTAGAATTGTCTTGGTTTTGCTTCAGGAAATTGCCGCAGGATTATAGGAGAGCTAGCTGGGATTTACACCATTTTCTACTGGAAGCCTATTGTTAGACAGCAGTTCTGATATAAGAAGAAAATAGAATGGATGAATCAGTCGATAAGCATTGTGAAAACTAATTGCCACCAATGATTTTTGCAAAGAGTTCAGACAATCAGATTAGAGGTTAACTAACATATAACCAGGGGTTCATCCACCTGCATATATACTGCATAGATACTTTACGATGATGTTATATCACACATATTGTAAGATGAAAATTCATTGCATTTTCATTTCCAACTCTGATATGCTTAATGTACTATCATTAAAACATGAGCATTTAAAATTGGAGGCACAATTGAAATGTTCCAGTTTGAATGATAGTACATTTAAAAGTTATTAGAAGGGGTGTTTTCATGACATATTGGAAGGGAAAATTATAATACGATGAGTCTTCCCACAGCTCAAATAGTGAAATGGCTTTTGAGTTTTAGAAACTACTTTGCACTTCATTTAACAATTATTTAAATGGATTTAATGGAAACGCAACAAACTGGCATTCCCTTTACACTTGACTTTCCCTTTGCGCATAGCAGTAGCATTCAAATGACTATTGAATGAAACATGGACACAGACAATGGTGGCCTCCGTTGGACATTTCTGTCACAACATCCAAAATGTATTTGCAAATGGAATCCCATTAACATTTGGATGGTCGGCAACAACCTGTCAGCCACTTATCCGACCTGTCAATCTGTGGCTACTGAAAAGAGGTGTAGCAGCACTAAATCAGCCTCCAGTCATGCAACAGAATTAGTATTGGTCCCTACACCACTGCTTCAATATAATCAGCCAACCAATAAGGCAGGAGTAAAAATGTAAAGTTTTCATCGCCATGGGGCTGATTTATTTCAGAACTAACGACCTGGTCACACAGATTTTAATAGCGGCATTTTGCACCCAGCTACGCGTCCGGCGTATTGGTTGACCTCTGCTTAATAGCAGTCATTTTGCGCCTGATGGCAACGCCGCTGTTGTGTCCATGGGTCAGGGTGCAAGGATCCTAAGATGAGTGTTGGAACAATCAGATGATACGGTGGGAAATGAATTGCTCTCCTTACCAAGGACTGTGATAACACACTGATAATGATGTGCTTTGTTTGGCAAGCTGGCATCCTTCACTTTGGTCACAAAGAATGTGGATCTTTTATAACAGAGCAATACAAACACACCCACGCCCTCAGTCTTTGTGAAACAGCCACAGAAAAAAAGTTGTTTTCTTATTTCCCTTCTGATGACATCCATAATGCTCAAGGATTGCCTGCTGAGGACATTGGGAATCTAACCAGGTGCCTGTTGACTGGGATGCAAACGCTCTCAGTAATTCCCTATAGCTTGTGTTAACCCATCATGCTTATAAATCCCAGGCAGGCTCATGTTATAACTGCTCATATCTCTCACACAAGAACCTTTTAAGGCGGGAAATAACATTAAGCAGCATGGGTCGGCACAGTCAATGTCCACAACATATCTAATTCTCTCTCTCTCTCTCGCTTTTTCTCTCTCTCTCTCTCACACACACACAAACACTTACATTTGTGAAGATAAACACGATCACATTTCCCCTGATGGGTGGGGGGGGGGGGGATCAAGATGTGTTTTTGGAAAAGAACATATAGATGGAAGTAGGTGAAATTAGGTCAGTACATCTCACACACAGCAGGAGATAAAAGCAACGTCTGGTGGTTGGAGGCAGGCTGACACGCTGCTGAGCAAAAGGGGCGACAGCACACAGCTCAGGCTGACCCTTTTGATCCCTGAAGATCCATTCAGTCCATTCAATTCACACCACGAGGCCATCCATGGCTCAGCTTTCAGCTGCCCCGTTTCCAATCACGGATCCCACCCGGCATTATAGCATAAGAGCTCAGGTGCTGGGATGAAGCTGAGCCAAGTTTTAGTGTGTGTGTGCACGTGGGGGGTTGTTATGGTGTGCAATTCCACACATGTGGTTGTCTGTGGTGTGTTGTGTGTGTGTGTGTCTGTGTGTGGGGGTTGAATGTTGTGCAATTATTTTGATACATATACTTATACATAGTAACATATGTTGCGCTGCATGTGTGGGTGGGGGTGTGCGTGAGTGTGAGTGTGTGTGTGTGTTGGGGTTGGTACGGTGTGCGATTATGTAAATGATGTGTGGAAAGTTTGATGTGCATAAACATACCCATACGTAATATACGTTGCTCTGTATGTGTGTGTGTGTGTGTGTGTGTGCATGTGCACGTGTGTGTCTGAAAGGGGCCAGGGTGTATTCACAGGCATCACACCCTTTCCCTCTCATTATAGCCTGATGTATCCACGTGTGGCATTTACCTCTGACCTCTGCTCTGTAGCAGGAACAATTACTGAAAGGCCAGAAACTCCTCTAACTGTCCATCACATGTGCTCCATCTCTCTCTATCCCACTCTCTCTTTCACTCTCTCCCTATCATGCTCTCTCTCTCTCTCTCTCTCTCTCTCTCTCTCTCTCTCTCTCTCTCCTTTGTTACTCCATCCTCCATGCATCCTGCAGGCTCTCCCCTCAGGCCAACAATATTACCAGCATCAGTTGACATACACTTTTCACAAGATAATTTGGGAGGACTTTGTATTTTGGTGTTGTCTTCCACACATGTTTTTTAGATCTTGTCTCCATTATTGTCTTCATGTGTTTGTTGTAGTATTTTTTGTAAGTCTGAAAATCTAAAAAATAAAGTTTATAAAAAACGTCACAAAAAGAAATAATCGTTGAAATTAATCCGGTCCTCCTTGTCTTCATCGACAGCTTCGTGTTTTTGTCCTCGTTTCTCGTTTCTTTGGTGTTTTACTTTCCTTCCTTTCCCCTCTCGATTGGACGTAAAAAGAACCCGATGGAAGATGAGGTGAGGTTTATATAGCCGAGCAGGAACAGCACAGAGCTAGCGAGGGGGGAGACAGCAGGGCACAGATAACCAGGAACAGAGAGGAACAGCGAGAAGAGGAGTCTGATTGGGGGCAGTCGTAGGCCAGTGTTCTACTGTCCAGCTTCCTCCTTTCTTCTTCTTCTTCTTCTTCAGTCTACCCCCCCCCCCCCCCCCCCCCCACACACACACACACACACACACACACACACACACACACACGCACACACACACACACGCACACACAAGGTAATGGAGCTTCCTTCCATAGAACAGGGGATGAAGGGATGAAGGGAAAATTACACAGAGTCCTCCTCGGTGACAAGATGAAGGGGAAGTGGAGAGTCAGAACTTCAAACAAAGTTGGAAAAGGCGGGGGGTCGGGGGTCAAAGACAGAGAGAGAGTGGCTGTACAATAGGAGGATGGACAGATATAGAGGGAGAAAACGAGCAGGGGGAAGAAAGTGTCTGGGATTTTATAGCCACGGGATATGGAGGAAGGGTGGCTGAGGAATATGTGGACTAAAAGAAAATAGTCTTTGTTGACCGTCAACAAAATGTCAAATGTCAGAAAAGTATTGCCACTTTTGAGAAGAAGATACTTTCAAAGACACTTTGACGCCGGATTTAGCTTTAAGGTCAAAAGAACATGGCTGTATTGGGGCAGACGCAAAATAAGGTTTTAGGATTTTGCATCCAAAATAGACTTTAATTCGACATGAAGCATTGCAGTGCACTTGCACTACATGATCTGCATGCTTTGCACCATCAAGAACATAATTATGTTTTTCTGTTGCGGTACAAATATTAAACAAAATGTATGATTTGATTTGTGATTTCGATTTTTTCATTAAAGAAAAACAAAACAATATTGGCAATATTGATCAACATTATTTCCAAACAAAGGGATTTAGAAAGATTTTCTTTTATCTGGAAATTGCGTTTTGTAAAACTAAAGTTTTTTATGTATTAGGAAGCAGTTCTGTCAACGTAATGCTCTAATAACGTCAACATTGGCCATCATGTTTGAAATTGTGACTGTGAGCTGAATTTGAATTATGAACTAACGCACACATTCACATTCAGTCCATAGACTGCGGTTTACATCAAAACAAGGTTTCCCTGTGCTTGCTATGATGCTGGAACCATTCTGATCAAATCTATGATTAAAAAAGAAACCTTCAGAGAAGAATGATGTGGGACAAATGCATGATATGGGCATACACACATTCTCACTCACACACACACACACACACGGACACCCAGGCACACACCCACATACTTCCAAAACACACTAAGCAAAATGCTAGAATAAGAAGTACATTAAAAACCTCATTAACAACCAATCAATACAACACATAGTAGACAATCAATACACTCCATAACCATTCAGACAATCAATTCAAAAAGACCATGCAGAAGAAGACTCGACAAGACGAACCAAACTGTAATTAAACTTAAAAGTAAAAAAAAGTCTATATTTTCTTTCACTTCCTACTAGTACTGACAAACTCCATGCACAGCTCGTTCCACCCAAATCCCCTTTAATATATAGTGGGACAGGAGCAAGCTCGCTTAGCAGAATGGCGCTTCGGAAGGGGAATGTGTAAAAGGAGGACTTAATGTAATTTGCTATTGTTTAACCCTAAGCTGCAGGGTCTCCTGTTTTAATAGAACTGTAGATTAGTTTTGCTACCTGGCATAATTGGATAAGTGATAGAGCATACTGTGGTATATGCCAATCCCGCCATGGCACTTACTATGCTTAACACACACACACACACACATAAATACACACACACACACACACGCATGCATGGTCACACACTAACGAACAGACGCACACAACCATGCTTGCCACATACACACACACACACACATATACACTGTCTCTCACAGTCCCACACACATACATACACACATGCACACACACACACACAAACACACACACCTATACACACAGGCAAACACACACCGAAATTAAACACAAACAGCTTAGCACTATCTGGGGATGTAGGAACTCAATAATAGCGCAATACCTTTAATCTATCCATCATATTATCTTCAGAAGATTACAGGTGAAAAGTCACATGCTTGTCAATGGAGACAATGGATTACTCTCCACCCCTTTATTTCCCCAGATAAGAGCCATGTAATTTTTATATTACTTTATTTTGTTCCTTTTTTTCCCGATCCCTCCCTCCTTTGTCTTCTCTCTCCTTCCTTCAATCAGAAAACACCTTTAAATGTCTCATTAAAATCTGAAGAAAAAGAAAGGCGAAGCAGCTAAAAACAATTCAGGGTTGACATTATGTTATTTTTCATAAGTAAAACAGACACACACTAATACCTCAGCTTCAATCCATTTTTGTTGCTTTCATTTAATATCTATGATGATTTCATGTGCATTTAGTGTTTTACATGTGATTATGCATGAAAGCAGGAACTCAAATTTTCAGCAGATCCAAAAGGGCCCACTGTGTGAACTGTATTCTGTGTTGTCCTTCTTTAAAGGATGGTGTTGCAGGTGCCGTATATGACGCTGCATGGAGGTTAAAATGTGCGTAATGCTGCCTTAGCAGATTTGTTTAGTGTGCAGAATCTCCATCTGTTGGGACTTAGTGCAGGGTCAGGTCACAGCACCACTAGTTCCTTCCTTGGTGCCTATGTGTGTGCATGCGCGCAAATCTGTGTTTGTGTGTATGTGTGTGTGTGCATGCGTGTCTTGTGTGTGTGCTGCGTGAGTGTGTGTCCATGTAAGTGTGCATACATGCATGTGTGAGTGCAATAACCAGTACGGATATGTCCTAACGTATTCAACATCATTGCTTTGGAAAGAGATTCAGTCAATAAATGATGCCGAATTGCACTGTCATGCATAAACCTGGGTATGCTTTGTGTGTGTGTATGTGTGTGCGTGTGTGGGGCCATGTGTGTGCGCATGTGTGTGAATGTGTGTGTCTGTGAGCGTGTGTGTGTGTGCATGCTAGCATTAGTGGCTGGATCTGATGGATCTGTGATATTTATGATGATGGAAAATTCAGATCTAGCTAAATGAGATGGCTCCCCTTTGAGAAGGAACCAGGAGCATCAGACTACAGGGTCAGGCCGGCTCATCATGCAAGGACCTGCGGAGGCAGAAACCGTGACACACCTCCATTCGGTCTTTCACCACAGTCACTCAGTTGTTTCAATAAAGGTTTTTAGAGTGAGATGTAAATCCGGAATTGATCTTTCACGCCGAGTCGATCAGACTGCTAAGACACGAGAGAGAGAGAGAGAGAGAGAGAGAGAGAGAGAGAGAGAGAGAGAGAGAGAGAGACAGATAGATAGATAGATAGATAGATAGAGAGATAGAAAATGGTGAGGTAAATTAAGAGCTAAAGCCATTGGGAAAGAGGCTGTGAGAGACAATGGTTGTCACACAGAGACAATGGCAGGAGATAGCTGAGGGATGACTCGTTATTCATAATTTCCTCGTACGAATCGAGTGCATTATTTAAACATTTTGTGCATGTGTGTGTCTGTGTGTGCGTTTGCTTCCTTGCGTGTGTGTGTGTGTATGTGTGTGAGTGTGTGTGTGTTTAGCTCTGATGTCACCAGCAGAAATGGGACTTGAAAAGAGCTGTCAGCAAGCCCAGGAGGGGGGCCTTCTTACCAGGGTGTCTGGAGATTTGCCTGCTCAAATCTCAATCCTGCTAACATTGACACTGTGCACCACACCTCCCTGATGGGTGGAGCCAAAGACGCACGGAAACATATGCATGCTCACACACAGCATACACACAAGCACACACACATACACACAGACCTAAACATAGAGATTCTTTTTTTGGTCTGTTCATATCCGAGAGGGTTTGCAGCTGCACTCTAGACAACATTCTGTTCAGAGAAGTTCAGGAAACTGCACTTTACTCAAAACAGATTTGCATGTGTGTGTATATGAGCATGCATGATTTAGTTAGTGTCTTAATCAGGAACACTCATCCTCTGATTAGCAATAATTTATCAGAACACATGCAATGAATATTAATCAAATCCAGTTCTCATTTCATCCCCCAAAATTGTAGATTTTTAATGATTTACTATAAATCTTAAACTTGGGTGATTTCTGACTGCTGACATTTAGTATAACTACAGGCACTTCAAATCTACTATGGTGGCCTTGTTTGGACATTTGAGGTGAATACTAGCCATGTAGAAGGCCTTTGTTAGAATCAACTTTGTGAGGGTATCAAGCAGACATTGAAAAGCTAACATTGTTTAGGGAACATTTCAGTGAAAAAAAATAATAATTCTATGTTGAAAGGTGGGTGGGCGGCCGTGTGGGCGGCTTGGTCATTCTCATTGTAAAGGGTGTCCTTGTTGCGTTCTGCAGTCCAATTGTGCCCATGTGGCCCCATTGTCATTTCATTTTCTCTATTTCTTTGTCTACTCCATCATTGAGTCTGATGAGGACAGTGACTGCTGTGGATTCCCGTGTTTCCCAGAATCTCTTTGACTGCAGTGAAGCAGCAACATATCCTGACTGTGTTAAAGCCAACAGAAAGGGAAACATAATCGTATCAGTGCAGAGCAGCAAAGTGGGTTATTTGACAGTCAAAAGAGGGACTGAAAAGGAGAAGAGCCAGCCTCATTTCTGCTACAAGAAAAAGCTAATTTTGCTATTTCAGATGGCAAGGGAGAGAAAGACAAAGGGATGCAGACCAAAGGGTATGCACTCATAATACAGCATATACAGTGGACATGTGCAAGAAGGGATTTACAAGGATATAAGGTTTTCAATAGTGAGGAATATGCCAATATTCCAAAGTGTGTGCCTTTGTCTATGCATGTGAACAGTTAGAAAGATACAGAGTGTGAGGGAGAGAGAAAGAGAGACAGAGATAATAATTAACAAAGGAATTAGAATTAGAAGACACAATTCTATCTTTAGGATGACACCGTGAGTGAATGAGTGACTATGCCGGCTGGCTGTGATCCTGTGGCGATTAGGTGTAATTTTCCACTGCAGGGATAATTAATACCCTGCTGAATGGACGAGTCGAGATTGAGCCATGAACAGAATAAACGGGGTGGGGGAGTGGATGAGTTAAGTGGAAGAGTGCGAGGCAGAAGAAAGATAGTCGGCGGTGGACGTTGTGCTGAGTCGTAATTAATCACTGCAGGCCATTGAAACGAGGACGTGATGAGACTAACTCTGCCTGAAGACGAGATTAACTACTTGAAGACAAGACTAACTTTACATGAGGAGGATACCTTTCTCTACATGATGCTGAGACTAACTACATGATGATGAGACTAACTCTACATGAGGAGGATACTTTCTCTACATGATGAGACTAACTACATGATGATGAGACTGACTCTACATGAAGAGGATACTTTCTCTACATGATGCTGAGACTAACTACATGATGATGAGACTAACTCTACATGAGGAGGATACTTTCTCTACATAATGAGACTAACTACATGATGATGAGACTGACTCTACATGAGGAGGATACGTTCTCTACATGATGAGGATACTTTCTCTACATGATGAAACTAACTACATGATGATGAGACTAACTACATGAGGAAGAGACTAACTCTACATGATGATGATACTAACTCTACATGATGATGATACTAACTCTACCTCAGGAAGAGACAAACTACATGAGGAAGATACTAACTCTACATAAATGATGCTAACTCTACATGATGATGAGACTAACTCTACACGAGGAAGAGACTAACTACAGGAGGAAGAGACTAACTCTACATGAGGAAGATACTCACTCTACATGATGATGATACTAACTAAACATGAGGAAGAGACTAACTCTACATGAATGATGCTAACTCTACATTAATGATGCTAACTCTACATGAGGAAGAGATTAACTACATGAGGAAGATACTAACTCTACATGAATGATGCTAACTCTACATGATGATGAGACTAACTCTACATGAGGAAGAGACTAACTCTACATGAGGAAGATACTTACTCTACATGATGATGATACTAACTAAACATGAGGAAGAGACTAACTCTACATGAATGATGCTAACTCTACATGAGGAAGAGATTAACTACATGAGGAAGATACTTACTCTACATGATGATGATACTAACTCTACATGAGGAAGAGACTACCTCTACATGAGGAAGAGACTAACTCTACATGAGGAAGATACTTACTCTACATGATGATGATACTAACTACATGAGGAAGAGACTAACTACATGATGATGATACTAACTACATGAGGAAGAGACTAACGCTACTTGATGATTATACTAACTCTACATAAACAAAGGACGCCTATGACATCAGAGCCCTCTTGACAAACTCAAGTAAACCAACCTTTTCACTTTCTTTCTCATAGATGGCCTTGAATCAGCTGCAGATCTGATGAGTCATATTGTGTTATCCAGACCAATAAAGGCCCAGGATTACCAGACCCTCTTCACCCTGTGAGTCATGGCAGAAGCAGTCCCAAGAGTGTATTAACGGCTCTGGTGAAGATCGCCCGCACAGTCTTGCTAACGTTGTGGGGGGAGACACAAACATTTGACAATTGTCATATTCTGCAATTCTTTTAAAGTGACTGAAATTTCTCTCAGTTAACTTTACAGCCTCACAGAATGTTACAGAACTGTAACAAAATCCTACTTATTGTAACTTATTAACTAATTAATCATTCTACATTTTATTATACATAGCATCATAAAATATAGATATGTATTTACATGAAGGAGTTTTACAATATATTGTGTAACCCAGTTGTTTCCAACGAGTAACTGAGTTAGTTTTTAGAATTTGGTTTCACGGATGATTGTTTAAACAGTTATGAACAGTTTATTTTCACTTTGCAAATCTATACCTAGCTGCACCTATACACCATACTGCAAAGTTTCATTAAATGCTTTGGTAGCCTTCATCCAATCCTAACAAAGCTTAGTGATTCACAATCATTCATGTAAATATGTGAATACAATTGCTTTTTGCAGGTAATTCATTGTAAATAATGCGAAAAACAACTGTCAAAAAGGAAATCCAAAATACACCAGTGCCAATAAATGGTAATTGCAGTTTTGTCACTGCGATTACCATTTCTCTCACAAATTTTTGAGAATATTGAACAGATCAAATTACTGGTCGTAGGAGACTGCAGGCCGGCAAATGCATTCTACATGGTAAATACAAGATACAACTTCATCAAAGACACACACACACATAGACAACTCCATTTGGCCTGTGTAGAAGACATTCAGAGAGATGTGCTTTTGACATTTTTAATTCAATGATATTGCTCCTTTTTCATTTCCCGTTTTCACTCTAAGCCATACATTTTAAGTATATATTTGCAAAGAAAGAAAATGAAAGGTTTCCCTGTTAACACACTTTGTAAGTGCTAATTAAAGGTTTAGCAGTCAAATGTCACAACATTGAAAAGTGAATAATCAATCACACTCATCTAGATCAAACTATAAGAAGAGCAACTCTGATAGAAATTAGATCATCTATTTTCGGGTGTAGATCGGTAAACAATCAGAATAGGAGTTGTTGGCTCACAATAGGAAAAATAACGCTGACGTATAACTGACTTATTTTTTCAAGTGAAATAAAATTGTGTTGCTTTGAATGTGTGAACAATAACGGAAACTAATTAACTGCTACTTGAACTACCTTGAACGTGATTTATTTTAAACTGCTGTCTTGTTTCCTTGTGTTATTAAGTGATGGGGTGATAAAAAAAAGTATTCATGTGAACCGACTTTTTTGTCCTTCCTAGGTTTGTCCACACAAGCAGACATTTATCTTCTATTCAGTAATGTCATTTCTTATCTATCCAGACTGAACTGCACAAATTAAAAAGGGTTTGTGTGTGGATGTGTTTGTATTTTTGTGTAAACATATAGTTTGTAGGCCAAATTTTATTTCCATTGTTTAACTACCCATTGATTCCTTATGTTGTTGCTGGCAGCACAGAATCGATTGAAGTGGGACCTTGGAGTTACATTCTAAACATTATGCTAACAATATAGCGCGGTCAATACTAGTGACTGTACATTTGACCCGTTCTCTGTTGAAACAATTAGCCATGATTTAGAAATGTCATTAGCTCCTGACCTATAAAAAGAAGCACACACAACAGTTGCTTTATGTATTTATTTTCTTGCAGGCTGTTAGCAAAAATGTTAAGAGGTTTCAGCTAACCTTTTTTGCTCTATGCATTCTGCGTGTTCCAGTAAATACACAATCATCTACTTTTGTAGATCACTGATACAAGTGTGAATGAGCATGTATCTATATTTACACTTGTGTGTGTGTGTGTGTGTGTGTGTGTGTGTGTGTGTGTGTGTGTGTGTGTGTGTGTGCGTGTGTGTGTGTGTGAGTCCGGCAGGTGTTCGAGCCAAGTTTCTTTAGAGACAGTTAGAGGTCACAGGAAAGGTCACGGAGGTTCTAGCTGATGGCCTTATTAAATCCTTTATGAGAAAGGCTGAGCAGTCTTGCATATCATCACTTCATCCATCCCTTCAGCCTGAGAAGTCATGCATACCACCACTTCATCCATCCCCACTTTATCCATCCCTTCAGCCTGAGAAGTCATGCATACCACCACTTCATCCATCCCCACTTTATCCATCCCTTCAGCCTGAGAAGTCATGCATACCACCACTTCATCCATCCCCACTTCATCCATCCCTTCAGCCTGAGAAGTCATGCATACCACCACTTCATCCTGCCCCACTTCATCCATCCCTTCAGCCTGAGAAGTCATGCATACCACCACTTCATCCATCTCCACTTCATCCATCCCTTCAGCCTGGGATAGACAAAAGCCATCTCTCCAGCCCTCCGCATAGCTGCTTATTAACCACAAACACTGAGAAGTAATGTACCATGTTGGTACATACCCTATCTTGGATTTTGATTCAAACCACCCTGTCCTGGGAAGGATACTGTTTGCTTGACCTTTTGACTCCCATCCAAAAGGTACCAGGTTTGAAGCCCAATGTGTTCTTCCTTGAAACTGCTTTGAAAGGGTGAGTAAACCCTCATTTTAGCAGGAGAACATACACCCAGGGGATTCAAGAAATGCGATCTGAGGCAAAAAAGTTGTAGAGGTTTTGCAAAGAAAGTCATTGGGTTACATAAGAGCAGGTGCGAGAGCTGTTAAAAGTTGTCAAAACACACGTCACAATCGTTTGTGCAAGGATGCGCACCCAATAGAGAACTACATGTTTTTAGGCAGAAATAGCCGACCCCTTATATTTTACAGCGCATTACCCCCGTTTGGCTTGCAGGTAGCGTTATGAATAAATAAATAATCTCTACCTTTGTTGATATCTCATGAGTAGCTTTCCGCATTTTAGTCCTCCTTAAATAATGTCAACAGGTACATGCCTTTCACCACTTGAAGGGGATTCAGTAGGCTTGACCCTCCCAACATTTGATCATGGGATCACGACAGCAGGGCCTTCTACTGCAGTGCCCAAATATTGCAAAAGCGAATTGTGATCGTTTACCGAACCCATGTTCTGAACACACAGCATCTCGGATTGTCGCTGCACCTTCACGAATGGAAAAGCGGCAATAGTGTCCTAGCAGTACTTGAAACGACTCGACTGTTAATTCGGAAAACATAACATAAAAAGTACAAAATTAATTATCAAATGGAAGGGAAAGTGTCATAGGGCGGGGGGGGAAAAGCCAAGTCAAAGTAGCAGCGACTGCTAAACTTTGCTCAACGAGAAATCCCTCTGATGGCCCTGGGATCCCCACTCATTAAAACACATCAACCGCCACCACGCAGGGAGCACAGCCGGAGCAGACCGGTGACCCACTTCCATTTCACCGGCGCAAAGAAATATATGAAATAAAATCGAAGGAAATAAAAGCAGGGGCCAGAGGAAGCGGTGCGGAGACGGGTAACAGAATCGGCCGGCCGGCATAATGGAACAAGATGAGCTGAGTTGAGAGACCGGGGGGGGGGGGGGGGGGGGGGGGGGGGGGGGGTATTCTCGGCAGCAGAGAAAAGGGAACTTGTCTGCGAGAACTCTAATCTCCTTAGCATCTTCTTAGGCATCCAGCAGCACCCACACCGTCTGCCCCCCTAGCAGAGCCTCTGACACCCTCTCACACCCTCTCCAGGCCCCAAGGGAGGTAATATGGCGTGAAATATGTACTTAAAGGTGAGGTCAGGTGCAACCGTACAACTGAGTAATGCTGTGTGTGTGCATGTGTGAGATATGCATGTTTGTGGTGATGTATAAGCATGTACAACGTGAATGAAAAGAGGAGAAGAAGAAAGAGACAGGCAAAATTAAATGTGTGCTTGTGTGCAGTGTGCAGGGTGTGTGTGTGTGTGTGTGTGTGTGTGTGTGTGTGTGTGTGTGTGTGTGTGTGTGTGTACGTGCAGTTTGTGTGTGTGTGGACAAGAGAGAGGATATGTGTGAGAAAGTGATATCTTACATTCACACATTTCAGGACACAGGTTTCTTATTCACCCTGGGGTGCATGGGAATGAATACAAATTCAGTCCAATTCACAGACACACACACACACAAACACATGCATGCGTTGTTTCTCGTGTCATGCTGGTTGTCAAACATTCCTGATACATGAAACACTCAAATACATTTAAATGCTGAATGCTGACTCCCAGTTACATAAAACACAAATTGCCACACAGCTTCATTTGCCTGGAATCGCAGACACAAACACACACACAATTCAGCCAGTATTCCGGTCCAAGTCCACTTTGCAGATGGTATCCATCCACCCATCCGTCTCTCAGGCCCATGTCTGAATCCATGGAGCCCCCCCTCCCATTCCACCCCTCCCACCCCCAACCCTCCCCCTCCGTCATACTATTATGCCCTTGATAGCCCCCCCCCCCCCCCCCTGCCAGCTGCAGAGTCTGCTGCTCATTGCAGTTCACAAATACTGAGATAGAGAAAACCCCAAATCACTATTGATTGAGCTCTCATGAAAAATACATTGGCTGCTTTAGGATTCTGTCACACACCCCTCTCAGTCTTCCATATCTCCTCCCCCGTGCCCGGTCTTCCCTCTCCCACATAGTTCCACTCCCGCCCCCCCCCCCCCCACCATAACACCACCCTTTACCCCCACCCTCCTTTTTAGTGCAGGTGAGAGGTATAATCTCCTTCTATATGTATTCTCTCTCTCTCTCTCTCTCTCTCTCCCTCTCTCGGCTGGCTCCTGTCTTCCAATCGATCTCTGCACTCTAACTCTCTGGGTCCATTAGGACGAGTGTTTATGCTGGAAATGTCGATGCTTCTGTTCTTCCGTCTTCCCGAATCCAACCGCCGCCCCTGCTTTTTATATTATTATTATTATACTTTTTATAAATTATTTTACTCTCCTTTCATGCCTTCCCTTTTGCAACCCTTTTGTTATGTTGTCTCTGTTGCTTCCCCACCCATGATCTGGCTGTGCAGATAGGACACCATTTCAGTCCGTCCACCACCGTCTACCGGGCGTCGATGTGACTTACTACAGTTGGTTTGGAGTAACCTGCAACCAAAAGATGGGAGCTATGCTTCCATGTCCATGTGGAGGAATGTAGACCTGGTTAACCCTATCATCACGTGAAAATGTGTGATGATGTCCTTTCCGTCATTCTTCCTGTCTTTCTTCTTTTTCCATCCTTCCTCCTTTTCTTCCATTCATCCTGCCTGCCTTCTATTTTCCTTTCCTTCCTTCCTTAATGCCCTTCTTTGTTTATTCTTCCTTCATTCCTTCTTTCCTGCATTCCCTTGTTCCTGCCTTCTTTCCTTCATCCCTTCTTTCTTCCCTTCATTCCATCATTCCTTCCGTCCTCATTTCCTTCCTTCCTTCTTTCCTTCCTTCATTCTTTCCTCTGATTACAGTCATGTATCATCCCAATGTGATTGTGTGTAATGAGAGGGAGAAACAGAAAGAGTCGAATCCTCGTCGGCTGTTTACAACCTAAACCAGCCCGGCTCCTCCGTAGGAAGAGCCTGTTTTTAGACCAGCTGCTTTGTAATATCCCTCCTAGCCAATTTGCCAGACTGTCTCTATTAATATCAGTATGACACTTCAATTTGCTCTGTTACCACCGGCCGCCACCCACAACACACCCCATCCACACACACACATAGACACACACACGGGGACACACATAAACACCACTTACAGACATACACTCAGATACGCTGCCATTTCCATATCCTCTCGAAATGCCGCCAGACTTTGTTTGGTACCTTAACAAGTGCTGACAAGGAAAACATAGCAAAAATTATGATGAGTGTAAATATTCAGTCAGTATGTATGTTTGCCCCAATGTTAATGGGGTTTTCCTCTGTGGCGCTTTTATTAGCCTAACACTTTCACACACTAAATATTTACACTAAAAATGTTTTTCACAACTAAAATTGTCTCTAAGGGGAGTGGTGTATATGAAATAAATATAAATATAGAACATATAAATACAGTATATTTATATGCTAGACAGTATAGACTGTCTAGCTATCTCTTACTCAAATTATCTACTTCTCTCTCTCTCTTTTTCTCTCAGCACTTTCCTCTCAAAATACAATTTACAGATAAGAAGTGAAAGCTTGCTCCATTCACACTATGAAATGGATCTCTCGCCCTATTGTGTGAAGAAAAACACATTGTGCCCAGCGGTGTGTTCAGTCTGTTCAGAGCTAGCTGGAGTCACCTAGAAGAACTGGCCAGCCAAACATGAGTCTGGAGAAAGAGAGAGGGAGAGCGAGGGAGAGCGAGAGAGAGACTTGCCCGATGTTACATGAATGTACTTCCCAATACGTCCCCTTATGTACTAACCCCAGCAGACCCATGTAATAACCACCTCCCTGTTGAGATGCATCAGTCAGCTGCAGCATTCTCTCTCTACTCCTGTTTGGAGGAGGGTATTCATCATTTGTGATGTCATTATCCTGGATCCTCAGAACTCTGCAGGAAGTGAATTGTGGTCGTGGGAGGCGAGGGGGTCAGGGGTCAAGAGGTCAAGAGGTCAGGGGTTGATGGAGGGTGTTCCTCACGCCTTCACAGTCATGCTGGTAAGTTCTAATTTGAGACCTGACTCTACATTATCCCAAAGGTGTGAATTTAAGGTGTGTGTGTGTGTGTGCGCGTGCGTGCGTGCGTACGTGTGTGTGTGTGTGTAAAATACTGGAAGAAAACCAGCATCCCCTTCATGGAGTGGTGCCTCTCTGCTTCCTCCATCCATAATAAGCTGGGATGGGAGCCATACCTCCCACAGACTTGACGCACAGGGAGAGATTGAAGACACTAACTGGGTGGACGGTGTGATTTCACTCTGATCAACAAGACGCATGAACACGTGGGTGTTGGATTGCATTTTCAACCAGATTATCATCCCTCTCTAAGTTGCCTATTTGTGTTCCTGCTAAAGCAGTTAATGCATCCGATCTCCCGGGGCTGAGCTTGCTGAAGCTTATCGTGTAAACAAATTGTAAAACCTTCTTTTTACTTTATAGTCGGGGCAAACAAAATGACTCCCCTTCCATTTTGGTTCCATTGTTGCCTTGAGACACGACGACATTCATGATGGTTGTATGTGTGTGCACATCCTCTGTTTGTTTACTTGAGGTTTGGGGCAGGGTAGTCCAATGGTTTAACTCCCAGACGAAAGGTCCTGCATTCGAACCCAAATGACAGCAGTCTTGCTGTCAGAGGTATACTGAGCAGGAGGCCTTAGCTCCCCCTGCTCCTACATGACATGTATCTATCACTGTATGGTTTGCTTTGGATGAAAGCACTAATAAGTAACACAATAAGACACTGCTTGTTGTCTGTACATTTCAAACAATGAAAAATACACTGGGGACAAAAGTCTGTACAAAGAAAGAAAGAATGAAAAGACGAGAAGTCTGAAGAGAGTAAGAAGAGGAGACAGAAGGCTTAACAATAGGATCAGGGCCACTGAGAGAAAAAGGAAGGTTGGACACACCAGTAGGAAAATATTGTACTTTTACTTGTTGAACAACTTATTATCTTGCATGGCTTACTAACTCATTCTAACGATTCACAAAATATAGAAACCCTGTTGTTATTAAGTTGTTGGGATGAGCTACACTTAGAAATAAAGTCAAGTTACTGCTTCCTGACAATAGGGATGGTGCACTAGAATCATTCATACAGAAAGAAGTCTTTGATAATCTAGTTTGCAGTGCTGGTTAGATTGGTTGGATTTGGTATTGTACTGTTAAGTTCTGATTTATTATTGGTTGTATTTCTTTCCAACTTTCTTCCCCGTTTGTCATTGTTGTTTAATTGCCTTATCATTTTAAGATTCCGTTATATTTAAAATTGTAGTAACTGCCCATTAGATTAGGCACAAAATTACCTATATT
The DNA here is from genome assembly GCA_026745465.1 of Lota lota. Classification (NCBI taxonomy): domain Eukaryota; kingdom Metazoa; phylum Chordata; class Actinopteri; order Gadiformes; family Lotidae; genus Lota; species Lota lota. The sequence continues at coordinate 3,723,271 of JACYXH010000772.1, forward strand.
TTGTTGGATTTTCTGTGAGGACCATTATAATGGGCTACAGAATGTTATTTGACTCAAAGCCCAATCCTTTTGCTTCTCAAAGCGGACATCTTCGGCAATATGCACAAAGAAATAAAACTAAAATTTCAGGGAATGTTCCAAAAGGTTTTTCTATGAATATCCCGATGGCCCGCATCCATCCATCCAGTGATGGTACCGAGTGCCACTGCCATGTGACTAAGGCCTGAATGGAAATCACCAAGCAAGGGAAAGTTTCGCTGGAAATCCCTGAACACACGTCACTTTGGCAGAGTGTCATTAGGTAATGCTGAAAGGTGCACCACAGAGCCTGAGATGAGAGACGGCTACAGCTTGGATTTGATCAGCCACATGGCACCACAACCACCACCACCACCGCTCTCAATGGAAGAGGAGCAGAAGGCTTGGCGGCCGTATGGGAAATGGCATTTACTTGTCGCCGTGCCACTCCCCCCCATCTCTTCTTTTGTTCTTTCTCTTTCTTTATCCATTCATTCCATCCCTTCATCCGGCCTTGATTCAACAAGCTGTCTTCAAAGGTCCCGCTTTCCACCTCCACCTGTCACTGTCACTGTAAACAAAGACAACTTGGAGACACAGCATTTCCCTTGTCTGCTCTCCCTCTCTCTCTTCCTTTTATTCTTTGTTCACGGTTTTTCGAGGCTTTGTTTTAATGCTCTTTGGCGGTATGTTGGCTTCGCCTCTTCCCCTGTCTCGTCCACCTGTTTCCCTCTGCCCATATACATCCGATCCTTCTTTTAACATCAGTCTCCTGTTCCCTGATCTCCCGTGGTCTTAACTCTCTGCATATTACTCCCCTCATTAGTATCCTTCCCTTTGTTTTTCTTCTTCACTCCATGGAAAAAAGGGCCAAAATCATGATCCCATTAAGCACGCAAGTGGGTTGGTTTTTGAGGTAAAGGAACACAAGCACAGAACTCCCTGAAGTTGGTATGGTATCTCCGTAACACCCTTCCCTTCAGGTCAGTGTTTTTCTCTATATTCCAACACGGTTCACCTCGTACAGAGCATTTGCAGACTGTGAATGTCTGCATTATTCAAATGACTACTTGCCCGCACAAACAAGCCGGGACCAATCAATGTCAATCCCCATTCCCTCGACCAATCAATGTCATTCCCTCTTATGCAGAACCGGACCTAATGGAAAGGCATTGTTCCTCAGGCCCTGCATGTTAAGTTGGCAGTGGGCCAGACCCTCTATGATACTCTACATAATGCTCAAACTGGACCGAAAACACTTCAAGATGTATCTGTGGGACGACCAGCAGATCGGAATTGATCAGATCGGACGCAAGATGAGAGAGAGAGAGAGAGAGAGAGAGCACAAGAGAGGAACAAAATCAGTGAAATTGGAGAGGGACAGAGAGAGAGAGAGCGAGAGCGAGAGAGAGAGATAGATAAAGAGAGACAGGGACAGAGAGAGAGAGAGAAATTCAGTCTGAGAAGTTTTACGTTTTTAATTTAATTCTCAATATGGATACAACTCAGATGCTTTATTGAATATAAATTAAAAACCAGCGTATCCAAGGGAATCCAGCCTTTCAGCTAGTATCAAAAAGATCTGCCAGAACACGCCGCATGCATGCAAAACACACTTTTGCAACACGGTGGAGTTGAACAACAGAAGTAATTTTGGGACGAACTAGGGAGCTACGGACATGAACTGTAGTTAATATGCACCAATACTTCACCGAATTAAACGTTAGGGATCTCCCTGCTGCTGCCCTACTCCCAGTGTAACACAGCACCAATGACATCAAAATTGAGTTAAAAGGCAGGACGGCTACCCAAGCCGGTCAGCTATTTAAAGCACGAATAAGATTTCATCTTCCATAATTCTGAGCAATATTTTCTCCTGCTCTCCCTGTCTCATCATTGGTATCACCATTATTCCACCACCTGCATCATCTTCCTCATTGTAACCATTATAATCTCATTTTAGTAGTGACAGTTTTCTTCATCTCAGTCATCATCATCCTATCCCTGAGTCTCTCTCTCTCTCTCTCTCTCTCTCTCTCTCTCTCTCTCTCTCTCTCTCTCTCTCTCTCTCTCTCTCTCTCTCTCTCTCTCTCTCTCTCTCTCTCTCTCTCTCTCTCTCTCTCTCTCTCTCTCTCTCTCTCAGCCTTTGGTTCAGGCCTTTTATCTCATAAAGCAGTGGAACCGCTGGCTCTCTGTGTGGTGCCATTAAACCCGCTGAAGCTGGTTTTAATTGTCAGTGAATTGACTTTAATGACTAATGAAGGCCCTGGTATGGGCTGCCTGTACTATTTAATAAGCTCTCGTGTAATGCGCACCACCTACACACTACGCAGCGGCAGGAAAAACCCAAGAAGGGACAGCAGGGGGAGTTTTGCTCTAACAGGTCACACAAAGCTAAGTAGAGACAATGAGGATAAAAGAGAAAAATTGATGAGCCGTTAAATACAAAAAAGAATAGAAAATAGAAAAAGTGGAGGTGGAGAATACATAAGTATTTGAATAATGGGGTGGGGGCAGTGAAAAGAAGAACAAACATGATTGTACTGCTAAGATGAAAGGTTGTGGACTAGTGTTAGAAGGTTGTATCTTGAATGCAGGGCTGTGTTGTCATCAAAGGTGGTGATGGGGTTCACCTGTCCACACGCCCAAATGTAGCTAAAGCAAAAGTTCAATCAGGAAGACATCTATTTTTCATCGATCTACACTCTATTCATTGAAGACCCCGCCCCTTAACTCTCAGCCAATCAGGAACCTTTTTGTATTTAAAAAGGAGCAATTGTTCCAAAACAGTGTATATACACATCTCTCAGGCATGCTCCTATCTGCTGTTTTGTGACTTGTTGCAGCCCTCCTCCATACCGTTCATCTCCAGGTTAGCTCCAGTCATCTCCCTCAGAAGGAGATGGCATCCTCCAGGGCAGGATCTCCAACCATTGTCACCAGGACCACATAGACACTATCAGGGAATTCATCGCCCGGCAGAGTTCCTGGATCTATCGTCCCCATGAAGATTAATTTGATGGTGTCTAATCACCAAATGTGTTGTCAAAAAATGTTGTGGTTCATTCTTTATACTATTCTCCCTTGATTGAACCGTAGTATGATCTACGGCACTGACGTTCGGTCAATATTATAAAATGTATACATGAATACGTCTTTTATGTACATTTGTAGCATGCTTTTGTGACTGTACCGATGAAAGTTTGGCAAACTTTAACATGTATACATCTCCTCCTTTACTCTACTCTCCCGCCTTAATTTCCTCTCCCATCCCCTCCTAACCTCTCCTCCTCGACTCCATCCTCCCCACTCCTCTTCTCCATCCCCTCCTCTCTCTTCCCCTCCCCTCCGCCCTCCTCATCCTGTCATATTATTTTCCCAGCACCTGGACCGAGCCCCCCCCCCCTTCCCTCCAGTGCTGTAGTTTCCCCTCTCCACCTTTCTGACAGCTTCACATTAATCATTCCTGCATCCCCAGAAAGACAGTCCTCTCTCTCTCTCTCTCTCTCTCTCTCTCTCTCTCTCTCTCTCTCTCTCTCTCTCTCTCTCTCTCTCTCTCTCTCTCTCTCTCTCTCTCTCTCTCTCTCTCTCTCTCTCTCTCTCTCTCTCTCTCTCAGCATTTTAATCTCACAACATTTCTCCTCTGTGTTTACCTCATTCTATATGTTTGTCTATCCTTTGCCAATAAAGTTCTTGTGCTTCTTGCCTTAGTTCCATGTTCCTGTTTTTTTGGGGTTTTTTGCGTGTGCTGTACACATAATGGCTTTGGCTTCCTCTAGGGTCCTGTCATATAAGCCCATTTGAACTCAGTTACAAAAGAGCCTTTGAGAGAGCAGCTCCCCCCACAACAGCTTACATTAGCGGTTACTCCAGGGGAACCAGGCAATTCACATCAGGTATCTACTGTACTACACGGTGTGAATGTGGAAACATAGTTTCCCACTGGATATCAGTGAGAGTAACTTAGTGAATTAAGTTTCAATTCAAACCAAAGTGGAAGCTTGCTTGCTTGCTTTATCTTAAGGCTCACTTTTTAAATCATACGACTTCTCTGTGGCCAATATGTTCGAGTCAATGCAGTAATGCATCGACATACAGCTAAGCAGTTACAGTCATAGCAACAGGCAGCAACCAAGAAGCTCCATAAAGAGTTGTTACTTGTGACTCACTGTTCAGTTTACCACGCTTCAAAGGCAAAAGTTACATTCAACAGATGGTGAGAGAGAGAGTGTTAACAGTAGGCCTACACACAAGCTATGTATGATCGTTATCATTATTTTCTGCAGCAACCACAGTGTGAGGGTTCACAGAGAGAGTCAAAGCATGGTGGGACCTTGTAATACACCTGTGATGACTCCCGCTGGCTGGAGAACTTCAGAAATGAGAAGAGTAACCTTTTGCGTATCACTCTGTTTTTTCACACTTATTTTAGCTAGCCAATTCCAGCTGTGAAATGTGTAGGAGTGGCAGGTCGCCGCTACTTATGCAGAATAACCATTTGGCATGAATGCATTCTCTTGTTCTTGGGTTAGAAACAACTTCAGGGAGGGGGTCAACAAAAAGTCCTCCCAGGGGAGATCAGAACTCGTGACTTATTCATATTCAAGACGAAGATCAGATATCGGCGAAGTGGCTGCATCAGCATCTAAGTGTAAACACATCCTAAAGTCAACGTACTTTATGAATGTGAAAATCTATTGTATATAGAGTTATAGACAGCGCTATGTCTCTACATATACACGGTTTCAAAATAAACCAGTCGATAGAACATTTGCTGGACACAGACGTAATTATGTCTAATGCATAATGTTGACAAACATGTTATCAAAAGTGCATGAGGGGTAGGCAAAATGGTAGGCAAATTCAAGCTACAGTGTTCCTAGAAGCAACTTGTCTTTAGGTTAGAAGGTTAGATGAAATGAGTACATCACACGTACACAAGTGGCAGAATATTTTTGTTTATACATATAATTGTCATTATATACTATTGTAAATTATTTTGACATTTTTCACTTGAGTGCATTATAGGAGATAACAGGGTGAAGTCCTATGTAGCTGCTGCTAGCCGCGCCGCAGGGCAGTCAGTTGATTGGCACATGGAGGTCTTTCATGCATATGCACGGTGTTGTCAACCCACTCTTCACACACAATGGCTTGCATTATGGTTCTGTAACACTCTTAAATGTGCTCTCATCCCTGATTAAGTGGAAGGACAGGGCATTTAGTGGTGCTTCACAGTGGTCTGTGTCGACACACACTGCTCTTACACACATGGATACTTGTAAACACTTAACACTCCTATGCACACACACACAGTCTTTCAATTCCCCAAACACTCACAAACACACACAATACATAGCCGTACTGTTTATATTGCTCTAGCACACACAGACTCACACACAGACACACACGAACACAGACACAAACACACATACACACACCACACACACAGGTACAGGCTGATAAACATGTGTGGGCACTCATGCTTCTTGCCCATCCATGGCCCATCCATGGGCTCTCCATTTCCTCTTGTGACACAGGCACATGAAGAGGATTTAAAGCTAAACACAACAGTGAGTACACACACACGCACAACTACACATACACACACAAAGCCACTTTGAGTCAAATGCTTACGTACAGCAGAGTGGGAGGACTTTTACTATTAAATACATCCATAAAAGAATAACCACGGAAACCACAGTTGTTTTAAGCGGATATATTTAGATCATTCTTCCGAAAATCAAAATGAAGGTAAGATAAACCGAGAAGAGCGTCCTTATGTAATGAAGTGTAAAGAAAACATTAATTTGTAAATGTCAGTGGATGTGATCTGATGTTTTCCCTCTCCCATAATGAACGGCGGCGAGTAATTATATTGGGCTCCAGTCTAAGCAAGTGTCGGTTGGATTCTGGAGAGACGAAGATTGCTATCTGATAGAGACAAGTCAACAACACCTCTATCTCCCCCTCACATTTCCCCTGATGCCAAAACACTTTATCTCTCCACTACAAACCAATAGGATGTTGGCGCAGGGGTGGGGAAGGGGGGGGGGGGGGGGGGGGGGGTTGACAGTTGTGTTTCGTTGATGTGCCTGTGTGAACACGTGCTTAATTTGTTTGCACTCGGGAACACACATATGTCAGATTCCTGTTTTAGTATCTCTGCATACGGGAGGGGGGTTCCATATATGTTTTGCAGAAAGCGCTTTTTTTGTTGATGTGCATGCTTGAATGTGCTTGTTAATATGCATGACACGGCAAGAGTTAAGGAGCGACAGAGACACCAGTTGACGTAAGCGCCTAAAGAGTGTAGTCCTCTTTCTTGTCTACTCATACCTTGCATGCCATGTATCCCCTCTTCCTTCATTTCACCCCTCTAACTGCCCCACCCAGTCTGTTTCAATGCTCCTTTCGTCACCTGCAGGCCACTTTGTCCCACAATACATTGCAAGCCACTCACTCCCTGGCAAGTGGGACTGCAGTGACATCTACTGAGAGAGGAGAGGAGATGATAAATTACATAAAGAGACATGAAAACATAAAAAGAGTTGGACAGTACAGACTGAAATAAATAAAATAGTAAAATTGCTGGTGAATGTGACAACTAAAAACAGGTAAAGATAACCAAAGTTCAAAGAAAGAGGGGCCTCTCTCTCTCTCTCTCTCTCTCTCTCTCTCTCTCTCTCTCTCTCTCTCTCTCTCTCTCTCTCTCTCTCTCTCTCTCTCTCTCTCTCTCTCTCTCTCTCTCTCTCTCTCTCTCTCTCTCTCTCTCTCTCTCATAGCAGTTCAACATAATTGGTCCATAAATAAACACTGGATGAACACTAATGAAGTAAAACATTATGTGGTTGAAAAAAAAGGCCATTAAGGAAAAGGAAATATAGTTTGTGTGTATGACCCTTCAGAATGCACATATAACACAACTAGTTCATGTTCAGAGGAGTACATCATAGGAACTGTATACTAATAAATACTGTATAGTAGCATCTCTATTATTACCAGTGAGGACATAAGAAACATAGTTGGATGACTCTGATAAAAGTGATTCCAACACATAATGTTGACGTGGAATCTAAAGTGCATGAGGGGAAGGCAAAGCCATGGTAGTTTACAGCGTTAATAAAACCCACTTGGCTTTAAGAACAGTTTCAATGACTCCAATATCAGGCGACACTTGTGTTGAGTTGCTGTTTCATGACCAAATACACAACAGGTTAGAGTAGAAAAGTACCTCATAAGTACAAAGAAAACGTACTCCAAGCTAGCAGTCTTTCTAGTTCTTTGTGAACTGTGTTTTCCTTCCCATGGTACAATATTCATGTAAAATGATATGATGATGTATAAAGCTAACTGGCTAGCACAACACAGGAAGCCTCTGGCAAATACTATAGGCTTCAAGCAGTGAAAATGAAGAGGAAGGTGGATGGCATCATAATCAGGCATGTTTGTTCCATCTTGAAGCAATTCAACACAAAGTACGACTTATAAAGTAGATATTACCTTGATACTGGTGTACAAAGAGAAAGCTTTCTCTGGATTCTGGATGCAAGCTCTATTGGCAAATTCAGTCTCCACGAGGCCAGAAGAAATGCATTGGAATCAAGAGTATTGGTTGTGCTACTGTGGTACACATTCCTGATCACGTATCACGTTGCAAAACAACTTAATGGTGCTGTAGGTAAGATTCAAGAGATTATTTGAGTGTAATTTGTTGAAATGGCATGGCCATCCATCAGCAATTAGTTAGTGAAATGGGCTGTGAGAATATTTGTTTTGAGTTGGCTATGCATTTGTATAAGATCAATTTGATTTTAGATCGCTCCTGGCTCATTTGTGACCAATCAGGGCATCCCTCCCCTGAGTGGTTCGGGGAGTCCATCTTGCCTGTCAATCCCAGGTAAATTAAATGCAACACTTCTCAATGGTAGAGAAACATAGGGAGGGAGCAGAGGGACGCAAAAGCATTGTGTGGGATGAGATGTCCACTGTAAAATTGTCCACTGTAAAATTTAACTAGAGTTAGCATTGGTAGTTAGTGAAGGTTAAATGGTCAGCAGTATCTTCTAACCAGTGCACAGGTAGTTAGTAAAGGTAGATCACATGGACAGTAGTAGTTCGTGTAAAAACTTGTTTACATTGACGATGTGTCTGTCGTCAACATTCAATTATTTCATTGTCTGCTTGGAAATTACCTTCACCTGCAGAACAAATTAAATAATGATTATGTCACTATGAATGTATATTTATATAAAATGATTCATCAATGTGTGTGTGTGTGTGTTTGTGTGTGTGTGTGTGTGAGTGTATATCATATTATTTTAAAATAATTTCGTTTTTTAAGCCACAACTACTTATACAATTAAATTAAATGTACATGCAACATGTTCCAACATGACAAGTCCTTGGTTTTGTCATTTCATAGAGAATTTGGACGAGCAAAGCCAGTATGGAAATCTCAGGTTTCATAAGTAAAATGTTTGACATTTGATAATACTTAGGTTCTAAGGGTAATAGTATGATTGCTCCTGTACTATGAACTACAAATTGATTTTGTGAAAGCTGTTGGAACCAGAATATGGTCTTTTGAGGCTCATCATAGGTTTCCAGTCTCATACAAGTTGCAACTGTTTAAAAGATAAGAAATAAAAATACAATCATGCTTGTATGTTCTCAACGTTCCTAGCACAGCCTACAACTGTCATCCCGTGCTGGGCGAATTATTTTGCTATAGCAACCCAGATTCCTGCTAATGCTCCAGTCGCTAGTGCGTCCATCCTGAGTAGAAAATATCAGACTAATTATCACAACAGTATATGCTTTATTTGACAACCAGACATGGTCTCGATGTGTAGTTTCACACTGGGTCTCCACAATTAAAACCCTACCTTGGAGGTGGATCTAACAAGTCCTGGTCCCACCCATGTGTTAGCAACGTTGTATGACGTAACCGTGGTTCCTTGAGGACCAGATCTCTTACTCTTGGGACCTTGATTGTCAGAGCTAGTCGAAAATAAATCTCACACACTGTAAGGCTGGGGGGCCAAAGCATTGCCCAATGACCCCCCTTGCCAAAGGGCATTAAAACAGCAGCCTACCTTCTGAACCTCCTCGGGTCCCCACTCAGGGAACCATGGTTGTGTAATACAACCTAGATGTTCCCCATCACCGAAACTCTCCATCTATTCCTTATGGGACCATATCCAATCACGCGACCAGTGTCAATGCTGACTGAGGGGAATCCCTGGGCAGGGAAGCAAGAAAAGAGGAAGTCGACAAGGTAAGCTGCTACTTGGGGCCCTCTAGCAAGGGCTGTGACCTCTCAGACATTTGGTGTGATTGCAGAGTTCTGAAAGGTTTCCTGTACAGAGTGTTTGTCCCTAACGAAAAGGATTAAGATGCTAGAATGAGAGGATGATATTGACAGATGTCATTATCTCACAGTGCAGACTAGACAAGTGACCATCAAAGAAATAGTGAAGAAAATTCTAAATATAGAAATATGTGAATGTGTGCTGAAATAAATAATTCCAAAAATAAATAAACAAAATTGCATTTATGCATTAAAGCTTCTACTTAATTGCTTATTTGTTTCATATTGTCATATTTGGCATTCCATAATGATATTCTTGGATAAGCTCACATGAAACTGATGAAGGCACAGCTTATGCATGACAGCCAGTGGATCCTTCAGGATAAAAAGTAAGCGGTTGGGGCAAAGCAAGAGAGTGGGGGGGGGGGGGGGGGGAGTATTCTCTAAAGAGACGCCAAAGCCTCAACCGGAGAGAAAAGGCACACGCCATGAGTTTTATCATATGCAAATATGTATGGTTTAAAATGTATGGTTTAAAATCGTTTTGGTCTGTTGTCTTTAAGCAATTTTAACGATCATGTTTTGGTATTTCCCCTGCCTTTAAAATATAACAACTAAAAATAAAATTCCCTCAAAGGTAGTGATGATCCTAAGTAAACTCTGGAGCCCTTGATAGATCAGGCACCTATATTAAACCAAAAAGGCTGTTTGGACAGTGAAGAATGTTTCCCCCAGGTCCAGTGCATCTCGTTTGCCCTTTAATAACATAGGAAGTGTGTAAGGAGTGGAGAGAGGGACAAATAAGGAAGGTCAACAACACCTCCACTTTTGGACATTTGAATGGACCCATGCAGTATGCACAGACTAACATGTCACACACAAAGGGAAACAAACACATGTACAAACAGACATACACTGACCTCTGACAGGCTTTAAAAGCATGAATAAATCAGGAGCTTGTTATGCATTGATTCAGTCAAATTATATGAAAACGAATCACAGATTTGCATCAAGACATGTTATTATCGGGAGGCTAGGAGTCTACATGAGGAATACCGCACGTCAATGTAAGGATAATGTCTCTTGGTTAAGTTTGTCTCTTGCGGTCTCTTTGATTGTAGATAACATTTACATAAATGTTAATTTCACAGTGTGTACATCTTCCATTAGTACATATCAACTCAGAGAAAAACTCAGTCCACCTGTCACTAAGCATCCATTCATTTATATATTAGATTTTTGATTGCTTCAGCGGATTACACCACAGCACTGATTTATATCATATTAGCTATTTCCATCTTCTGCAGCTCGTTCATTGTATAGAGTGCCCTTGGTGGGCACAGCCCATGTCTATGAAAAGCCAATGACACAGGGACACATGTCAAATAAAACCATATTACTGTTGACTGATTGACAGCGTTATGGGATGGTGAGAGAGGAGATGGGCAGACGGAGCCGGAGTTTGTCGGGTGAAGGGATGAAGAAAGGAATGTGGGAGAAAAAGAGAGAGGTAGTAAAGTTGAAAACATAGAAAAAAGGTTGTGTGTCTGTGTGTGTTTGTGTGTGTTTCAAATGAACAGTAAAAGAGTAAAATAACATTTTGTCAGTTGGGAAAAAACAGCAACTCATAGTACGATATGCCGATTCAATTCAGTTCCTACAAGTAAACTTTTGCTAGTTTACTTGGACTTGTAAACAAGAAGGAAAGTCAGTGCTGTATTTCAATCTTTTTTGGTTCATATGTGTGGTGAAGAAAGCAATCTGTTTGGCAGCTTCCTGAAGCGCTTAAGACAGGATTTGACTGTATTCACCTCTCAGTTGTACATGTTGGAGGGTACAGTTCACGGTGCGTGTTATGGGGCACTCAAATTAAAAACTGTGTTGACAAAATGCTGTGCCCAAACTTCAATCCTTGCCAAAATGTCCTTTGTAAATTCTGGCAATCCGGTCAAAGTTTGTTTTGTGACTAAAAAAGTTCAATATATATTTTATATCTATATATGTGTTGTACTTGTATACTTTTTTTTATATATATATATAGATGTAATGTGGAACCATATAACTTACCTGAACGTGATGAGAAAGTAAAAAAACAAAAAATATGTTTAAGTAAAACATTATCAATGACTTATAATGTCTGCCTATTGGTCGAGCAAACTTATTTGTGGCTGAGTTTATCAATAGATTTCAACATGTTTAAACTGCTTACCAAATGCATACATTTCATATTAAATCTAACTATCACCTCAAACTCTGACAGGGAAATACAACGAAGAAACCATGACTTTTCAAGGACCACAACCCATTTGGTATACCAAATGAGACACAAAGCAGGGGCAAGTCACAAGTGGAGCAGTAACTTAATATATTAATATATATATATACACACATGTCATTCATCGATTATATCCCCTTCTGTCCAACAGAACCAGAGAACAAGGGCAGATTCATTGTGCTACTATAACTCTGCATGCATCCCATGCTGTGTGTTCTGGTCATGGTCTAATATAACCAATAGTGTTTTTAATTTACCAATGATAAAAAGGTTCAGTGACTCATTGACAGTGAGGAATTCAACACTTGGCCGGGAGAACTGTGCTCATTGTTGGAGTTGCTATATTTGACAGAGAACGTTATTTTTGTCAGCCTTTAAAGAAATGATGATTATGAACAACAAAACAACAACAAAAACCACATAAACCGCAAAGGTTTAGAAGAAGATAAATTAATTACAGAATGTGTATTTCATGAGGTCCTGGTGTCAGTGATAGAGCTGTTTACCCCCCATGCATATGTTTTAATAAATCAGCACAGGACCTGCTTAGTGTCCCATTCCTTCTTATTGCCTTCCACTGGCTGATGGAGCACAAAGCAATAGATCAATACCCTACACACACACACACACACACACACACACACACACACACAAACACCTTTGCATCAGCGGTTGTGCTTGTTCACCTATTTTCCAGGTTATGAGACGATTAGCATCCCATTAGCAACTGTCCAGGGTGGGAGCTCCCACACTCTGCTATTGGCCCATTGGAATGATGAAGCATCATCATGAGAGACAATAACTCATAATCACACACACACACACATTCCAACACAAACACACACACTGACAGATGCGCGCACACACACACACACACACACACATATCCCCCAACACATACACACACACACACACACACAAACACACATCCCTCCTCCCACTCAAACAAGCACACATACACTCTCAAACACACACATCCAACACACACTGACAGGTACAAACACACATGAATAACTACAAACACACACACTCAAGGCCCCACACACGTAGACAAACATGGTTATATCACTGCATGTCTCATAGTTTGGCGTAGTGGAGGGGAAGTAAAGTGATCAGGCTGCACAGATCTCCAGCATTGGAGGGAGGAGGAGGAGATTGTGTGTATGTGTGTGTGTGTGTGTGTGTGTGTGTGTTGCAGGGGAGGGGGGGGTGCATTATAGTGACAGGACCAGGAAGACAGTGAGTCGGATGGGTGGATGGACTGATGGAGTGATGTTAGGCAGAACCGGGAATAGCAAAAGGTCACTGGAAGCCTGATGCAAACCTCATAGTTTCACTAGGTCCGTCATCCTCCTGAAATCTACAGCTCTGAGTGCATCTCTAAACCCCCGCCCCTCTCCACTCACTTACTCACTCTCCCTCTGTCCTTAGTACTGCATGCATTCACGCAATACCGCTTGTTGGTGTGGCCATCCCAGTGTGTGTGTGTGTGTGTGTGTGTATGTGTGTGTGCAAGTGTGAGTGTGTGTGTGTGTATTTATGTGATTTAGTGACTGCATTATTGGGTTACCGTGTGTGTGTGTGTGAGTGAGTGAAAGACTGAATGATTGAGTGACTCTGTGTTTGTGTGTGTCAATGTGTGTGTGTGTGTGTTACTGCACACATAAGTGAGGAGAGGAAACCCGGATTCCAATACTGGAATTTCTGCCTTCAGAATGCGGTTGTTCGTGTGTGTGTATGTGTGTAGGTCTGTTCTTTCGGGGGTGAAATGAGTTTGGCTGCTGGTTAAAGAGTCACACTCTGACTTTGGACCAGTGGATCTGCGATCAATAGAAATGCAGGGGTAGAGAGAAAGAGAGCAGACGGAGGAAGAAACCAATGGGAAAAAAGAGAGACAAACATACAACGTTAATGAGTTGGGAAATGCAGAAAAAAAATGAATGTTTAGATATATAATTATATATCCACATCCTTTAAACATCAACACAGACACACTCTCATACACACACTCGCTCTGGATGTTTTTGCACACTTTGGATTATTACAGTGTCAATGAAAGAAATCTAATTCAATTGAAACAAAATTGGTTTGGGCTTGAGAATTCTAGGAAGGAGGGGGGAGGTGTTGTCCCCATGGTTATGACCAACGGCCCAGACGGATCTCCACACATCGACTGTCCGTGTCCCTTTATTGTGAAGTTGAGATGCCTCAGAAAAGGTATCTCGTGGTGACTTCAGTTCAGAGCAATATGGAACATTCAACAAGTTGCTGGAGAGTGGCAAAAACATTGGATTTTAAACCTGACATCTCTCAATTACGGTCTTTTCGTAGTAACAGTGACAAAATGGCCAAATGTTGAAGATTATATAATACATCTTACCACATTTAAAAGAAAGAAATTGGGTTCACAGACCCTTTAATGTAATATTATGTAACGATAACAGGGAGGAAAGTTGATCAAATGAATTAAATGGAAGATCTTGGTGATTAGACTGTAATACCAACTGATAATCTATTGATTGCTGCCAAATCCTGTGTTTGGTTGCTTCTAATAGCTTTTTCCGTTTCCCACTTTTCAGTTGGGTTTTAGATATCCCGAGAGAGCGAGAGCGAGAGAGAGAGAGAGAGAGAGAGAGAGAGAGAGAGAGAGAGAGAGAGAGAGAGAGAGAGATTGCTTAAGTCAGGTATCACAACATAATACAATTTCACCACAGCATCTCTTCAATTATTTCAAACATGCATAATCCCCAAAATGTGTTTATTGAAATGTTAAAAGGCAAAGATCTGTGTTTTCTTCTAATGGGACTCTGTGCGATGATGGCATAAGAGAAATTAATCCATGTGTGTCAGCATTCAAAAACATTGTCCCTAAGCTCAGTAAACGATGAAATCTGCACTGAGAGCTAATAGTATTATTGGCTGCTGTACAGTATTGGGTCTTTGCTAATTTCCTAATTAGATTTTCTTCCTCAAATAGAGCACATAATTTGTTAAGGGGACCAGAATTCACCAAATTGAGCTGGTAAGCTCCTAGGCACTGGTAATGGGGATAAACAGCAAGCGAGGACTGAGGACTAATCATACTGCCTCGAAACCTTACTAACACACACACACACACTTTTTGTACCTTGCATTTGTAATGATAGAAAGTATAGATAGAAAGTATGTGGTTTATCAAATGGCAGTTCTGCCATGTTCTTGCTCAAAACACCCACCCACCCACACTCTAAATAGCTTCTTATCTATGCTGCTGCGATCGAGCTCAGGTATACAATCACGCAATTCAATCCCACTAGCAAGGTGTATACACACACACACCAACCCCACGCACCACCCCTACACTCACATGCATTCTGAATAGCTTCTTTCCTACACGGAAGGTGTATGCCAGGGGTAACGTTAAGAGCACCCCACATGGTGTAAAGTGGACACACATTGAGATTTGAGCTTGTTAACGGCAGACAGTGTTAATGCTAGTGATTTGCCACATACATTATTTGTCCCAGGTCACACATTTACGTTAAAGGAATACCCGTGGATATGCGTGTGAGTATGTGTGTGTGCATGGGTATGAGTATAGGATTCACTAGCTTCCCATTTCTCTACTCTACTATTATCCACACTTTCCCTGTTTTGGCTTGTCATACACCCTCACTGAGAGCAAAAAAGCAAAGTAGGAATCGCTGTCATTAGCTTACAAAAATCTATCCAATTCACATTTATGAGCTATATATACTGTACATATGCACGTAGCTGGAGGCCCGCGTTCTGATGACATGCAGCCGTATGCTTCATATCAGCAGCCAAACACGCGTGTCTTTGGGGTGTGTGTGTGTGGAGGGGGAGGGGGGGATGGTGGAGGGTAGATGACTGACATGTGGGAGCTTGATGTCGCAGGGCTTCGGGGCAGAACAAGCCATCACGCTTCATCCTCACAGGGGCCGCACTGCCATTAGTCTGTTATCTACCCCCCCCCCCCCCCCATTAGACAACAAAGCTAACGGCCCGCACCCTCTCTCATTCCCCTCGGGTTGGTCCAGATGATTTTGTTTCAGTCTTTATGTTCTTTCCTTTAGAAATGAAATCATCACATTCAGACAGCCCTGTGCTTGCTGACTTCTCAGCCCTGTGCTCTTGATGCCTTACATCGCAATTCACTGCTGTCACCTCCTCCTGTCAAGTGACACCCACCTCCTCCACCCTCCCCCCTCCGCGTTACATCACCTTACCTCCCACACACACACACACACACACACACACACACACACACACACACACACACACACACACACACACACACACACACACAGAAAGACACACACATCCCCCTCACACAAACAACAGCCCACGACTCACAGTCCCACACTCCCCGCTCCCTTCTATTCAGGGTTGGAACAATGGGGGGCTGGGGGTGGGGGTAATGAGTGAGCACGCGGCGCAGAGAGAAGGAGCCCGGCTGCGCTATTCAGCGGCGCTGCTGCGCTGAGTGACAGGGTGTTTGCGCGGTGGTGACATTCAGTCATTCACTGGGCGTCAAACCCCTCTATTTAACCAGCCGTGGCGCGCCAAAGAGCCCGACTTCATCCTGACGCAGAGAGGGGAGGTTGGGGAGTCACGAAGAGATGGGGGAGGGATGATACGGATGCTCTGATCATGTGGAAAATGGCACTCTAGGCGTGTGTGTACACATACACTCATAGTTGGCTGCACTTAGTCACAGGTCTTTGTTAGTTATTGTTGGTAAGTGTGTGGGTATACGTGTGTGTGTGTGGGGGGGGGGGGGGGATGCAGGAGATGGGTTGACTTTAAATGCCGATCACTGGTGAGTTTCAAACACACAATTGTTCCATTGTAGATTACAGCACGGGAATATGGAGCATAGATACACTTGTACGTCGTATTCACACATTTTCTGGGAAGATCTGAAAGAACTGTATCATAGTAAGGTGGGTGTGAATGTTGCAACACAAAACTGAAGTGAAGTGATAAGTTGGAGAGGCAGAATTTTTGAAGATGTGATGGTAGCTATGTCTTTCAAGACCTCAAGTTGAGGCTAGAAATCAAAATGATGACAACTCAGAATGGAACCTTCCTGAGCAGCTTGAGCTCCGCTAGCCTCATGTGAGCTGAACGCTTGTTTAAGATTATTTAACTGTCAGTTACTCAGTGCAGTGCGTAAGACTGTTGTATCCAGGGAACTGGGTGTGTTTGAATTGGCATTTCATCACGACGGAAGCGTTATTGAACATGATAAGTCACATGATCAGTGAACTGTTCTACACCACAGCTCAGGCTTCATGTCGAACAGTTCAGCACCACGGACAGTTCTTTGTCCCTTTCCTCTCTGCCTCTCCTTTATTTTATTCTGTTTATTCTCCTTTCCTATCCCCACTTGCCTTCATCTTCTCTAATCCCCCATCCCCGCCTCGATACTTCTGTCCTCTCCTTCTCTCCTCATTTCTTATATATTTGCCTCTCCTTTTCTGAAGAAGACTTCATCATCAGGAAAAACAGTGACAAAATACATCTGGGATGAAGCTGTAGCCAAATTGAGCTAAAAATCTAACAGGAAATTCATCCAATCTAAAACCACATGTTGTAGCGGCAATGTCAAACCAGTTTTCTGTGATGTAAACCAACAGGGCTCGGTTGGTAGGGAAGAGCTAATGATGTTCAAGCTGTGACAAAAGAGCACAGATTTATATCTGGTCACTGTCGATACTTTTCCTAAGTCCCTCTTGTGACTGTCAAGCCATGACAACAACCATCCTTCAATCCATAATCATGAAGTGTAAAAACAGAGAAATCTATTTTATGTTTTCCAATGCATTATTTCATGCTACTTTATTGTGGCTTTGATTGAGTGTGTTAGAAGTGCTTCACAACACAATCATTGCTTATGGAGATGATAAACAAATACTGATTCAAGAACTTATAGGCTTACAAGTTGAAGTGCAAGTCCTATTTAGAGTGGCATTGCAGCCCACTGATCGTTCAGATGCTTTATTTATAATTGGAAAAATCCAATAAAGCACAGCTGCTATCCACAGTATATATATTTTTTTTCATATTTACTTTATTTAATTATTAAATAAACTACAAACAATGCCACACACAGATGGCAAGTGGTAGAAAGGAGAAATGGGTTATGAAAGAAAAGAATAAATGCATAAACATTTATATCACTTTAACACACTTGAAATGTCTCCATTTTGTTATATTAATGTCCTTCTTTAAAAGACACACACACAAACACACGTCTATGAGCAACCTATAATGCATATGCACACAACAGGTGGATATTTGAGGTACATAAAAACAAGTAAGACACACAGAGTGGGGGAAAACAAAAGTGAAGAAGGAGGCACAGCTTGTAATTGATAGAGAGAGATAGTAAACCTGAGACAAGAGAGAGAGAGTCAGAGAGAGAGGGGGACGATCATCGCCACTTGAGTAACAGAAACAGGGGTCAGCGGGGTCGACTGAACACAAGTTGGGAAGAGGACAGGGTGTAATTATTTCTACCCAGAGCTGAGGTCACACATCAAGCCCCTACCCTCTAACCCAACACACAAAGACAAATACGCACACACACATACACACACACACAATTGCGCATGTACACACACGTGTGCATGCACACATACACACACTTGTGCATGTACTGACACACACACAGAGACATCCTCGTGCACATACAGTGTGTTTCATACACAATCCCATGCACTTAGAAAACACACACACACACACACACACACACACACACACACACACTCAACGTGTTGACTGATTCATTGGACGCCCGATGTTTGTGAGTGACAAAGCAATGATACTATTCATCTTCTCTTCCATCTCTCTTTTTCTCCCTCTCTCATGAAAACCCCTAAAGAAACAGAGGAACAAATGCACAAACACACATCCCCATGACTTCTACCGTCCCTATCCTATTGTCCAGGTAGCGTTTCAATGAGCGGGACGGACAGCCTCCATTCCAAGATGAAAAACCCAGACCTATCTCAAAGCGTTTCATTTTTAAAGTAATTTGCGGTGCCACCATACTTCAGTGAACTCATTAATCACGGTGATTGGTACAGGGGAATGCAGTTGGACGGAATGAATATTACCACATTACAATTATAAATTTTTCTGGGGGACAGCCATTCAGCGACTACAAGGTCTCGCGCTTGCTGCTTTTGTGTTGTTAATGAGGTTGCAACGCGGGGAAATAAGCCTCCATTGCAGCTACATTTAATCTCAAACTCTATTCCTTGGATGCATTAACACGTGAAATCAGTATTTATGTGGCTCCGTCTCCTGCATCCTCTTCTCAATGTAATGAATAATAATGAGACGAATAATGGCATTACCCCTAGTACTGCCAAAAATAACACTTTTATATTGTTAATGCATGCTCCTCTGCCACATTATCTTTTCTTCATCCAACTAGTAGTATTATAATTAACAGTAATCTAGTTAGTGGGAGGTTTGGTAGCACTGATAGCATGTCTAGAAATCCCAGGTTCAATAACTGACTCACGCTGACCACACACACCCAGACAAACACCCACACACACGCATGTCTAAATATTGTTATCTACCGTCATTGTCACAGTCAGGGTCATACCTCATGATCTCATGGAGTCTGGAGTGTGGCAAACACTAGAGGGTTCATCCCAGGGTCAGCCCAGTGCAAACAGCCACCAATGCAACTGCTGCTTCCCTAAACGTGTGACTGATGTGAGCGATAGGAGGCCCGGGAGAGCCATGAAGCCCATCCAAAGCACACATCAAAGCTAGAATGCTTTAGAGTGGTCCATAGCGTTTCATCTCTGCATAGAGCAGCAGTGGGGCGACTGTCGACAGTGCATCCATGCCGGAGCCAGAATGGAGAGGAGGGGGCTGGAGTGAGGGATGCCGTGACACTGCGGTTTCACAACATGATTGAATTTTGAAGGCAATGTGGTGACACAAAGTAAAAGGATTGCTGCAAAACAGCATCAGTCACGATAGAGATGATGAAGGGGGTGGTGGGGGTGGTGGTGGTGGTGGTGGTGGTCGTGGCGACGGTGGTGGTGACGGTGGTGGTGACGGTAGAGGATGCTGGGGAAAATGAGAGAGAGATTAAGAAAGAAAAAAAGAAAGAAAGATAGAGAGGTAAAGAAAGAATGAATCAAGGAAAGAACAAACAAGTGAACAAAAGAAAGACTAGTTCAAATAATGGTGAAACGAGGGGTGTATTTAATAAAAAAGAAAGCATAGAAAGATAGGATATATAATAAGAGGAGAGGATTAAAAATGACTACTGTCATTTCCTACTCTGGTAGGAAATAAGGTGAAACTGGATCACTATGTTTGAGATGGAACATTACTATGACAAACACTATTTCACAAACCCAGTACCTGTTGGCTGAACACCCGCGCCAGTAGTCACATCTCTCTGTAATTTATGGAAATTAGAAACGTGTAAAATCATTTGATGCAACTAAAAATGCTAAACCAGATTAATAAACGGTTATTCAAACTGAGAGCACCCTTGCTTGGTTTTGCAATAACTTACATTCAAGTCATCAAGGTTACTATGTGAGTAATGCATTTAGTAGTGACGTATGCACATTTCCTAGCAGCATCGATCAGTCTTACAAATATTATCATGAATCTGTGTGTGTGTGTGTGTGTGTGTGACACGCATGTGAGAGTGAATGCATGCGCATTTGCTTGCTTGTATGTGTGGCGTGCCCATACAAGCATGCATGCGCACACTCACTATAACCATAACCCCCTTTTCCCATGCGACTGTTTAACTCTTTTTTTACAGCTTGCACTGTACCAACTGACATTGCTTATACACAGTCAGTCAAGCAGTGAAAATCCACCCCCTCCTCTGCCTCCCCCGGAATATCTTTACTCCCCCCAACCCCCGCACCCCTGACAAGCAGCAAACACAGATAGTGGCAATCTGTGAGCAGTGGAGAGCCCCATGCTTCCGCAACTCAGTCTAATCCACAATCTGTCAATAGACGGGGCCGATGTCTGACAAGATGTGTTGGAGAGTAATAGGAAGGGCCCATTGAAATGTTACAACGGGTTTGATGTGAGATGTCAGGTGCTGCCAGCCTTTCACATGACACCTTCTACCAGCCGGCCTCACCAGAGCGAGGAAATGCAATCTCTTATCTTGTCATTTTGATTGTAGGGCAGGTGGAGGAGAGAGAGGTGCATATGGCGGGAGAGGAGAAGAGAGAGGGAGAGAAAGGAAGACAATGGGAGAAGGAGAGAGAGAGAGATGAACAGATCATGAATATGGAGGAAACTTAAAGAAAGATTGGGGAGATGCTGATGAAATCCCACAGGTGAATGATGAATAGAGAAACATTGATAAAAGGAGAGGAGAGTGGAGTGGAAGAGGGGAGAGGAGAGGAAAGGTGAGGAGATGTCATTGGGGAGAAAGGTAGAGGATGAAAGAAGTGTGGGGTTCTAAGAGGGGAATGTTTGAGCAGATCTGTCAAGAGCCGTAATCCTATTCTACACAGTTGGGTTAAAATACCAGTGAGGAGCGGAAAGAGGGAGAGCAAAAAAAAGAGAATGGGTGGAGAGGGGCAAGACAAAGGGGAAAAGAGATTTAATTTGAATGTAAAATGAATAAGGAAATATATATTGTGTGTGTGTGTGTGTGTGTGTGTGTGTGTGTGTGTGTGTGTATGGTTCAAAGCTAAACAGAAGACAATAGGGAGGTTAGAAATAGTTTAATTAAAATGGGTAATTGTCTCTTCAAAACCTCAGGATTTTGAGTATTTCTTACATAACCACCAGTAAGACCATAATAATGTAAAGTCTCTAAAACTACAAAACGAATATATATATATATATATATATATATATATATAGCACCTCACTTCAGCTCTACATCCAAAATAGAAAATAGCTCTAATGGTAGCCGGGCGCCACACATGACAAGTGAGGAAATATGATTTAATGACCCCTTGGCCCCAGTGGGACAGGGTACTCCATTCCCTGTCATTTGAGATCACGATGGGGAAGTGTTTACCATCTCCGTGCAAGCAACCGCTGCATTAAATCAAGAGGCTTCAAAACGAACATGCTAAACACACGGCCCATGCATGCACACACCCACACACTTACCCACACACACACACACTCAATACTTCAGCAGTGGGGACGCTGAGCCAAGTGCCGCGTGGGCATAAACTGCTCAGCAGGAAGCACAGTGATGCAGGGCCTTGTAATGAACTTGATTTCCCCCCGTCATCCCGGGCGAATAAAATTACGAGCGCAAGACGCGCGCTGCCATAAATTGAGACACCGAGACACGCGATCAGGCTGGGACTCACCGACCCACTGGAGGAGGAGGAGTGTGGTGGGGAGGGGAGGAGGGGTGGGAGTGGTTAGGGTGAGGTGAGGAGGGAATAGGAGGACATTGACTGATCACACAAAGGACAGCAGACCCAGGGGAGGGCTGGACGACATAGAGGTCCTGTTGTAGACAACGAGAGAGAGAGAGACAGACAGAAACAGAGACAGAGACAGAGAGAGATAGAGACAGAGAGAGAGAGACAGAGAGAGACAGAGCGACAGAGAGCGAGACAGAGAGAGAGCGAGACAGAGAGACAGAGACAGACTGACAGACAGAGACAGAGACAGAATGCTGCTGCTGTGTGAACCAAGCAGGGTTGGCTATTAGTTGTGTTGCACACACACACGGCAAAAGGAAGTCTCTGGTGAACCATCCCGGTAGTCCTGGTAGTCCATACTGGCCAACAGCAGGATTAAAGATGATGGTTCAAGGCAGGAGATATATATTAACAATACTTAAATCTGCCAGCTGTTTCTTCATTTTGTTTACAACCTGAAGTCAGGTTGCTTGTCCTATATATATATATATATATATAAATATATATATACACACACACACACACACACATACATACATATATGTATGGTCATTTTCTTTAAGAATACACACTGAAAGGGCTTCCTCTAAAGAATGAATGTGGACACAATGTGGCTCACCACAACGGAGCATCAATATTTCCAATTCCAAGCTTCTTTATAAAGAAAAAGCTGTCATTCTTCAAGTTTCTTTCTGCTATTAAATAACATTTATAGTCACAAATAGATACACAAAAAATATGAAAGCTGCATATTATGTATTTATATTCATATGAAGATTTGTATTAATCGTTATTGTGTGTGTGTGTGTGTGTGTGAGTGTGTGCGTGCGTGCGTTGGGGCGTTTCATTGTTTGCTAGTCAAACTTATCTCTGTCTTAAACACAGACTCACACGCATATATATGCACTGTTTCACAAACGTACACACACATGCAGACACCTACAGCACACACAAAGACAGTGACACATTACAAATGTGCATATACTCACACGCACATAGATGCACTCTTTCACAAGCGTACACACACACGCACACACACACACACACAAACATAAAGTCCCAAAGGCCAAATTTCGAAACATATAACTTCATACATCACATAGACTAAACCTCAAAACGTACTCACAGAGTATCATCCCAGAACCCCATTTGGAACCTATTTGGGATGAGCTCGGAGGCTAAATCCATACAGTTCTCATTGGGGGCCTTACTGAGGCTGAGGCAGCAACCCCCCGGTGGCATAATGACCACAATTTGGCTGAAGGCTGATTCATTCCAGCATCAAAGTGGCGGTAATGAGGACTCAGTGATGCTAAGGAGACAGACAACAGCTCAGATATCGCTTCTAATTAATGAAGCCGATGGTGGGAGCATGAAGCTTTTTATATGCCTAGCAAGAGAAGCAACAAAGTCTTTTCATCCAGAAGCACGCTGCGGCTGCTGCTGTGCGGTGCCATTGTTCACTTTCCTGCCACTTTGCTCCTCCTCGTGTTTTAGAGGAAGAATACCTTTTTAGAGCCATTTCTGTGTGTGTGTGTGTGTGTGTGTGTGTGTGTGTGTGTGTGTGTGTGTGTGTGTGTGTGTGTGTGTGTGTCTATGAAACAACTTACGGCCTTCATTATGTACTAGTGTATGCCTAGGTCTTGTTTTTTCACACACACACACCTGTTTTCATTGACATTTACACACAAACACACACACACACACACACAACACACCTGTGTGCATGCAAATACACACACTCATACACATATTGAACACACACAAAACAACCCATGAACACGAACACACAAACAAACGCACACAGGATAGCACATGAACACTCATCCATGCACAAACACAAATGTGCACATTAGTCGTGCAGTATTTCAAAGTGACCTTGGAATAGTGAATATCAAAGAGACTCCAACACCCAGCAGGGAACAGTAGTTCATCAGTGGACCGCAACAACAAACAAAATAATATTGGCTCTGATGCTGGCTCAAAGGGCCTGCATCTGGGCTGATGAGAGAGAGAGAGAGAGAGAGAGAGAGAGAGAGAGAGAGAGAGAGAGAGAGAGAGAGAGAGAGAGAGAGAGAGAGAGAGAGAGAGAGAGAGAGACGGACAAAAAGAGAGAGAGAAAAGGTTAAATAAAAGAGATACAGTGGGGAAAGAAACGATCTTGCGGTGTCAGGTGAGCCCTTCCTGGGAGGATGTCAGGGTGACAGTGAGAGGAAGAGAATGACAGAGCTTGATAGAAAAGGCCATCGTATAGAGGGATGGAGTTTGATCAGAGAAGATGAGAGGAGACAAGCAGTAATACAAGGGGAGATTGAATGGTGGAAATACAAGAGGATAAGTTGATTTGTTGTGTTATTTGTGTGTGTGTTATTTGTGTGTGTGTTATTTGTGTGTGTGTCAGATTTGCCACAGGTTTGTGTACAGTGATAGATATGTCCTTGCATGTAGTTCAGATGGATGGCCGCAGTAAATCAATACTTGGTCAAGATATGTGCACCGGGAAACAATTAGACAAGTATGCACATACCGTTTTAATTAACAATTAGGTTATTTCAAGTAGTGGTTTGTTACAAAAATAGCTGTTACAAGAGAGAACTTGAGCCACATGAAGTTCTGAAACAAATGCTTAATCAAAATGATAATGGATTTGAATCAAATAAATATTTAACTGAGGTGAATACATAAATACATCATAAACAATTGACAGCTCGTTAAGTTGTTTTGGGTATTTTGCCATTTAAGTCATGTTCATTGTCTGCCTGAGTTGTTACAGTAAGTCCTCAAGGATTTTCTCGACCCATCTTTAATGCATCCGATAATATCTCACCTGTCACCTTATTGCACCTTATTCCCTCTGATGTGTTATCTTGGAATGACAGACATCACAACCACAATACCAAGTGTTACTTCATCTGTTGTCCT
Organism: Lota lota; assembly: GCA_026745465.1. Classification (NCBI taxonomy): domain Eukaryota; kingdom Metazoa; phylum Chordata; class Actinopteri; order Gadiformes; family Lotidae; genus Lota; species Lota lota. The sequence continues at coordinate 3,748,208 of JACYXH010000772.1, forward strand.
GGCTGTGGGGAGGAGAAGAAGAGGGGGGGGGGGGGGTATATGTATATATCAGTTTATAACACTGGTATGACACCGAAGTTACTGAGGACCCAGTTCATTAAGAAGGAAGTCAAGTCAGCATAATAATTGCTGTCTTTTTCGCTCATTTCATTCATCAGTAACAGTGTGATGAAGAAATACAGAGAGAGACAGATGAGGACAGACAGACAAGGACAGACAGACAGACAAACAGACAAACAGACAGACAGACAAAGACCGAAAACATCAGATATGGATCTAGTTGTGTGTAGTGGTGATGAAAATAAATAGATAGACGAGGTGGGATATTGTGGCACAGCAAAACAAAAAAGAGAAAACTAAACACGTAACAAAGGGTAGACACAGACAAAAAAAAAAAAAAAACATCTGTGAAAGAGGTAAAGGTGACAATGTGATAACACCAGGACACATAGCTGGGCCATACAGGACCAGCTTTTATTCCTCTCCTGTGTATAGGGGTTGTGACCAATAGGATGGCTAGGGCTTAGCCACTGCATTCAGACATAAAACGATTAGGACAATCCTGCAGTTAGACACACACACACACACACACACACACACACACACACACACACACACACACACACACACACACACACACACACACACACACAGAGAGAAAAGCATTGTGAGTTCCACATACAGCCAGCATATCCCTTTGGCTCAGTACAATAATCTGGCCTCATGAGACGTTTATCGAAGTCACACGCAAGCCAACATTCATCACAGCCACACACACACACAGAGACACACAGGAACATTAGCACACAGTCACTCCACACACAAAAAAACACTGACACACACAAACACACTTTATTAGCTAAACTAGATCTATGTGTGTCTGTGATGAAGGTATGGCTTTTATGAGTGACAATGCTTTTTAATATTGAAGAACTACAGGATCCACACAGAAACATTGCTTTGAAACAACAAACATCTTGGCTCATGTAGTATATCCCAATCTCTCACACACCACCACCCCCACCAACACCACCAACACACACCGTTATTTAGCTTCATACCCAATCACAGTTTAAATGTATTAGCACAACATTTTCTTGCCTTCTGAGACTATTGATTGGTTCTAATCTAGATAGAAAATGCCACTGAAACAACTTGCAGGATGAGAAAAAGGAGAGACAGTGAGGAAGAGAATTGCTGAAAAGAAAGGGATTAAAGCACATGGAGCTTATATTTTGCTTAGGTCTCATTAGCCAACAGATTGGAGTCACTGTGTAATCTGTTAAGAGAAAGTGACAAGTAGCAGAAAGGTGCTTAACAGAGTAAAGAAACATTTATACTGAAAAGGTCAAAAGCGGATCCAGAAGCGAGAAAGAGTGATGCACACTGAGGAAGAGAAACCCAGCGACGTGTGTGTGTGTGTCACAGAAAAACCTCTCTTCTCCATTACTTCTGTTGATTTTTCTTAGTTCACTCTGTATTTTTCCAATTTTCATTTAAAATCAACAATCTGCCCAAAGCTCACCAAATACAGTGAAGACAGGTCAGACTACAAGTCAGACTTGCCTTTCCCATCCCCATCATCATCATCATCGCAAATTAATAATTCAATGCACATCTGGACGTGTCGTGAAACAAAAGAAGAAAAACGTCTCCCTCACAGTCACTTGCTACTGCCCATTGAGTCTGAAGAAATGGCAAATGCATGCCCATAATGTTCAGTCAGTGTGCTGCGGCGGTGGCGGCGCTGGCCCCGAGGCTCGAGGACTAGCTCAAGTAGTGTACTTTGCAGGGTGCCATTTGGAATGCAGATGCAATAATCGCGGGGATTTAAAAGAGCAATGGAGCAATCATAAAGGTCCATCCCCTCAAGGCTAAAATGAATAATATGAGGGCATATGAAAAGGACCATATGAAAATTCAGTGAATGGATTTCTGTCTCTTTCTATACTTTAGCCCCCCCCCCCCCCCAACCCTTCCCTCCCAGTGACTTGCAAAGAAAATCTAATTCAGGGAGGCTTCTTTATTCAGGATTAAGGAGTAAGCATGACAATGTTTAACTGTCAATTTTCCTCGTTTCTTTAAAGCGTACTGTGGATTAAGTAGAGTGAGCCAGTGGACTTCCCTAGAGCCAGGATACTATAGGCTGTGGAAAGCGCTAACCTTTAAAGCTAATATTACTTATTCCTTTTATCACAAGTTTTCAGGCCATTAAATGAGATTGTGAAGTTGTTGCTTTGTTTTGTTTTTGTCTGGCAAAATAAATATTCAAACTGTGCTTACAGTGGGCATTCTACAACTCTGCAAAACACAGACTATTATGGCCAATAAATAACACAAAGTGGCGGGCGCAGTGCACAAATTTACATTATTATTTGTGATATATTGTATAACATTAATATCTGCCAAGGTGTGCCGTTGCATGAAACGCTAAACCTCATATTTTAGGACAATACAAATGTCTTTGGATGCTTTTTATTAGTGCTGGCATCATTAATTGTAATCAATTTGTCTAAGACCACCATAAACTTTAGATACATGCACAGTACCACCAATGCTTTGTCTTTTTAGCAGCACAATAGCAGCGACTAGTGCGGTGTATTCAGGATCACAGGACCCCCTGGAGATTGGGGGATATGTCAACACTGCAGCTTAAAAGAAAATGACTTTGATTCTTCCTGCGATTAGCACTCACGCTGGCCTTCAACTAGCGGTCTTATCAGCGCTCCGCACTGTGCGCGTGCGCATGTGACCTATATTCTAAATCCTCCCAATAATAGTTTAGGGACACTTACATCCAAAACCTACAGCCGTACATACATGAGCAGACCCTCAAACATATAAAAATCAAACATATCACAATGAGGCAAATGGCTAATATAATCACGGGACAAGGCCATGGGGGGGGGGGGGGGGGGGGGGGATCACAGCAGCTGGGTAGAGAGGGAACTGTCATGGGACTTCATTACATTTGGACCTGGGGAAAGAACACCAGGGTGAGGGAAGGGACAGCAGAGAAGCTTATTAAGCTGAAGGATTACCAGAGGGAAAGTGTGTATCCATCCATGCATGCATACATCCAAATCTATCTATCTATCTATCTATCTATCTATCTATCCAACTATATCTAGTTGTTAGTTATACTATTGATCACACGCACACACATTATTACTAAGTGCATTATTCCGATGCACTTCAAATCTACCAAATAAATCGACCTATGCATCGCATTATCAAAGGGCTTTAATTTCTCTCTCTTTGCACATTCTTCTATATCTACCCCTGAGAACTTCATTGGATTAATAAGGTGAAGTTGCCTTGAGGTTTTTACATCTCTCGCCATCAATAAAATCTCTATCTCGTTCGTGAACTTTGTTTAATTTGCATGCTGTGTACATTGTTGCTTTATATCAGATGCAGTGGGTGCAAAAACAAACCAAGTCAGGTGAGAATGCTATACACATCACCCCAGGCCTTGGCACCACTGCTGTAAACACACACACACACACACACAGACAAATAGACTGTAACCCCTCTTACCAGAGGCCCAAATATTGCCAACACGCACAGCTGATGAAATATTCTCTATTTACCCTCCCACAAATGTCCCCCTAAATCCTGTGTGTGTGTGTGTGTGTGTGTGTGTGTGTGTGTGTGTGTGTGTGTGTGTGTGTGTGTGTGTGTGTGTGTGTGTGTGTGTGTGTGTGTGTGTGTACAAAGAGAGAGACAGACCGACAGACAGAGATGCATAGATAGAAACCTAGGTAGAAACATGGGTAACAAGATATAGCCATAAGCACCAACTTGTAAGCAAAAACCAGATCATTGGTCTAACGGTTAACCCGATAATGAACACGAATTTGTGTCTCGACGTAGCAGTGGATCTATAGGCACTAAAAAAGCCCAAAAGCATCTCTACCTTAACTAAAGTTAACAAAAGGACACCAATAAAAGCACGTCACCGCCGGCCACCTGCTGTTTCACTCTTCTGTCTGTTTGCCTTTCACATTGATCTACTGTTGTTTGTCTTCCTCATTGATTCTGAGTGTTGATTGTTGTTTGTTTAGAAAAGATGTACCTCCTTGAATATCGTTTTTTCCCTGTTTGAGCATGTACACATTTGCTGTAGTGGTTTGTTTGCCTTTTTTCTCCCCCCCTTATTTATTTCTCATCCTTTGTCAACTAGAAAGCAAGCTGCCGTCAACCTAGCCATGAGGACTGACAATTTTACAAACATTCCGCTCCACAAAGAAACAGTGAGATTACGTCACTGTTTGGTATGTCCCCGAGTCCTCAAGCCCCGTCACTGACCAGCACCCTGTACCAGCAGAGGACATCTTGGTAGCAGACGCCCTTCAACTTGAAGGATTCTGTTGGCTCCCTTTACTTCACTCTTCCACAAGGTCACAACTCACAATTGTACTGTTTTCAACTTGAAATGCACAGTGTGTGGAAGTAACAAGAATAAGCATATTATAATTAATAACGTATTGACTTCTTGTGAAAACGAATGATTTTGTCCACCATTACCATTATTACAATCATTAGTAACAGTAGTAGTTCATAGTTCAAAAACAGCTAGCAGTGATCAAACCTACAGGTCAATCCAACGGGGAAATAAAAGTATAGCTATGTTCAATGTGTTCTGTCAATCCCAGCACTGCATGCGTTATCAAGCTTTCATTCTATTCCAGGGCTGCCGTGTCTTCTGCTTAGACAGCAACAGTGCAGTCTCGCTGAATAGAGCCGCTGTTTCTGAGCATTTATGGAAGGGGACACCCTTCAGTAAGCCATGAAATTATGATCATGCATTCAGAGTTCTAGTCAACAGGGAGGTAACACAGATCACCATCAAAGTCCATGTGATGCATACAAGCATACAGTCAAGGGGTCACTATGTGGGTTCTCTCAGGCCTCTAGTCTAGCAAATCTACTCTCATCTATGGTTCATGAAAACATGAACATGAACACACATACACACAACACATTTATGTAGGTGCTGTAGGTAAATGGTTTACACTGTGACAGGGTGATACATTTCCTTGACCAGGCCAACATTTTCCTGACAACTATTTCCAACAATCAGTTCCAAGACTAGGTTGAAAGAACTGCACAGGTAACAAATGCCAATACAGGCCAAAGAAGAGCAGGCATCAGAACAGAGAGTCCCTGTGTTGAAATATCTATTATATGAATGCAAACAAGAAAATGGGAAAAAAGTTTAAAGAGAAGTGTGTGTGTGTGTGTGTGTGTGTGTGTGTGTGTGTGTGTGTGTGTGTGTGTGTGTGTGTGTGTGTGTGTGTGTGTGTGTGTGTGTGTGTGTGAGCCAATAGGAGCTGTGCTAGAGCCCAGCAGCAGTGACGCATGGATTGTAATCAATAGCACTTTAGCACAACCAAATCAATGGAGTCTGTGCTGTAATGGAATGCATGGTCTGGAGAGAAATGCATGGGGTGGGTGAGGGCTGAAGGTGAGGGTTTAGGGATTTCTATGCCAAAAAAATAAAGAGTGATTCAAGACTAAGGGATGGTAAACAGAGGGAAAACTATTAGAGGGAGGAAGTAAAATAGAGAGAAGGGACAGGGAAAGCAGCTCGCAATTAGTGCTAGTAGTAATTACCAGGAAAAAAGGTGAGAGGTCAAACTGGGTTCGATGGAAAAAGCTAAGGAGTAGGAAGAGAGACTAATTGGTCATCAGCAACACGTGTGTGTATGTGCGCCCTGCTGAGTGAGAACCCGAGAGCGGGAACGTGTGGTTTCCAATCAGAGCATTGTGTAGTGATGAGGAAAGTCAATTAAACTAAGGACAGTGATTGAGACTGAGCCACATCGTTTTTATATGCCAGTGAGACTGTCTGTGGATTGTGCAATTTTATTTTTTATTTTGCTTCCAATACGAATACCGACGAGAGGGGGTGTAGGTTTACTAACAGAAGCAAAAGAACATTCTTCAAATGTGACATCGATGTGAATGTTGACTAAACGTTTTTTGCAGGTGACTAAACACAACAACAGATACAAAGACACACACCTGCACACACACTGTAAATATGGGTGTATGTGTGGGTGTTCAAAAGAAAGTGTAGATCCATACTCATGATATTTAGAGGTTGGCTACAGTGAGTCTAGTCGTACTGAATGTGTATGAGCAACGTTGCGTCATGCGCCTTCTGAACACAGCCAAGGGGCCATTGAACAGTCATGATGTACTGCCAAAATAATAAAGCATAACCAAGCATTTCAAAGCAAATGAATCATTTTATGCTCGCAGGCAATGTACCAGAACTAGCATTAAGTAGTTTTATTTATTGGCAGGCTGAGCTATGTTGTCATGAGTATACCACACAGTGATTCCATGCAGCTGTGGGTATATGTTGATGCAAAAAGGCTGAACCCCATTGGGTTTCCTGTGATTGTGTAACATAAAGCATCTGAAAATGAAACAGATATTGCGTATGTGAACCAATGAGCAGAATAACCGCAAAATAATCACAAACATACATTGTTCACCTGCCCTTGAGCTATTGGGGCCCATATGCAGAGAGAAAGTCTTCAAAACTGAAACGAACACCGATAGATTTTAGAAACCAAAACACACACAAGGGATATACTGAGACTTACATTGTAATTGATACATTGCCTCCGTTCACTACAATAAAAAACATTAACCATTAATTAAAATTAGTTAATGCAGTAATAAGCATTAACAGTTAATTAACCGTTAACTAATGTTTCTAGTAATCATTTACTAATGGTGTTCATGTTAACTACGGTACTAATTTATACATTAGGGTTAGGTAATAGGTTTACCCAATAACCCTAACCTAACCCTAACCATAACACCTATGCTACTGCTATATAATAATGGCTATTACTGCATTAACCAATGTAAATTAATGGTTAAGAAATGTACCGTTATTGAAAAGTGTTACCTAATTAAATACTCAATTCATGATTCACATTCATTTTCGAACACGGTGGCGTGTTTGTTAGTGAGTATTATTTTTTTTCAAATATTAGTGTTTGTGCGTGTTCAGTATTTTAAAATATGCAGTTAAGACGAGAATGCTAGTGTGTGTCACGCTCTCCAGCTGTATATACATATAATTAACAGTTGTTCAGAGGAAATGCTAGCCCTTAGCACGCAATGTGATGCATATATTTCAACACACACAATGATGGTGAGTGCTAGCTCACTTCATCTCACTCTCTATTTCTATGACACTCCCATGAACATCCGTGGACAAAACCATTAGCTCAAGCAATCAAACAAGAATAATGCAAGCACACCTATCACGCCCACAAACACGCCCACAAAAACATGCATGTCTTCCTCCTCCAGATCTGCTAAGCTTCCTTATGCCTAATAACTCCCCTATACTCCTTGGTCTTGATTAGCACTAGTTATTACACATTATGGTACATACTCTTGCTCACTCTCACTTCTCTTGCCCCTTTGTATCACTCCTGTTACATACGCTCCTCTGCATCTCTGTCTGCACATGCATGTGCAGCACATTAAGTGATGACACTTATGTAAGGGAAATTAAACAGGTCATTAGACACCTCTGCACAAATATGAAGGCTCCAGGCAGCTCTGTGTGTGTGTGTGTGTGTGTGTGTGTGTGTGTGTGTGTGTGTGTGTGTGTGTGTGTGTGTGTGTGTGTGTGTGTGTGTGTGTGTGTGTGTGTGTGTGTGTATGTGCATCAGTACACTCTGTTCCAAATAATTTATTTGAGAAAAGACAAATGTCTGTTACTTTAATTAAAATTTTCTAAAATACCCAGCTCCTACTTAAAAGGTTTCATGGTTCCACAATGATGAACCTGATTTCACACACACAAAACCCTCTCAGGCGCATAATTTTAGTTCAAAAGACAATATGATTCTTGCTTATTCCTTATTAATTAACCTCAGACAAAACAAATGAACAGAGCTCGAGAGAGAGGAGTTCATGAATTAATCATTAAGAGCGTGTACTCAATGAGAGTGGGTAAGAGGACATTGTAGCCTCTTTGAACGAATAAAGGGTGTTGAGACATTTGTAAATGGAATTATACACATCTCGGATCAAGCCTGCTCTTCATTGATATGGATAACCTTTAAGCATCGTACTGTTCTTGCTGAGGAAAAATATATATATATTTTTTTGTCAATTCTCTTTGTCAGTGTATTAAAGGAGGTAAGAGCCAAAAAAGTAATTAGGCAAACTGAATTGTTTTATAAATGTTTTCTTGAAATGAATATAGGCTATTGCACATTTTTACGTAGTGCATGTCCCCTTGAGAAATGGGGTTCTCCAGACACACGCATTATTTAAAACTATTACAAAACGGAATAGTGTCACCGCACAAGGCTCAAGTTGTAATGTATCTAGTCTCCCTCTGTGGCTAATTAAATAGTCTGTCCATTATCAACATTGGTTGTCACACTAAATAAAGGTATCCTAAATAATGGATCATTTTCAAGCATTGTGTGTGTGTGTATATGTGCATGTGTGTGTTTGTACACAAAAGAAAGACTGATAAAGAGCAGCGGGTATAATTCTTCATGTAAGTGATTCTTCAATTCTGCATCTGTTACTTCCAAATGTTCGTTAATGGAAATGGTTTCCAGAAGAAAGAAAAAGGCTCTCACTTAGTATTTTAAAACATACTCCAATTTTTTCATATTCATTATCATGCTAAGAGCTCCATTCTGTTAAAGTAGCTTAATATTTACAACAAAATAGAAAACCGTATACAAAAACCGCTATACCAGCGATAGATTTCCTAGCCTGTGACATTCCACTACATCATGCAAAGATTGCTGTTATCTTTGCCCTTGCATTTGTTTTTTACTTTAAAACCGGCAGTAGACAACTCGTCGACATGCTCAGTAGGCCGTCCTCAGATTAACGCACGCGGCGGCAACATTTTCTCCTCCACAACAGCTTGCTTTAAACAGTGCTTTTGTGACTTTCTCTACTGAAACTCTACGCCTCACTCACTCTCCCCTACTACAATTGTTTTCATGGTCTCTTGTCGAGTAGGGCTGTCCATTCACATCTGAAGAGTCTTGTTTGACTAGGAGATATGAACTGTTTCAACGTTTAAGAAGACACCAAAGCTTTGGAAGCCATCGAACACATGATGCAAAATCGTTGGGATGACACGTCTCCCAACTGCCTTTGAAGGGAAAAACCTTAAAGTATGTGCTTGTAAGTTAGTATTTTTACAAACAATAAATTTTTTCCTGTTCCTTTGTCTTTGCTGAAGAGACATTTATTTTCATACTTGCACACGCATTTCACTAACATGATTGGAGCGCGAGCTTTCGGAAATGCAACAACGATAATGTCGGTCTGGATGGACCTCATCTATTATGCAGAAGCGATCCCCATCCCAACATGGTGCTGTGATCTGAGAGAGGAACATGTAGTGGGACTCACACCATTAATTATTTATCAAATATATACACATACACACTTGATCTAGAGTCCCTTCTGCTTCTTCATATTTAATATACAATGGTAATGTAATAATGACATTAATAAGGTCAACTTTGACATGATGTGCATGATTTACGCTTTGAGTATTTTTGTCCCAGTGCTCTTCAGTGAATAATGACACCATGTTCATTATTTTGCAACTCGAAAACATCCCATAACCTACCAATGAAGAAACACCCGTTTGTAAAGCTTAAGATTGGCTTTCAGCTCTGAAAGAAAATCAGAAGTCAGGTGGCAACTGGTGTTGTCGAATGAATGGACTGCGGCCTGGCTTCAGGACTGAAATCCATTAACAGCTATCGGGCCGGAGTCACACTGTCACCCAGACACGTGTTACAAACAGGCCCACACATGATCACAGGGACACACATGGACGGAGAAAAAAATAACTCTTGAGAACCCTGGTTTGGGACGGTCCATTGAATCACAATTAAATACCAGCATTCATTAGTTAGGATGCCTACTTGACACCTTGTGTGAATGTGTGTAGTTATCCATGTGTATCTCAAGATGTTGTTTGTTTTCATGCATCCATCCTGGACTACTCGAATAATTACACACACACACACACACACACACACACACACACACACACACACACACACACACACACACACACACACACACACACACACACACACACACACACACACACACACACACACACACACACACACACACACACACACACACACACACACACACACACACACACCATTAGTGCGAGAGGATCACCGGTGCCAGGAAACCCAGTGGAGCGTTCCGGAATGCCCTGATGGGAATAAAATAAACAGATTGGGATGGAGTCCAAAAAAAAGGAGTAGGATAGAGGAAGGGGGTCATTGAATAGCGATGTGGACAATCAGCCAGAGACAAACATCTGTGTTTGGCAGACAATAAGAAGTGACAGTCAACGCAGGTGCGATGCGCAGATACGTTCCGCTTCGCTGATATTGCAACCGGATGGGGCGGTAATGATGGCAATGATACTGAACGTCTTGGACATGACTCCGGTTTGAGCGTCTTGTTGTACCTTTGGTTTGTTGTTGCGTCCTCCACCTCCCTCCATTCCTGACAGATTCACACACATGCTGCTGGGCCGTCCTCAGCTAAATGATCAATTATTAGACCTACTACGATATAGAGACACATTAGTTGTATATTCATCATCATAAGTCTTTGAGCGAATGGGCAAACAGTCTTTGAAAGTTGAACATGAGCAAGGACAAATCCTTGGATGCTATAGAGACTGCAGCTTCTAGTGGGTCTGGAGCGTGTCACAGAGGCCAGTTGCAAGAATTGAACCCCAAATAACTACGAACAGAATTATAAGGTAAGACAGCGACCCCAAGCCCCAGACTGGTCAACATGAGCTCTGAGAATGCTTTCGGAGAGAGCTCCCGCTCCAATTGAATGGTGTGTTGAACCCACTCTGATTGATATAAATAGATAAAATATAGAATAATTCACAGGGGTTATGGTCAGGGAGGGGGACCTGCAAACCGGGACTGCATTCTGCAGAAGAGGATATTATATTTAATGCATTAATATAAATGCATATTACTTATTTACATCTACTGCAGGATTAAATTGAGCAAAATGGCATGCCTAGGCAAGCATATGTGACAAACGTGCATGCATTGCCTAGCAGGCTACTCTGAAGAGACCATATTTCGCGGTCACTGCTCTCTTGGGTGGTGTCATGGGTAGGCGAGGACCCTCTGGGTTAAAAACCCAGAAAAGACCGCAACAAAGGCAGGTTCATTTCATCTTTGTTACAAACATAGGTGAGCTAGCAGTTAGTTGATAATGAAGGCAAATTAGGGAACTAGGTGCTATTGGCTGAAACCCCTAAATGAATAACCGCAGCAGTAGCCCCTGTCCTTTCAACCGTACTGAAGCTAATGAAGCAAGTTCTCTCCCCCCCCCCCCCCCCCCCCCGCAGTACACAGTACAAATAAACAGCATTTGATGAAGGAAGCTGTATAAAGTTATTGAGGATTTCACCAAGCGCTCCACTGAGCATATGACACACTGCCCCCGGTACACATAATGGGTAGTGTAGGGTTTGACCTGGTTAACGGCGATGAGACACCAAGACATGTCTACTGCTTCTCGCTCAAGCCTTCCTCATTGGGCTTGAGATTACCCTTTATAATTATATCCCTCTCCCTTCATTTGTTTTCCCCATCCCTTTCACTTCCTGGCCCATGGCTTTCTAAATATTTCTGTATGGTTTTCAAGCTATGTTAGTGAAATGTTCAGGTATTGTACAATGTTGGTATGAGTTTACATTGCATGTGCATTGGCCCTGGTATGAGCTGGGAGCAAAACGCAAATAGTGTCATTACAGAGGCAGCAGGCAGTCTCCCAGAACTGATCTTCAGGTCATGTCTCACCAGTAGCTGATATATGGCTATGGTACTGCTTACAAATAACACATCTTAAATCTTACCTGCAGCACCTTAAATTAGACTGGGGGAGCCAACCTGTCAATGTCTAAAATATAGGCAAGCTGAAGGTCTATTTTGCAGCAGCCAATATTAAGCTTGACACTATTCTTTGAGCACTAGTTAAAATAAAGTGTAATTGAACTCTATACAAAATGAGACATTGGAAGGCTAGAAACATTAACGATATCACAACTCTAACTAAATCATGTAGCGCTCATTTCAGAAATCAGATGGTCCAGAGGGTCGTGGGGAGCACATTTCCCTGGAGATCTAGCTAAAACCCAACATGAAAACCACAATTTGTGACCACCACTTTTATTTATGAATCAATAAGTTAAATGGCAAACATCATATTGAAACATTAAGCCCTTGAATACAATAGCCTCAGTGGGGAAAAGCCAGACCCTTTAGAAGGGAAATGCCAAGGGACCCATTTGGGTAAGGTTTAGCTATAGTTAAACACATTTCTTACATTTAGAGTTAAAGATTTGGCACTCACTTTAGTCCTTCCCTTAAAGAGGGTCCCAGCTAAGGGTATTCAAAGAAACACTAGTAGGGCTCAAACATGGTATACAGAAATAAATTCAAATGACATCACTGGTCAGGTAGCGTGGTGTAGTTGCAACCCGTCTGCTGCATGTCCCATCTGCTCCTTCATCTTAAGCAGAAAGGAAATAAAGAAATTGATCCCTGTGAACACACACACACACACACACACACACACACACACACACACACACACACACACACACACACACACACACACACACACACACACACACACACACACACACACACACACACACACACACACACACACACACACACACACACACACACACACACACACACACACACACACACACACACACACACACACACACACACACACACACACACACACACACACACACACACACACACACACACACACACACACACACACACACACACACACACACACACACACACACACACACACACACTTTAATAAAGGCAAGAAAGAAATTAACATCATGTTTCATCATCATACCTTTCAGTATCAAAACACGCCCCACCCCAATATTGTTATTTTGCCACAGTCCCATCACCATAGTTGCCACAATTCTATCACTATGTTACCAGTTTCTAGAGCACATATTTCCTTGTGTAACCACGCAAACAATGACTTACTGATCTGCCTCTCAGAGTTAAGTCAGTCAACACCAATTACCACACACACACACGTAAACGCTTCGGGTGGGGGGGTTAGAATGGAACAGAAAGCACACAATAGGCATATCCAGTTTACATACATAGCGGTGATCTGGGGGGGGCCAAAGGGGCCCCCCCCAGAGTTAAGTTAGTCAGACAACACTGCTCCACTGAAGCAGTTGAGTTACTCACTGCGATGTTCCTTGTTGAAGTTCGCCCATTGGTGGCCACATTTGTCCGGATTGGCCAGTCAAAGAATGCAAAAACATCGAGTCCTTCTTGACTAAAACACAATCGTCGGCTTAACTTGCTGAGTACACTTAACATGACCTTGGTTCGCCAAGTCAGCTAAAAAAAATAAATAAACAAATCACTATGTGTGTGCCTTAATATAGGGTACGGCGACACAGGTGATCCTAATGAAGTGCTAATGAGAACAAAGCTGCTGTGATAGGCTGTGAGGGAGACAATCTAGATGAGAATGAATTCAGCACCTGATAAAGTTCAAGCCATTCAAATAGTAATTTCTCCATTTCAGTTTTTCTTTGGGTTGTGTACAATGTCAACGTTATAGTAAGCCTAAAGCATTTATATATATTTAGTATGTATTTAATAATCTGATTTGTTTAGATGACAGCTGTACTTTCTAATGCCCCACCTCACTTGAATTGGATTTGAATGCACCAACCTTGTCCACCATTATTTCAAACCATTACTCAGTAATCAAACTACAATGTCGGCAATTTATTTTAAGTCTTAACGGTGCCTCATTGTGCAATACAATCAAAGCCCTACAAAACATTCCTTAGAGATACTTACACATAATTGCATGTGGGCACTTATGACAAAATTTCATTATTTCCCATTGGTATTTGGGATATCTCCTTGGCTGTCATATGAAGCTGCCTGAAGATTATCTGTCCGTCTGCATCAAAACCTTCCAATTAGGGTCATTGTTAACTTATCCCACGGTGTCCTGACCTTTGTGTGTCCACATTGTGGTTGACACACACGTCTTTTTTTTTTTTACTATTATCAATAACATGGTTGGAAATAATGTTCAGTGGGGTTAGACGTTTTTCCGATTGGCAGCTAATTCAATGTCTCTAATGGAAATCTCAGGCATATGGAACAATAATTATTCGATTACCATTATTTTTTTACGCGTCGGGTTCCGCTGTCATATTTCACAAAACTGTGAAACCACAAAGGAGAAGCATTCGAGATCCTGTAGCGGCCATTTCTGAAAACATGTAAGGGAAACATTGTATGTGTGCAAACATATATAAAATGCCTGCCAGGTTCATCTGCTGCAAGACAAGACTCCAAACAGATCAGAGGAGGAGTAGACATGGCCTCCAAGTGAACTTGTTTCCAAAGTCTTTGTTTCTTCATCTACCGAAATGGGCCACAGAGCAAAGTGGCCTGTTTTGAGCATGCACAAACACATATGGGTGTTTTAGGGTTGATTTACAGCGCCATACACATTAATGGGATGACATCGCGTCACATCTCATTGCCTTGGTTACCCATTCGCGCCGTTTCCATGGTGTCTCGGGGGAACTGGTTTCAAAAGCTAAATGTGAGTGGCCGCTGGGGTTGTTTCCCTCTGTGTTGCTAATTAGCAGTCTCATGTCTTCCCCTAGGTCTATGGTCGGGGACACACACACACACACACACACACACACACACACTCATCGTGGAGATGAACCGAAACCTGCAAGTATTTTCAAATAAAATGATACAAACTAAAGAGATATGTACACAATGAACTTGTGGTTTATTCATAAAACTGCTAAAAACTTTATTGAAATGCCAACAAAAATAACAATGTAATGGGGGGTAAAGTGAGGTTAAAACAATACATAAAAGGTGAGGGGACGTGGGTCACAGGGGAAACCCAGTCCTACAGGGAACCTGTGCTGATGCACACAAAACACACGCACACTACACTGCAAATGTCAATAATCAAGGCAAATTAATGTGCAAACCTGTTCATCATTAACAATAATCGGACAAAGCCCTTAAAATAACCATTGAAATCATGTAAAAACCTTCACTTCCCCACTCTTCAGTGGTAAAGGTTAACTGCTAAAATGCTACGACTGTGATAAAAGCAGACAAAACAGCAGTGTGGCGGTGGAACAGTGAAATGAACAGGAACAGGAAACAGACACCACTTCAACCAGCCTAAACAATAAAAAAGTCAGAGTTTAAAAGAGTAAGTCTGCGTTCCAAATTGCAGACTTTTTCTTTTTACTTACCCTTTTTACTACCCTTACAAAGTACATACTGTTGCACCAGGATATGTATACAATTGGTACATACTACAGGTGATTTAACTGATTAGCACACCTGTTGTGCCACCCATCGACTTTCGCAGGTCGATGTGACGTATCTTCTGCTGTGCAGAGGATTGTGGGGCAGAATAGCCAAAAAAGCATGCTGGCTTGCATACTGCGAAATGCGACCGGATGTAGTACAAACAACCTGGTATTTTTGGCGTACTGCATTTTCCATACTGTGTATTGGGACATACTAAATCTTTTTCTGCCATAATAAATAGTGTGGTAGTATGGGTATTGGAACGCAGGGTAAGAGTAAGAAACCAATTAAACAGGAAAAGATACATGATTCAGCAAATAACAAAACAGTGGCACGCTTGCTAGCTGGGCAAAGTATATAGGGCTTTCAGGAACCATGAAAACAAAGGATGCATTACACAGCTGCATCTTATTAACAAAAGTGCCCAACTCCATTGCCAAACAGGGACAATGGGTGATGTAAATATCCAATTAAGGCTAGAGGGAGTGGCTTTTATCTTTTTTCTATCCGCTTCACACACATGCACATGCATGTTCCCTCACATGTACACATCCAGTGAGCACAAATGCATGTAATAGTACAATACAGACAAGCACACACACACACACACACACACACACACACACAAATGCATATGTACCTGTTACAGCACCTCTTGTTGAGCTGAATGTAACACAGGATCACCCTCTTCCTACACAACACTAAATGTATTCTGTTCTCCTGTAGAAGAGAATAAAAAAACATGGGAATACCTAAAAAGCAGTATTAGCATTGCCTCTGATTACATCTGAAAAAGAAACTTGAGCTTGATTACCCTTCCTTGTGTTTCACCCCGACTAACAAATTATACTTTCGTCCCAACCGACCCCTGTATGCATTTCCATAACAACACACAACTCCTTCCGATCTCCATCTCCCGATTCACTTCAACTACACATCACACATAAGTATTATCAGTAGTCTACCAGTAGTGCACCAGAAGGTACTTTTTAAATGTTGATAGAGGGCGAGGACTAACTCAAACAGGGTGTTACGGTTTCCTTTAAATAATTGTTGAGGATAGGAAAAGAGCAAAACAAAACAATTCGAGAACACGGGTGTAGCATGTCTGTAATGCACTTTGCTTACATCAGACACAATTGTCATACAATCACTAAGAAGAAAGTCATCATTATGTCAAACAACTTACTACCTTGAAATGTATGGATAATTGCAGTCTTGCCCTAGAAACACAATAAAGATGCCCAACAACTCAAGTAAATGTATACAGGGTCCAAATGTGTATGTGTGTGTCAATTAATTAATCAATTAATCGTCTGAAGAACAGATGGAAACACGGAAAGAAAACATAGATAACTAGGGACTTCATTAATACCTAAAAGTCAGTTAAACATTTAACTTTATTTAAACTTCAACAACACTGAGGTGTGCTCTACAAATCAATAGCATTCATATTAACATTCTCATCCAACATCATCATTATAGAACCGGGCACCATGCACCACAGTTCCATGCCATGTCGGTTTGTTAAGAGACGAATACCACAGAGTAAGAGAACGGGAGGGAAGGGGGGGTTATAAAAGATGTGCATAATTCGGAGCGTTCAAGGACAGCAGACATTCTTTTCCAGAAGGGATTAGAAAGGAAGGCGAGAGGATGGAGGAAAATAACATTAAAGCAACCATAACAGGGAGCTAGCCAATAAGAAAGAGACCGGGGGGAGATCGACAGATACAACCACAAGGACGGACCAGACGAGCTGGACTGGGTTCAGAGACAAACGATTTCCTATTTTAGGTTTGTTTATCAAAACGATGCCATGCGTCAATTTGGGAGTGCAATCGTGGCTTGATGGGCATAGGTTCTCTCCCTGCGTGCCTAGAGTTTGTATGTTATTCAGTGGTCCATTGGGTTCCCCTAACGGACCACTCTTAAAGTCTGAGAGAGATCCCAACTTGATGTATTTCTCTTGTACGTCTAGAATCAGCAGGAATAGGCCCTTTGCCCCTGAGAAAATGAATTGGGAGTCTAATGTTTGCTGTATAATGGAAGTTATTTAGCTGGGCATGTTTGCTGACCTTCATTGTAGATGAGAATGCAAAAAAATTACAAAACAATTAAGGGGTGACAGCTTGATACAAGAAGTGCAGTGGTCTAAATCCTAGATGATTTAAAAACTTGTTTTGTTTTGACAAATGACACTAGTCGAACAGAGAGTAAAAGATTAAACAAAATCTGACGTTTCTATTTCCATCCGCACCACAAAAAGAAATCCGAAAACAACAAAAAACATTTAAAGCTACAATCTGATCAAGGTCTAGACAGCCAGAACTAGACATGTATTAAGCGCAGACCAGATGGAGCATGAGGCAGCAAACGGTTACTAGTGCGATAGATAATAAAGACAATTGGTGAAATGTGA
Source organism: Lota lota (assembly GCA_026745465.1). Taxonomy (NCBI): domain Eukaryota; kingdom Metazoa; phylum Chordata; class Actinopteri; order Gadiformes; family Lotidae; genus Lota; species Lota lota. The sequence goes on from JACYXH010000772.1 coordinate 3,766,091, forward strand.
AGCGGTAAAAATAGAGCGATGAGGGTGGGAAGGAGGGAGGGAGGGATCGAGGGAGGGAGGGAGGGCTGTTTATCCTCCCAATGATCCTGTAGCAGTCTGTCTCTCGTTTAGCCCAAGGTTCTGATTAAGTCGTTTGTGTTTAAAGAGGAGGATGCCTCTAATTCCCCTTCTTTTCATCTAATTTAATTATGCGCTGACAGTCTCCCTTTCTTCCTTGGAAGGATAAAAGCAGCTTATGCTTTTTATATGTTCAGCTTTAATGGCGGTGCGGTAGAAAACTTTACCCACTGATTGCCTCGCCTTAAGTGTCTTTAGTCTGAAGCATCTCTCTCTCTCTCGCACTCACACACACACACACATTAAAGCGCAAACACGCATACCCGCATACACACACACACACACACACACACACACACACACACACACACACTCGAATATATACATTAATGCACACACGCCACACGCACAAAGACATATATGCACATACACATATACACTCACACACATACATGAACGCACTCACACACATTCACTGAAAAGTAGTTTACATTTCACACACTCTTCGTCTATTTCTGTGCAAGAGAGTTAGGAGGCTTACATGGACACACAAACACACACACACACTACTACAATAGTGCACTGTCTTTTTTCATATTTTTTAGTTGACTTCTGTTAACAGAAGAGGCATACTGCGGTCTGTTAAACACAGTGACGCCTTAGCTTCCTCGTGGCTGCCGTCAGTTCTGCGGTTTGAAGTGGATTCAAAGCTTGATTTCAGGGTTTAGGAAGCCTAGCCTGTTTTAATGTGCAACATTTTCTTGGAAGAGAAGGAATGAAAGTGTTGCTATTGTTACCACTTCAAGCGCTACACCTCTGCTTCTCAGCATAGAACATGAGGCAGTCAAAATGGATTGAGCACAGAAATACAACAAAATAAATAAGTGGTGTATAGGAATATAAATAATGCATGTCTTTCTAAATTCCTGTATTTTGGTGTGTGCAAAGACAATGATAAGGATAGAGCAAATCACTGCCCTTGAATATATTTCTACAAAAAGGTGGGGTTCCTTATCATGGTTGTCAGACTTGCCATTGCCTTCCTCAACACAAAATCAATTCAGCATCAATAAAATAACACAATACCTTTCTGCATGATGGATGGTTACTATTCACTTGACATGTTGTTGGTAATACAACAAAATACTTACACAATGTTGACATGTCAAGTGAGGACTGACTGTATTGATACTCAACAGATATTCCACTGATACTTAATTGATAGTCAATTGAAACTTAAGTCTCGCGTTTCTGGCATGTTTGATGGAGTAGCAAATATATATACATATATATATATACAAACACATTCCAATGGTCTTGCACATAAACACACACACCACATAGCGTACAACTCTGAAAACGTCGGTCCTTAACAGAAATAATCATGCCATCCGCATCAGAAAGTAAGGTCAGAGATATTCATCAAACCCCTGCAGGGCATCAGCTTATTGTGAGAATCAGCTTTATAAACATCGCTATAGTAGGAGTGGGGCTCAGCCAAATCAGCAGAAATATCTTTAATTAGGATGAGGGGGAACGGGTACAGTCATGGAGACAAACAAATAAGCCATTAATCACCTCATCGGCAGGCTCACTTGGATATCTTTTGGAGAAGAGTGTGCTGTTCCATGCTTGGTTCGGGGTTTGTGGAAGAGAGGCACAAAGGAGAGGGAAGCGGGTGAGGGAAAGAGAGAAAAGGGAATATAGAGTGAGAGACAAATTGCAGTGACAAAAGCTGAAGTGGTGTGTGTATGTGTGAGAGTGTGTGTCAGAGGGAACGAGAAGGGAGCAATAGAAGCAGAGAAGAAGAAGAAGAAGAAGAAGAAGAAGAAGAAGAAGAAGAAGAAGAAGAAGAAGAAGAAGAAGAAGAAGAAGAAGAAGAAGAAGAAGAAGAGGAAGAAGCAACTAGTAGACAACTAAAGACTAGGCTTAGGCTATTATTCAGAAAAACAAGAACAGCAAGAATACAATAAAAGAAAAAAAGAGCATGCCCCAAAACTGGGAATGGGATACATTTGACTATTACTGCCCCTGCATTGGCCAGTGTGCTGCATTGGCCAGCATTTATCATCATTGTGAGGAACCTAATGAAAGCCATTAGGTTCAGGAATCAGGCCCATATCTGTGTGAATCAAACATTACATTGGGCAGATTACCCACAAACAGAGCTGAGTGGCAAAAATGCACGTTCATTCTCAGAGACTTGAGTGGTATACTTAAGTACAGACACAATATTAGTTCTAATTATTCTAATATGTGCGTGAAAAATACGTACGTTTATCACATGCTACATACTATTTGCACTATTAGCTGTGCTTAGTAAAACCGGGACCAGGGGCAGAATGCACGACCGGGCCTTTCAACCATATATATATATATATATATATATATATATAAATTAAATATATTACTGTGTGCAGTGGACTGGCCATGTTCAGAAAAGCACTAAACTGTTGTGTTATGGTGCTATACAACCCGTTAGACTTAGCTTGGTGTTGCATCGCTTAACAACAAACACATCAATATGCCCGCACACTGAACCACGGGGCTTAAACGTCTTGCTAAAATAAATGAATTTGAGAGATCATGCAGATGGCCATTGCACAGCAGTGGGGCTTACAGGACACACGTAGGATATTTATGTTAAATAAACGCTATTTAGACCATTTCGGTTTGTCTATTCAACTGTCTTATTTAATGTTGTTTGATTAGTTAAAATGGACAAACATGGGAACAAAACAACACTGCAATGCGTGCCTGTCTGCACATCACAAATCATGCAAGACAGCACGCACACACAACCAAAGAGTCAGCACCGTCGACAGCGATCATTGTTGGAACCTGCTTTGACTAATGAGCATCAGGGACCAATATGCTATATGTTAAGAGAAACTGGTGTGGCGGCCGATCAGTTCATCAGGTAGGCCTACCTCCCACTATTTGAAGGTAACTGGGCGAGCCATGCACTCTGAAGTCATCCACAATGCACCCTATGTCAAACTTCTTCGCACGGTCATTTTCAATTGATAACATGGCCAATCCACTCAGTCTATCCTGTCCCATTGTGCTCCTGACATAGTTTTTAATTAGGTTTAGTTTGGAGAATGTGTAAATACATGTCAAGGGCCCCCTCGGCATGCCAAGGGCCGGCCCGCGCTGTCTAAACAAAAATGATATGGTTTATAGAGAGAGAGAGAGAGAGAGAGAGAGAGAGAGAGAGAGAGAGAGAGAGAGAGAGAGAGAGAGAGAGAGAGAGAGAGAATAATGTATGATGGCAACAGAGAGGTGAGTTGCAGATATTCCCATGTTTTGCATTAGTGTCGTGCAGGCGGCTGATCTTTATGAAGCTACACACATACACACACACCCACACAAACACACATACACAGATCACCTTCTGCCCGATCTCACGTTGCTTTCTACACTCTCTTTCCACACTTTCATCACAATGTCTTTTCATCCAGAATGCTTTTATACTTGTATTAGTACTGATGTCTTCACCATTCTACAATCCCTGCCGCTTTCCTCTCTACACCCATCTTTTTAAAACATAACACATAACAAACATAACCTCCCTCTCTGCTGCTCTCTGCCTTTACCATAGTGCTATTTATGTCTAAACCGTAACTTTTTAAATATTGCATATGAATGGCAATGTCAGCCCCCTGTATTACAGTTACCATGCACACAACCTGTTCTGGTTACCTTGGTAACGCAGCCGGGTATCAAGTTATAATCGTTCTAATTCATAATCAAAATGTGCACACTTTGCTTTGAGTGTCTGATGTCAATTTAGTCAGACCTGCATACACTTTGGTTAATGTTCTATATTAAAATGATTCATTTTGTTCAAATAAACTCAAGTGTGTATGTGCATGTTCCCAGAGGATGATTGGCAATGTCCTGGACTTGGACTGCTGCGAATCACATGTTTGTTAAGGAAAAAATTATGACAGAAAGGCTGTTATGTCGCGTTTGCCTACATTAATGTCTTTGATTTAACAGGAACTTCCTACTCCAGAGTATTATGTCAGCAGATGAATGCAATCGGATGAAATGCACCTTAAATAAATGTTATCATGTTTGGCTGAATCCAGGCTCTGGATGGATGGATATGAAAGCTATAGATGCACTTAACCATTGCCTTCGCAACCGACAAAATAGCATGTACATACGACAAAGGAACACACACACATACACATGCACACAAACACACACACAGAAGCGTGCACACAAACACACACACACACACACACACACACACACAAGCACTCTCACACACACCCAAACACAGACAGAAGCGCTCCCACACACACACGCACACATACGGACACATACATACGCACACACACATACACAACTTCTGTATCGGAAGTTGCAATTCTCCCAAGGCCTAACATTTCCCAGCCAGCCCCCACCTGTCCTAATGAACCGACTGAATCCCTCCGTCACCCAAGGAGCTATGTTGATTACACTCACCCTACTCCCCCCTTTTCTCTCTAACACACACCTTATCCCACCACACCAAACCCACACACGCACTGACACACGCACGCACACACACTCACACACGCACGCACACACACACACACACACATGCACAACCGTTAAGGCGGCCTCTGAAGCAGTGGGTAGGAAATGGGTGTCGGGGGGGAACTTTGTAGGGAGGGGAGGACTGTGTAGGAGGGGGAGACTGTGAGGTGTGGGAGGGGAGGGGAGGGGGAAAGTGTAGGGGGGGGGGGGGGGGGTGCGGGTGGGCGGGGTTGGGCTTTCATTAAACACTTTGAGCCCTGACAGAATCAATTACGGTGATGTATCGATTTGTCAGAGGGTCCCAGCAGCAACAGCCTGTAGCTGGGCCATCGGGATCCGCAACAGACCAGAATGAAAAGAAGAAAAAATGATACACGCACATGAGAGGTAGGACGCAGAGTGAAGGGGAAACCTGAAGAGGAAGAGGAGGAGGAGGAAACGATGTGGGTCCCTACAGACATGAAAGGAGGAAGCAGTATGGGTGAGATAAGAGAAGGAAGATCTTGCAAGTGAAGGAAAGGTGAGGACAGGGACAAGTACAGTAAATGGGGAGGTGAAGGACAGGGGGAGAGGAAGGTGGAGAGGTAGCGGGATGGATGGATGGATAGTGGATGGATTGTGGATAGATGGGTGGATGGATAGTGGATGGATGGAGGGGTGAATGGATTGTAGATGGATGGATGGATTGTAGATGGATGGATGGATGGATGGATTGACTGATGCAGGAAATTCCTCAGAAAAACTGAGCGGAGTTGGGGTGGATATGGTGCAAGGCAGAAGAGTTGTGCACTGGAAATGAAAAACCTACACTAAAGTACACAATGTAAGAAGAGAGGAGTGCGATGGAAGACTAGTGAAGACAACGTGAGGAGGAGAGTAAACGAGTAGACCTGGGGATGGCAAACAGAGAGGCGAGGCAGGGAGGAAAGATGGGTCGGGTTTTGGAGAAGCAATGCCATGACTGAGAGTGTGTATTAAGAAGGCAGAGAGGGCAAGATCATTTTTCTTTATTAAACTTAAAACTAGTTTTCTTCCCCTAGTGCCGTGCAATATCTTCCGTGCCCTCGTTAAACTTTGTCGCCTATTACATTTTACAGGTTTGCAAATATTAATATGAGAATAAAAGTAGCTTGCAGCAAAACTCGGTTTTTTGTATGTATTTATTTTTAAACTTGACCTGCACTGCAATGCAGTGCTTTGTCACCTCAGTTATTTTAACTTCCCTTGTCTTGTCTCTACAACAGCAACGCACAATCGCCATCTGGCGTGGAGTAACATTAAACAGCAGTATATAGTATACAGCCTTTTCACTGCCTATGAGGTAAACTACGCAGATGGACAGGAGATGTTTCATGGCATCCTTATGGCCAGGCAACTGGCCATGCATAGGGCTTCAATCCCTTGAAGATGAATGGATAAACTCAGAGAGTGAAGCAACACCGTCTGCAGCACTCTTTCATCATGGTGAGACCCAAACACATACTATTTCCCCCTGCTCAAGGACGTCATTTTCTTCCCTTCTGCTGCAAAAATGTGGCACTATGACAATGTGGTCGCTTGCTAAATAGATGGACAAATAGCGCTGCTATTATTCAGAAGTATGTGTTATTCATTCCAAAGCCATTATTCCTTAAGATGGATAGTGTGAACCCTTTGCTGTAAGAGTACCCCATTTCCATGCAGGTGGGTGCGTGCCCGCATGTGTGTCTGTGTGTGTGTGTGTGTGCAGCAAACAAGCCATCCTTTTATTATTATTTCACCCTTTCTTGTGTTACACACCAATGCTGAGAATAATAGAATAGACACTAGACACACACACACACAACATAGACAACAGCGGACGTAGACACTTTCCTTCAGTGTGTAATGAGGTGTTTTAGTGTGTGTGTGTGTGTGTGTGTGTGTGTGTGTGTGTGTATGTGTGTGTGTGTGTGGGGGGGGGGGAGGGTGATCAGATGAGTTGAAGAATTGATTAGGTTGGCATCTCCACCACAATCAACCCCCCCCCCCCCCCCCCCCCCACACATACACACACGTTATGTCTCCCCTGCATTGACAACCACTGTAAGTAATGTCAGTCAGTCAAAGATGATGGGGAGTGCTGTTCGACACTCACACACACACACATACACACTTTCACTGGGACCCACAGGTGAAGCTAACTTTCTTAGAACGCAGTTTAACAGTCGTGTTGAAAATAAATAACACATCTCACATATTACAACACACAAGAAACAGGTAGAGCAGTAGGAGCCGTTGTTCGATTTGCAGAAAATCAATCGATGGCAATCTTGATTATTGTTATGATGTTAAAACAATGAATATAAAAAAGGAATCAATCGATGAATCAATAATGTAAAAATAGCATTGGCCAAATTGGATGACCTTAGTCTTTCATTACACAAACACACACACAAAATAAATAGAAACATCATAAATGTATTGTTTTTCATGGTATGTGTGTACGCCCACCAACATGAACTTTGGCTCTGTATAGAGGTCAGGTAATATTGTGGAGGGAAATGTCAACTCTTCCAGCGCCACTGTCGCTCTGACAACATCAACTCAAAATCCAACAAAGGTCGGCTTTTGTGCTCTACCCCTCATTCGGTGTGTGTGTGCGCGCGCGTAAGCATGTTTGTGTGTCTGTTTGTGTGCGTGAGTGGGCAGAGTTGTTTAAGGCTAGCGTGGTTGGATATCCATCATATTTATGTGTCTAGTACTTTTCCTCTTCTCAGCATTAAGGGCCAAACTTGGTGAAGGACACGATGGTAACAATCTCCTATCTCATGTTTCACTCTCTCCCTCTCCCTCTCTCCTCATCTTGTCTATGCCTTCAATCAACCAGCCCAGAGCTCATTGCGGGATAACACATCATTTGCAGGCAATTCCTGGTGATTTACTTTTGCATGTATAAAATAAATAAATAATATTCATCAAATAAATACATATGCACAGATGAAAACACTGAAATGGACGATGTGGACACAGATACGCCTCCTAATATGTTTATGTGTGTGTTTATATGTGTATATGTGTGCGCGTCTTTGTGAGTGTGTATGCACATGTCTGTATGTGTGTGTTTGCGTTCGTGTGTCAGAGTGTGTGTGTGTTGGTCCGTGTGGACGCGTGCGTGTCCATGTGTGTGTGTGCGTGCTAGCAGGTAAGTATATGGTCTTCCAGATGGGCCAGGTCTACGTGCTGGCGCTAGTGCTGGTGTGATCGTCTCAGCGACATTAGGAGTGGGTGGAGGAGCAGGCAGCAGCACGCCGTAGATGAAGAGCCAGCAGAGGACAGCGGCAGCAGTGATAGATTAGTGCTGGCTGTGAGGAGCCATGCAAAACAGCATGGCGATGAGAGGGAGGAAGATAAATATGTACCCAAATTTCTCTTTCTCTCTCTCTCACACACACACACACACAACAAACTGGCTTCCTGTTTATCTTTCTCTACCCCGTATGGCAGACGCAGACACACACACACACACACACACACACACACACACACACACACATACAGGTATAAAGTAATGGCAACCGTGTACGTTGGCACCGCACCTATTTTTTGCTCCCCCTACAAACTCAATTTATCAACTGCAGAAACCTTTTATGTGTGCGCTTGCGAAAGAAGCAGCCAGGGAGGCAGAGTATGTCCACCTTTGAACCAAACCCATGGTACTCTAACCTGGTAAATATACACACTGGGGTAGGAATAAGAAACACTAATAATCAAATGTGTCCACTGCTCAACACCTGGGGGTTTTCATTGGCGCATACTCTCACACAGACACAGACACAGACACACAGACAGACACACACACATATATAAATGCAAAGGGAAACTTAATCAGATTGGATTCTTTAATCCTTATTTGTGTCATTCACTATTTTCACACCCATTTCCTGTCATTTTTTTAATTGCCAGTTGTAATAGTTCATAGCTCATTGTCAGGGGTAACTACATAGAATATATGACACAGTAGATAGACTCACCTATCTACATGAGTCACAGTTTTGAAAATAAATGTAAATGAGTCTATTGTTGTTTAAAGTGGTCACCTAAAAAGTGTGTGTGTGTGTGTGTGTGTGTGTGTGTGTGTGTGTGTGTGTGTGTGTGTGTGTGTGTGTGTGTGTGTGTGTGTGTGTGTGTGTGTGTGTGTGTGTGTGTGTATGTATGTGTGTGCATGCATACACCCATATGCTGGTTCATTTCAGCTGGTACAGGTCCTGCGTAATTATTTTTTCATCTGACTCGATACGTTTCAAGGCAGTGACAAGACACTCTGGCGATCTCTTTGCACTTCCTCGTCCTCCTGTCTCTGCTCCTCGCTGACTCCGCCCCTGCAACGTAAACCCACCAATAAAAACCTGCGGCGGATACAGAGTCACCGCTGTAAGTTGTCAGTGATCAGTAGTCACAACGTGATGGCTATCAAAGCAAACGACCGAGCAGAGGGAGCAATTATATGGAGGGCTGTAGCATGCACAGTACATTACGGCTGATGAGACCAGAGTCTGATATCTCATGCTGATCTTGAACATATCTCACATTTACACAGACTATGCAAAAAAAACAAAAAAACACCCAGCGGTTATTAAAGGGCACGCTACGTAGGTGGAAAATGCTGACTGAAAGATATCTCAAACCAAATTCCTCTGGGATGTCCTTAAAGTGACGTCTAATGAGGTGTCTTAAAAGGGGCCTTTCCTATACACGAAGTGTGACGAACACCAGCAAAAAGGTGTGTGCAGTACAGGTTTGCTCACAGCCAGCAAGCAGAGAGGGATAAGGGCTGAGGCGGCTCTGGGAGCCAGCGACGAGGCAGCTGACGGATGAATCAAACAAGGGATGGGTTGCCCTCGGTGGGTGTGTGTGTGTGTGTGTGTGTTTGTGTTTATGCAGATGTGTTTGTCATTAAAAAAAAGAACACGCAGTCCATCGGATGACCTCTGCGGACTCCAAGCCAAGCACGTTGTGTACACAGCCGAGCCTGTGGAGGTTGGGTAGTCGCATTGTGAACCAAATATGCAAATGGTGTCACTTTGCTGAAAATGTGTGTGGATCAGATATTTATGACCTATTTGATATTCATGAGGAAACAAGTTCATATCATGGAATTACTGAACACATATAGTCTGCAAATATGTATTCGGCACAGTGAAAACAATTGCCAGAGTGTGTGTCTTTGTGTGTAGGTGTGTGTGTGTGTGTGTGTGTGTGTGTGTGTGTGTCAGACTCGTGTAAGGAGCAGTTTTAGGATAATTCTGGGTAGTGTGCGTTAAGCGTGTTAATCCGGTTATTACACGTCTTACTGTGATATTCAAAGAGCCCTGATCAGCACTGCACCCTGAGGACAGCTTACACACCATGACACACATACTCACACCCTTCCACATACTACGTGCATACACACAAACACACACACAGAAAATGTCATTCATTCTGTTATACGAACATAAGCACAAAAACAAACAAAAACACACCCACACACTTGCACATACACAAACATTTAGTTAAAAACTCTCTCACTCACACACACATGCATGTAGACCAAACCGTCTCACACACACACACACGCACACGCACACATCCATGGAGACATATACCCACACACACATTAACATAAATATGTACACAAACAAAGGCCCACTAACACACAACCACACACACATGCAAATAGGCACACTGTCTCTCTCTCACACAA
>JACYXH010000772.1:3781384-3793884 GCA_026745465.1 Lota lota
TAAGGTAAAATAGAAGGAGAGATCACGCTCGCTTTCCCATCAGAAGAGGAAAAGAAAATAAAGTGCAGTGATTTCCGTGGACAGTGAACAACGCGTCCGGATAACAGCGGCGATAAAAGATGCCACTTGAGTCCCGTTTCGCTAGTCTTTCAGTCTGTCTGGATGAATGGATCCTCTGCCCTGCTCTGTCCACCGGCTGCTTTGTCTTCTTGGATGGTTGCAAGGCTCTCCCTGTATGTCTTGTCCTGCCGCTGTTGGTCAGTCCATCCACCAGCCTTTGACTCTGTCTGCCTGCTTGTCCGTGTGTATGGCCTTGTGGTTCGCTCTGCCTGCCTACTAGCCCGTCTGCAGTCCGTTTAGATACATCCATCTTGTGCACAAGATAGATATATAGGGGCACTGGAGATTAGATCCGGGATCGATCTCCCAATGTCTGCAGTCTACAGGTCTGTCTGATACTGGCTTCAGGCTGACCCTGAAAACAGAGACATGTATCTAGATTCACTGTAGGTTGTGCATATGCTTAGTAACTAAATGGTAGTGTTATGTGGTATGTTATATAAAAGCACAATGTACCCCATGTAAAGCTATACATACATATCCATCTATCTGTGCTTAAGGTACACCTAACCTTTGGGATTTCCTTCTGGCCTCATGTGTATGCACACGTTCTGTATGCTTAGCATACCATTGTAACTGGTTGTCTATAAAGGCAGGTCTGTCCTTTCTGATTGAGTCTTTGTGAACAAACACCCCAGTACAGTGGCTGCAACCTAACAACCTCATTTTCTGACTGACTGGCTTGCAGAGAGAGAGAGAGAGAGAGAGAGAGAGAGAGAGAGAGAGAGAGAGAGAGAGAGAGAGAGAGAGAGAGAGAGAGAGAGAGAGAGAGAGAGAGAGAGAGAGAGAGAGAGAGAGAGAGGACAAGAAAGGTGAATAGGTAGAAACATAAAACCTGTTGGATCGTAGCCGTGCCGAGAAAAAACATCCCCCTCCCCAAAAAAATACAAAAATAAAAACAGGAGACAGATGGAGCGATGGCGGGGAATAAACGATGTGGGCCGTTGTCAAGGTGATATTCCTCCTCTCTAACCTTTCTCCCTCATTAACTTTGCAGGCTTTAACGACGGCAGTGGAGGCAACTCGCTGTTTGAGCGTCTGGCTGCAACAGCGTGCAGGGAGAGAGGGGGAGAGGGGAGAGATAGGGAGGGAGAGAGTAAGGGGGGAGGGAGAGAGGAAGGGGGGAGAGAGGGAAGGAGGGACGGAGAGAGTGATGGGGAGAGAGGGAGGGAGGGAGGGAGGGAGGGAGGGAGGGAGGGAGGGAGGGAGGGAGGGAGGGAGGGAGGGAGGGAGGGAGGGAGGGAGGGAGATGGTAGGGGGGAGAAAGGGAGGGAGAGAAGGGGGGAGACAGGGAGGGAGGGAAGGGGGTGAGGTGGGGAGGGAGGGAGGGGGTGCAGCGTCCTTGCAGGAGGCTCCTCTCTGTCAGTCTCATTTAGCCGCCGCTGGCTCCAGAGCGCGCCAAAATAACCTGGGGATGTGCGGCTTCCTCAAAGCCCACCACGAGACGAGAAGGGGGGGAGGGGGGGCTGCAAGAGGGAGCCCCCATTTGATGAGATCATTCTGGGTTAAAGCAATCTACTTGAGCAACTAAACTTTGAATTATAAAAAAAAAAAAAAAAAAAAACCTGTGCACAATCAAAACAGTAACCTCTGTGTGAACCGCTTGTAATGCAACAGTCTCGGACGGTGCCACGCAACGTATTGAGCACCATGTGGCTGCAAAAATTACACTGTCTGATTCCCTCTGAACAGCCATTATCTTAAGTCCGATCCAATTTGGAGGTGCGGGGCCGGATTCCCGGGGGCCCTCTTAACGAAGTCTGAGAGCCGGTGCAAACAGAGCACTGCTTTACTTATATATTTATTCAAGGTGATGGACAACATAATCTTAACCTTTCTAATTATATCATGAAGGGTTATCAAGGTTTGCATTTAGAATCTGACAATGAAGTTCCTTTAAATCCATTGCAATTTTTTAATGGGTGGAGGACATTTACCACCTGGCTACGTAGCCAAGCGGGTGACCAATAACTCTACACTCACATTACATTGCCAAGTAGGGTGACCTTACAAGGTGTGAGGATTCACACCTCACCCCTACAACAGAATCATTAGCTGACCTTGAAAAATATATATATATTTGGGAAAAGCTCAATGAAAAAGTAATTATCTTTTGAAATACTGAACGTTGTGCCGGCACAGGGTTAACAGACCAGTGACACGCATATACACAAAAAGGCATACAGAAATAATGACAGATGTCTATACAATACATACAGATATAAAATAAGACCTTGGCTTGAGAAGATTTGCACTTCATCACGTACAAAGGTATAGAAAAGCAGATGGTAATCGAATCACTTTTGAGCAAAGCCCCCAATGGTTTTATCTGCCCAAAACACCCTGATGTATCTAAACATGTTTATATTGAACTATGTAATCATTATTTATAAGTTATTTCAACTTGCTATATCACAAGCTGTCTAGATGTGCACAAAGTGCATGGTCCAATGGGAGGCGATTACATGAAAAAACTTGAAACCCCACTTGAAAAATCCCCACAACACCACTGGTGTATATTATACAATAATAGACTAATTACACAATGTTAAGTCACAAGAGTACTGGCTGAACCTTCTGTGCAGATGAAAATGATTACCCTTAGAACACAATTAGCTTTCTATTGGCCTCTACCTATGAAACGGCAAACATGTTAGAAGTGCAAACATAAGGAAAAGGTCAGGAAGATATTATAATAATGTTTGGATATTCTAATACTAATGTTGAATGAAGGAAGTCCAAACAAGAAGGAGTCTACTGAGGGAAGCCACAGAGAGGTCAGGAATCGCTTGGAAGGAGCTAAAGAGTTTGGTGTGAGGGTTGGGTGAAGAAGCACCAGTTAACCAGATCAACCAAGTGATCTGTATAAAACTGGCCTGTATGGGTGGGTGGCTCTTTCAAATTAAAATGTATATTCTCTGAAATTCACTCTGTTATTATTACAATGACAAAATCCCTAATCTACACTGTCATAATAGTTCTTAGCAAGCTAATAGGTTCTCACATATTACAAATGAGATGCAGAGTATTTTTTAACAAGATTACGTGCGTTTTTCTATGTCAGAAACATTTATTTTATAGACGGCGGGTTTCAAGCCTTTATAATAAATCGGTACTATTCAATGAACTACCAAATAATCACTCCACATAAAATGTGTTTTCTTGTCTTCATTTGTGAGTTTAAGTTATGATACCCACATTAAAAATAGGCATTGCTAGCAGCATTATATTTCAACTCTTCTTTCCTTACAAAGACAGTAAGACGGCAACACTTTAATCTGCATATTGCCATTTAGAGGTGTATGCTATATACGCATCTACACTGTACAGATCAGCTGCTGTACACATTGGACAAAAATACAAGATTGACTAATTTGTACAAAATAGTTGTGGATGATGGTACACACAATGTGAATTGTCTTCTCTGGGTTACAACTCACTTACTTTTATATGCATGTCGCCATCTACATGTGTATTCTATGTATGCATCCACGTTTTACAGACCTTTATTTAACGGATCAGCAGCGGTACACATTGGACCAAACCCAACGAGATCAACAAACCCGTATAGACTAGTTCACATGTCAAATAATGTTCTGAAAGTGAGTTTGGATATGATTTTGGACAAAAGATAAATAATTTGGGATCGTGAAATATCCATGTGGATATAATTTTACAAAGCACAAGAACCAAATATTTGTGGGTACATGCAATGTGAATTGTCTTCTGTGGGTTACAAATAATCAAGTCCAATAAAAAGTTCCATGTCACATGTGTGACATCCCATAGGGCAAGGTCTGCAGTTGGACACGGCATCACTTGCTGGACGAGGATATGGTTTAGCCAGGGCTACGTGATGTGGGGGAAGATTGGAAGACGTCCAACAAAGTGTGACTTTGTGCCGCTTTGAGTAGGTAAGGAAGTTGAAGTCAGGTATGTGTTGTGCACAAATGCCACAGACAGCTTTGTCTACAGCTCTGAGCAGAAGTGAAACAAAATGGCGAACAAAACGATACAACAATACTGGAATTCAGGAGTGGGTTGTGCTTCCTCGGGAGTATTTGCCAATGCGTCTAAGCTTGTATAAAACTTCAAGCTCAGGCGTTTAAATTACTGAAGTCATATTCTGCACAACTAGGAAACGGATACAGAATCCAGGCAAGCACAGATGCATACATATACCACACAGACACAATACGCAAACACAGACACAAGCACAACCCTACTATGAAAAGGAAGGCATTTCAGGAAATCTCCCCTCGGACCACCGGCAGTAAATTATTGGGGGTTGCCCCGGTTTCCTCACTTCCACAGAGTAGCCGCAGCTCCTCTGGGTTTAAAACTCATTTTTCTCTCTCTTGTAAGCTCTACGCTTTTACATATTTTTTCTAAATCCCATTATGAGGCCTTTGTGGTATGAATAACGCTTGCAAATTGGAAAGTATCTCCAGGCAAGTTTGACACAGAGGTAATCTACAGAATCGAATCTGAAGCAGCAAGGCACTTTCTCAAGCAGTTTGATCTGAGAATATATACATCTACAAATACATCCATGTGTATAAACTTACACTGTACATGTACATATGCATACACACATACGTATATATATATATATATATATGTGTGTAAACACACAATACAAACAAGATAATAGATGGACATAATAGTATATTCCTAACACACCTGTGTGGAATGTGTCTGGGCCCGGCATAGGGTCATGCTGGTTTTCCTCGTTGGGTTCTGTGTGTTCTGAAGAACCGCTGTAGCTAGACTGGAGATCCAAACCAAGCGTCAGGAACCCGTCCAGGCTGCCGCCACGCTGCTCCTGAACAGAAGCAGCTCTCCGGGCCAAGGCTCGCAGTGCCTGGAGAACAGAGAACCGGAATTTAAAACACAACACAAAGAGAGTTGTAAGAGGAGAAGTGAAATGTAGGTCAACATTGATCTATTTGTGCAGTGTATTCCCACATCAGTTACATAGTGCAAGCTCATGCAAGCTCATATCTGATGGATGCAAAGTTTCTGCATCAACTGTGGCATTTTGGCATTATATCGCCAAATATTTTAGCAAATTTTGTGTGTATAACCAGTGAAAGGTTAAAGACGAGGAGGAGCAACAAGAAGAGCGATCCACTGAAGACATGAAAAAAGGCATGGACAAATAAGGTATGTGTGAGCAAGGAATCAATGAGTCAGCCATGCAGCTTAAGGGCCTGTAGCCGGACCACAACCGAATGTATTCAAATTGAGAAATTAACATTCAATGTGAGTTCAACCTCTACCACGCCAGGTAAGTCAATGTAAAACAATAAATTATAAAAATAAATAAACAGCCAAAGTACTTTCCTGTCTGTCCACCAGCTTGAATAGGGTATCTTCCCTGGAGAGTAGAACTCACACACACGGTCCGAAACAACACTTTCACACTATAAACACACACACATTAGGTTTCATTGTTTCCCATGGGATGAATTGGTTTTCAATTAACTGCCCCCCCCCCCCCCCCCCCCCCCCCCACCACACACGCTGTCCCCCCAGCCCGCAGAGCTGTCCAGGACAACCAAGATGCTGGACTTCTGGCTAAAGAGTTCTCGCACCATCTAACACTCTCGCGCCCCCCCTCCCCCCCCCCCCCCCCCCCCCCTTCCCACATGGCACACACACACACACACGCGCACACACACCCCTCTCCGGCGGAGTCCAGAGTGAGGCGGGGAGGAAGCACTGTTGAGATTAGATCGGATGTATTAGCATGCTAGCCGTAGCGCCAGGAGACGGCGGTGCAGACTGATCTCGGGGAAACGGGACACAGAATCAAACGAGACGGGGGCGGTGGGGGGAGTGAGGCTGTAAGGAGTATTGTGTTTGTTACCACAAGGGACGGAGCGCAAAGAATGAGTGGAAGAGAAGGACCAGGAGGAGGAGGAGGAGGAAGAAAGAAAATAGCAAAAAAGAACAACAATTTAAATGGCAAGAGACCACACAATGATGAGAGAGAGAGAGAGAGAGAGAGAGAGAGAGAGAGAGAGAGAGAGAGAGAGAGAGAGAGAGAGAGAGAGAGAGAGAGAGAGAGAGAGAATTGCATATTTAAAGTGTCTTCCTGGAGACCCTAATCCTTCATGGTGAAAATGAAAGCAGTCAATGGCTGCAGGAAACAGAGAGTAAAAGAAACAGAGCAAGAGAGAGAGAGAGGTGACTCGAAATGAATGAGTTGAAGAAGAAAGATGGAGAGATAAAAGTTGCATAGAAAGGAGAAATCCAAAAGATCTCTGTCTCTCTCTCTGCTCCCGCTTTTCTTTATCTGCTGCTGTATCACAGCATGTTTTCTTCCATCTGTATTACTCTGTTTGGAGTGAGAAAGAAAGAGAGAGAGACTGACAGACACAGAGACACAAAGAGAGAGAGAGAGGGTGACAAAGTACGATATGGAAGGAGATAAAGAGAGCTGAGAGCAGAGAAAGAAGTAATACAAAGTTTGCCAGAGAGAGAGAGAGAGAGAGAGAGAGAGAGAGAGAGAGAGAGAGAGAGAGAGAGAGAGAGAGAGAGAGAGATTGAAGCTCTCAGGAATAGGAATAGGTCATTTAGGATCATCCCATCTGTGATTTCCTTTTTTTATAACTAACTCTTAATCCCTCTCTCTGTATCGCTACTCTTTTCTTTCTTTGCTCTGGAAAGCCTCAACGCGATAGCCTTGGGTGTCTCTGAGCCGTAGATTAATTATCAAAGGCAATTAGCAGTGATGGCAACGCTAGGTGTATTCATTTTTGGAGTTGCTATTCTATGCGGATACGGTCACACCGTAATTTCTTTCCGACCCACTGATTCTTGACTTTATTATATTGTTTTGACAGGAGTAAACCTTTGTTGACACTAATTCAGGAGTGACACTGTTATTCAGGAGGGTTTTATTTCACAGAAAAATATTTATACGGTATACGGTTTATACGGTTATGTGGAAATCACTTGCTAGCCTTGTTTTTCTACAAACTGTCACTTAGCCCTTTTGTTTGTTAATATTGTGAAATCATCTAGCTGCTTCTTGCTTCTTAAAGTTGGAAGCAGACAATTCCGTCTACCAACAAAACATAAGACAATTTTTTATTTTATTTTTAAAGCACAAACCCTTACAAAAACAGCACCTATTTTGACAGCAAAATAATTTAACTTGAAATAACGGCTGTTGCAGTCGTCATTTGCCCCTGTGGGAACATGGTATAGGAACAAAGGGGAGGACAGGGTAAACAAACTCACCCTGGACGGCTGTGACTGGAACCCGACCTCGCCTGTCTCCGCATCTGGTTCTGATCCGGGGCCCTCAGGAACCAGGGAACCTTCTGATGTTGCGATGGAAGCACGGATGAGGTCCTCTTCCCTAACCCGCCACTCGCCTGACCCTCCACCATCCTCATCCATCTCCATCTCGTCTTCATCGGAGGAGGCTCCATCATGCAGCATCAGTCCCAGGCTATCAATAGACATGTCATCCTCTGCGTCTGTAGGAGAGAAAATAAGACATTATGGAAACATACAAAAGCTGTACACAAGCCTGGATCAGACAGCCTTCAAATACAACCCAGCAGGATGTCACTCCGTATGCAAGGCCTCGGGCCCCCTGGGATTATTTCTGTTTCTATGTTGTCGCCTCTTGCGTAGTGATGGACGTTTGTTTGGATAGAAGGAACTGAAACTGAATGCAAGCTGATACCATTGAACTCTGAAGTTTAAATGCGCAAATGTACTGACAGATATTTACGAACTTCCCCAAAGAAAATAACATCTCAAATTGAGTTGGATTCTGTCATTCCCAATGCCCCGGCTGTCCTTGGTTTACCTTGCTTACCGTTGCTAAACCAACGTGTTCCAGCCCTATTGTCAAAGGACAACTCAGAATGCTGTTCTCGAGCAACCTGGAAAATGATTGAGTTTCCAATTCATCGTATTAAGCACTAGACAAATACAAAATCAACCAAAACAACAACGTGCAATTAGAAACAATTGGTCTTTGGCCTCGTGTGTGTGGGAGAGTGTGAGTGTGTGTGTAGGTATGTGCACGTGTGTGTGTGTGTGTGTGTGTGTGTGTGTGTGTGTGTGTGTGTGTGTAAACTACGGCTGTTGGAACGTTTTTTCAATGTTTTATAATGTCTTGGCTAACGTAAGCAGCTCTCGCCTTGGCCTACCCGCATGTGAAAACAATATGCTTTTGCCACGTCATGCCTGATGAACAATAAAGTTGTAAAAAAAATCTGCCGTGATGCGAATATGCGGCATATTCCTATAATAATCACCCCGGTGAAAAGACAGATGGAATACTCAACCTATATTGCCTAGTAGAGACGAGCTTATGCTGCGTCCTTTCACTGAAATATCCTATGTATTTAGAGGATTCTAATTACAGGAATTCTAATTACATCAACGCCGTGATGTAATATCATGCTTTGCCAAATATTAATATTTACTTAGCAAGAAAGCAATGTTTATTGGTATAATGCACTCTAGCACACAGAAAGTGTAACAACCACATGCTGATAGTGGCATTTACAATTCATAAGGCTGTGTATACAGTGTATAGGTACATAGTAAATATTAATAATCGTCTAAATTTGAGCATTACAATTTTGAATATAAAAAATAATAAGGAATGATATTTGAATTGGATTACAGAGGAAGATTGACAGTGCTAGTGTTAACACACACTCCAAGAAAGGGTTAATGAGGGAACTGTTCTCTTGGGTGTTTTTGGGCCTAAGTGACTTGTAGAAAGAGTGTGTGTGTGTGTGTGTGTGTGTGTGTGTGTGTGTGTGTGTGTGTGTGTGTGTGTGTGTATGTGTGTTTGTGTGTGTGTGTGTGTATGTGTGTTTGTGTTTGTGTGTGTCAGTGTTGTTTGTGACCAAGACTTCATTACCTGCAAATCCTAGGAGAGAAATGTGTGTGCATGTTTGTGTATTGGGAAATAACATGGCTATTCCTCATAGTGCAATATGTTGCAGCGTTATGTCAGGTATTTACTTTCGCAAATATAAAAAAAACAAAAAGTATTAACTTCATGGACGATAAATTGGCTTTGACAGCTTGGCACAGATTGCTTCTGTAGTCTAAACCCAAGCCTTTTATTCCTGTAAACCAAGGCTTTTAATCGAGACTCCCAGGCGAAGAAAGCAACAAAATGACAATTAAAACACAGCAGGAGTTATGCTTCCACATCCGAACATGCACACAATACGCATTCATCCTAATGATCAGCCTTTGTTGCGTAAGGCAAATACCACCTCCCCATCACTAAATTCAATTATGACCAAACCGTAACCTTGAATCCATATCATCCTCAAATCTTCCCTAGATTCACGTACAAACCTAAAGGCAGAGAAAAAGCTTGTTAAACAACACACACAAACACACACACACACACACACACACACGCACAAACACGCGCACACACACACACGCCCACACACAATGACATACCTATGGCTACAGATCGCTCCTCGTCTGTTGCGATGAAGCATTCAGGTCTGCCATTATTACGGCTCGGTGGATCATCCTGGAAACAGTGTAAATCTTGATATGATGGAACGGATGAATCGTGGCCACCGGGCGCAAGGTCAGAGGGACAGGAAATCAATGGATCCCCGGGTACAGGTGTCGACGTGCGGACAGCACAGGAGTCAGCAGTCAGCGGTGTTAAAGGAGCCGGAGAGGACGGGTGATCCACAGACGAGCTGGTTGACCTCAGGTCTCCCGACCAACGACTCGACGCCGGCGTGGCCGACTTGTCACGCTCCTCCGTGAGGCGGCGGGCCGGCAGGGGGGAACGCGGTGACCATTGTGGAGGAATGGGAGTGGAGGTTTTTAACTCGGGGGAAGAGGGGAGGTGGGAGGGAGACCCGGGCGGCGATGAGATAACGGGGGACGGCCGCTCCGCCGGGTCGTATAAAACCGGGGAGGCAGGAGGGGGAGGGGGTGCAGAGCGTGATGGTCCGGGTGAGAGGGCCGATTCCGCAGACCCGTTGAGGGACGAGGCGGCCCGGGGCGTCGGCCCCTCAGCGCCCGCCGACTCTGCCGGGGGAGGAGTCCCTGCATCGACCTCAGGAAGCAGAGCTGCGTCAACGGAGCTCGACGGCGACAGGGTGAAGGTGGAGCGAAGGGAGGGGTGGCTGGGTGGAGGGGACCCCCAGGTGTTTGGACAGAAGGGAGAGGCGGCGGGGCGAAGGGGGGAGGAGGATTGGCGTGACTCCCGGTGGGAGGGACGTGGCGAGGCGGCCGGAGACAATGGTGCGGGCTGTGATTCATGGACGCCGGCGATGGGAGAAACGTGGGACCTTCGCGACGTCGAGGCGAGTCTCCGGTGCGACTCCGTAGTCGTGTCCGCAGTCCTTGGAGCAGCACTTGCAGGGCAGTGCGATGAGGAGAACTCTGTCATGATAAATAATGCGGGGATGAGCACCTCGGCTGATTTAAAATACACACAATCAAATCTAACCTTGGCGCGCAGGATTCACCGCCATGCCAGAAATGAAAAACACAATAAGGATGTATTTTGTATCACTGGTGAAAAGACACGTTATGTAACCTCAAAACTAATGAAAAAAGTACCTTTTTTTTTGTATACGATTTGGTTCTGTTCCGTTTGTTCTGGAACAAAATGAAAAATGTATGACGACCAGAATATCGATGCAAGGGAATCAGCTTATATTCATTCAAATGTTATAGGTTGATTGTTTGCAACAAGGGCCCCCTTTATATGCCGCAGCCGCTTGGGTTGATTTGTATTTTTGCCAAACCCAAGCACTATCCGTTGCAGATACACATCTTAAAAATTAATCGCTACTCACAATTGTTTTGCTCAATGCCGTTAAGATTTTTATTTTATTTTTAATCCTACAGCAATACATTCCTATAAAACAGACAAAAGAAATAAAGTGTGAGCTTACGTTTTCTAGAAAGCTGTGTTTGATGACTTTTATATTCTGTAGAATCTGCTGACGCTGACGAGTGCTTTGCTGGTCCTGGCCGACCAGAGGTAAAAGAGTGGAGCCCCAGGGAGCCGGCCAGGGCGCCTGCTCCACTTTCTTTGGTGGAGCAACATTGCCCGGAAGGACGTCTGAGTGAGAGAAGTAAGAAGATGTTTTGAAGTGTGTGGTATGTGCAGAAGGATTCTTTCTTCATACTGCAATTGTGGTTGCGTGTGTTTCGCTGAGACCAACCCCTTGCAGTGTGTTGTTGGGGGTGTTTCCCATACAAACCACGGCCAAGCGGCTATCTCAGTGTTGGTGTTTATCTAAAAATACCCATCTCTCAGGCAGCACAGACTACAACAGCGATAAATTACAGAGCAGTGAATCAAAACTGCGATCAATAATAAAAGAGGGGAAGGCCTCCGAGTTGTTCACGGAATCGATAGCCCTCAAAAAAATCCTTGCGCAGCAGCCCGTTCTGCCTGTGCTTTCTAGGCTTGAGTATCCCTTTCCTCCCTGCGTCTAACTTAGTTTATGTCCCGCGAGACGAGCTTGTTTGAATCTTCCTGCGTGCTTCTACGCTAATCACATCAAGCCGTCGTAGCAGTGACCTCTACAAAAAACACTCATGTGATGCAATTAAACTTGGGATTCTCCACATGCCAAGGTCAGCAACGGAGTGTGTTTGAGTGTGTGTGCACGAGTGTGTGTGTGTGTTTGTCTGTGTGTGTGTGTGTCTGTGTGTGTGTGTGTCTGTGTGTCTGTGTGTGTGTGTGTGTGTGTGTCTGTGTGCTTGTGAGTGTGTGCTAGGGCTGGTTGCTGTGTAACCTCTCACATTGCGCTGCGGTTGATGGTTGGTTCACCACCAATGGTTTCTGGTAACCCTTTGCTTCTCTGTGGAAGAAGCCAAAAAAGAAAATAGTTTCTGTAGCTGAGGAAAAGAAGGTGAGGATGAGAATAATACTCCACTATTACTGTAGGCTTGTGTGCATATGTACCTCTGGATCTCTATGTCTAAATGTAGTAGGCGAGTAAAGACAGGTTATGTATTGGGCTAGAGACGAGACTTAATGGGAGACTCTTTGGTTCTTACCTCATTCAGCACTTCTATGGTGAGGTAAGATACAGGGGAGTTGCCCATGGGTCCTACACTGACCCTAGTGGTGGGGACAGCAAACAATGATGCACAGTAGCGTCGGAAGTCCTCATCTTCCTCTGTTGAAAGTAAACACAGACACACACACACACACACATGTTGATGCATACACCCCTTAATTATTATGTTCTGAGCTCCTTTTTGTACATCCAAATGTTCAACGGTATGAATTGGTCTACTGCCTCTCTCTTCTGCCTTCCATTCATTTTAATCCTTTCTCCTAATCACCCTTTCTCACTCTTCTCGACTTTCTTTCTCCCACCTGGGGTGTA
>JACYXH010000772.1:3798884-3808884 GCA_026745465.1 Lota lota
GAGAGAGAGAAAGAG
Organism: Lota lota; assembly: GCA_026745465.1. Lineage (NCBI taxonomy): Eukaryota > Metazoa > Chordata > Actinopteri > Gadiformes > Lotidae > Lota > Lota lota. The sequence goes on from JACYXH010000772.1 coordinate 3,798,900, forward strand.
GGAGCAAGAGTGAGAGAGCAAGAGGGAGTGGGAGAGAGAGAGCAAGACGGAGTGAGAGAGAGATCGAAAAATAAAGGAAGAGCGCTCGTGGCGGACACCAGCCACACAAAAAACATCTTCAAAACTACTCAGTTTGTCCCCACCTGAGAACAGGAAGTGAGTGACACACACGCCCACAAACACACACACACACACACACACACACACACACACACTTCCTCATCATCTCCCCTGCCTCCTCCAAGTGTATGAGGAAAAAAGAGGACCAAGATGTGCATTGTGTAAGTAGAGAGAAATAAAGACAGAAAGAGAAAGAGAGAGAGAGAAAAAAAGAGCATGTTATGATTGTACCCCAGACACTCAGGCAGTCCACAGTCGCAGCTTTAAATTGGGCCTGGGTGCCATTGGTCTGACAGAAATAATTAGGACTTGAGGGGCTAGCAGCAAATTGCAGCACAGGGCGAGGGGCGAGAGGAGAGGAGTCTGTCCAAGCAGTAAAGCAGAGAAAATAGGAGGCCCTAATAAAAAGCACAAACACCTCCGTACACACACACATACACGTATACACACACGCAACTACCTAGAGAGATAGGACTAATAATACACACTCCCACACAGACTTAAGATACAAAACATAGTGGTCCGTGTGCACATATTTGTACACCTGTGAGGACACACACATTTGCACAGGCATACGCGCACACACACACACACACACACACACACACTCAAAGGGATAAACATTGCCTGATGAGCTTAAGATGGTATGTCCAGGTACACACACATACCAGATCATTTAGTTTGCCCCGCCCCAAGATGGCTCTCATTATCTCAATACGCAACAACCATCGATTACACCCCTGCTGTGGCTTTAAGCATTTACCCTGAGCCCTGAACACACTAGAGCAGGCCAGTGGAGAGAAGGAGTGAACAGACACAGACTGGTATGGTAAAGAGAGAGAGAGAGAGAGAGAGAGAGAGAGAGAGAGAGAGAGACAGAGAGAGAGAGAGAGAGAGAGAGAGAGAGAGAGAGAGAGAGACCAAGAGAACAGAACTCCTGTAACTCGTCCTGGATAACTAATTTCACACTAAAAGGCTATATCATCAGTGTGTGTGTCGGTGTCTCTGTGTGGATAAATGTAGCTCTCAGCTAAAAGTATGCCTGTAAATCTATCTGTGTGTGTGTGTGTGTGTGTGTGTGTGTGTGTGTGTGTGTGTGTGTGTGTGTGTGTGTGTGCAGGTGTGCATGTTAGAGACACCTGGAGGGTCCTCGACGGGTCTCCAGCCTCCTTCGTCATTTTCTCCTCCTCCTTCGCTACTCCCCCTCATCCTCCTCCTCCTCCTCATCTCTCCTGTCTCCTGGCTCCCACGGCCCCTCCACTCCCTCAGAGCCTTTTGAAAGTCCAGAGCCGAGTCCTCTTCGTCATACACTCCGGCCAGAAGGGATATGCCCTCAACTCCCTCCTGTCTTTCCTCCATTTCTCTTTCTTTATCGTCATCGTCATAGTCATCACCAGTGCTGTCATCATCATCCTCATCCTCATCTTCGGTGTCTGTCATCACTGCGTCCCCTCCATCTCCTGCATGGTTTACTCTCAATACCTGTGGGAAATTTTTTTATTACAAATACTGAACAGTGTTAGAAAGCCTACTGGTTCTCAGAGCAGCAGCAGATTCCTCAAACGCCATCTAAAATGTGTGCATGGTAATCAAAATTGTTGGACAAGCAATGTGAATTTTTCAAAGGGCAGTGTGTGTGTGTTTTTTTAAGGGTGATCACGTTGGAAAAGAACAAGCTACCGCTGGTCACAACAAAAAATGAAACACAAATATAGTACAAATCCAAAAGAAAAACACACACGTGTTGGTCGTGGCGTGGCTCTTACTGTTGGCTATTGGGGGTTGCCAAAAAATTGGTTGCTGAAAATAAATGAAAATGTGCACCAGAAAGCCAACATTAATTTGTCGCCATTCAGTAACCACCCAACTAACCCAGCCAGCTATCCCATCGCCCTCACCAGCCATATCCAACGGTAAGTAAACCAAAACACTTTCAAGAGAGATCAGGTCCTCCTTGGGTATTTTTATTTATCCTACAAAATACTAGCCTGGGACCATCGATGAAAAACCTAAAATGACGGGGAGAAACACTCACTCACGAGACCATCACGTGTCACACTGTTTATTACCAGCACACCTGTCAAGCTACTGAGTTATCAAGCTTTGGGAGAGTTTGAAAATTCAATTTAGCATTTCCCTCAGCAAAGCATACAAATAGCTATCTAAACTAAGGGGCCCCAACTAACGACCAATTTTAATTCGAATCATCACTTGATTTCTTTTTTTATGATTTGATTAACAATTTAGTCTATAAAATGTCATAAATAATGACTAATGCCAAAAGCCTAAAGTGTCTCTGAAGAGTTTTTAAATGTGCTTTGAAGTGCTTTTAGGCGTCTTTAAAGATGCTGTTTTCTTTTGTATACTCTTTATACCCAACAAACAGAGCGGAGCAACCAAATCTTTGGTTATCTGAAGGTATGAACAACAAATGGTCTGTGATTAAGAAAGAAAAATCCGTAATTTTAACACTAATCTAAAACAGAACCACCGTCGTCACACCGGCAAACAAGGACTGATTCTGAACCAGCTGTGTCATTTTGAGTGAATTTCTTCCAGCTGTCAGGGCGAGCAACAGAACTAGACTAAGCGCACCACACGCCTCTGACGAATGTTGTCACAGATCAATCGAGAGATTGTTCACGGTTTTCTTCTTTCTTTTTTGGGAGATAGATACATAGAAAAAAAAGTGTGTCAATTATTAATGGCGGCAACTTGGTAACTAGGTAGTCTTGGATCTATTGTTAGAAGGCTCTGCTCTTGACGCTCTGAACGTGCACAATCCGAAAGCAATGAGTACAGTTATTTGACAAGGAAAATCCACACTGAAGAACATATTCGACCCAGAATGTTGTCATCCAGGTAACCTGTCTACATGACTCCAACAGGACATTATAAGCCATGTTCACTTACATGTAAATAAGCACTGTCAAGTTAATAAAATAAAAAAATAACCAAATAAATAATAAATAATAATAATAATAATAAAATGGATCAGAAACTGAAATGGAACTGAAACAAGTCCCAGCCTAATATTTACATCAGGCCTATATCATGTGGCCCGAAAACTCTTTCTAACTTGGCGGCCATTGCATGCAAATAAGCGTCCTTCAGTCCTGGAGACACCTGAGTGCTAGCTCTGCTAGCCCTGACTTGCTACCATTCAGGCTCCAATGCCACGTGTGTCTTGCGTCAGGAGGTGAATAAACAAAAGCCAACCAACAGACCATTGTGTGGACTCCTGTTATGCCTCACTACAGGTGTCTCCAGGACTGAAGTGCTACTGGGGACGTGTCTGCATTTGCACGAAATGAAAGAGCTCAGAACCTTAAAACAAGGCTGGAATGACTCATTCCACCAATGCCCGGTATAATATAGTCCATACAACACTTCAGAAAAACAGCAAATTCCTTATGTGTTTCTTGTGGAAATGTGTGTAAGCGTGTGTAAGCGTGTGTGCGTGAATGTGTGTGTCTGCGAGTGCATGCTTGCGTGTGTGCCGGTCGAAGCTCTGTGTGTGTGAGGTGTTTCCAAACTCACCTGGCTGTGCTCGGTGTGATAAAGGGCGGAGTCGGCAGGTCTGTCCTTCCCCCTGGTCGGCTCGGGGCTCCGCCCCCCTCTCCTCCTCCTGCTGCTGCTCAAGGCGGCCGGTGGATCCGTGTCACCACCGGGTCGCCGGTGGCCCGGACACGGTTGGAGTTTGTGATGGGGGTGGGGCCCGCCGTATGAGTCAGGGTGAGGATGGGGTCTTGGAATGAGGTATTGATCCGATGTGGAGTAAGCGGCCGCTTTGGTGTAGGCCGGGGGCCTGGGCCCCGTGCTGGGGTTAACTTGTCTACGGAAGCTGCTGACAACATCCAGAGTGCTGACGTGGGTCTGTAGCTCTGCCTGTCAGGACCAAAAAACGGTTGGAGAGGAGATGGAGTTTAATTACGTGGAAGTTCGATTGGAAGCAACTCTAGGCCATTCGATTTGCACTCAAACCACGACCCCATCGACCCCTTCCAATATAAATACTAAATGTATTATGACTTGAGTTTGTCAACATGTTTGTCTTAATTCATTTTTATTAATTACTATTAAAGGTCTATTGTATTATAATCCAACATCGATTCAACAACAAAGGTATCTCATGGATTTAGATGCCTGCAATGACGATTGAATGAGTAAAATAATTAAATAGAACATAAAAAATATAATACAAAATAAAAATAATACGCAATTGCCCACATGATCATCTCAGGGAATGATATGTTTCTTGCTGATTAGCATGTGTATCCTCACCCTAAGCAAATTCAACATAAAGTCCATTAATTAGAGAGGACAATGAGTCAAGACCTGATATAAAGACTTTAGATACGTCCCATTTAAAAGGTTAGACCCTAATTATTTTAAGTGCTCAGGTCCTGCTAGTGCATCACAGAGCATCACAAAGATAAACTCTTGGTCTGGTCAATGCCTGCACCTCTCCTGCCTTATGTTAAAAAGTACCACACTGTGCAACAAAATATTACTATGTGTATGTGTGTGTGTGTGTGTGTGTGTGTGTGTGTGTGTGTGTGTGTGTGTGTGTGTGTGTGTGTGGAATAGCGTGAGAAATGTGTATAATGCATGTGTACATGCATGTGTACCGCATGTATACTAAGTATGTTTGTATAATATGTGTGCTTGTTTATGTCCGTGTGACTGTGTGTGTGTATGGCACATTCCTCCTTTCGGATTGTACGTGTACACGTTGCACTCTAATTATTGACAGTGCGCCAGGGATCAATTTCTCTGACTCCCTCTTGCCCCACAACATGGCAAACTGCTTTCCTTCCACTTACGAAAAAGAAAAAAAAAGGTAAATTACATATAGCTGTCCTCTCCAATATCTACCAAATTGTAGGCAAAACAGCACCCACACACACACACACACACACACACACACACACACACACACACACACACACACATACAGCCGGGTGCTGATAGATTTTTTTCTTCCGTGCTGGGCTGAATTCATTACTCTATTCTATTAATCAACAGTGACCAGTGTGCCGGCCAGGGTTAACCTGTTTCCACAGCACACCGTGGCGTCCTTGAACCTGTCCTACACCCTCCACACACAGAGCAGGGGAGGAGAGGAGAATAGTAGCAGAGGAAAGGAGGGAAAAGGAGGGAAGGGTCACTGGAGAAAGATGGCTACAATCAAACCGGATGCATTACAGCTGCCTGGGTGGGTGTGATGGAATGGCTCAGATTGTTTAAGACCTGTGAAATGGATTAAAACGGAAAAAAAAGCACAGCATGCGCTTAGCGCTTTTCGTTGTTGTTGTTGTTATGGTCGGCGCCACCTTGGAAATGCCGGCGCGTTGTTGACATTCAGTTATTGTGACATTAACTCTGTGCTTACTAGTTTTTTGGCCAATAAGAAATGGCCCGTGTTTTAAACCGGGCACAAATGGGAATAATTCTCCCCTTTGAAGGCAAGGAACTGTAAGAGTGTTACAAATACTGACCAGGCGGGGCTTCCAGTCCAACCTCCCCCCCCCCCCCCCCCCCCCCCCCCACACACACACACACACACACAAACACACACACACTCCCTCCAACAGACACAACACAAATACGTCAGCTTCGCTAAACAGATGTGAAGGTGGCTGCTTGTTGTTGGGGTTTTTGGCCATTTTTATTCCTTGCGTGCTGCAGTTTCTGCAACGTCTTCTCAACCCCCTGGAGGGAGGCGAGGAGGGGTGAGCTGGGTGAAAAGTCTCCCCGCGGGATCAATAAATAAAAATAAAAACGTTAACCTCATACACGTGAGGTAACGGGCAGCGGCCTCGCCACTCACTCATTTAGATGCCAGTCTGGGAGCTTCTCCGAGCATGGCCTTCTTTCAAGAGACAGCCCCACCAGGACTGGGGCTTTTTTGGGTCGCAATTTACATTAAATAGGATAAGCGCGTTTGTTACGTGAATAAGAAATTAGTTTATCCTGGTGTCACCCAAAGTTACGCTGGCTATGCTAATCCTATAGCAACAGGACTCCACTATTACCTGCAAAGTCGTATTACCTATAATACAATCAAACAGGTGCAAGCGCGGTAATGCACGTGTTTCCCCAACGATTTCCATGCAGCTCTATTAGCAGCATCAGCAAACGTGGGTTAGTTCTTTCTTCCACTGAAACATTAACCTTGCACACCATCTACTTCTGTCCTTGCATGCTTTCAATATCTACCTCATAAATGATTGATTGATTGCCTGGTAGTACTGATGTTCTGCTTTGAACACTGTTTTTCAAAGTGCGTTACTTTAAAAAACAAACATCAGGTATTCGCAGAGAGCAGATCTCTCTCAGATGCAACGCTGTCTGTCTGTCTGTCTGTCTGTCTGTCTGTCTGTCTGTTTGTGTGTGCGTGTGTGAGCCTGCAAACAGCAGCTGAGTAGGCACTGATGAAATTAATATTCTTTTTGTGTCTCTCCTTTCTCTCCCTCGCACTCTCTCAGTGCCTTGTTCTTTCCAAGGCAAATTAAACAGGATTAGCAGCAGAGAGAGAAGCCTGCGTTGGCTGTGCATGCATAATCCCCAATCTATGTGTCCTGCCAAACCAAACTATTGTTGTGAATGTGTGTGTGTGTGTGTGTGTGTGTGTGTGTGTGTGTGTGTGTGTGTGTGTGAATGCCTGTGTGTGTGTGTGTGTGTGTGTGTGTGTGTGTGTGTGTGTGTGTGTGTGTGTGTGTGTGTGTGTGTGTGTGAATGCCTGTATGTGTGTGTGTGTGTGTGTGTGTGTGGTTGCATGTTTGTGCGCGTCTTTGTGTTTGTCTGTGTGCGTGTGTGTGTGTGTACTGTACCATCACTCTGTTTGATATAAATATACAGAGAAATACATGTACTCACAGACGACGAGATGAATGAGAGAAAAACACAGAGACAGTGAGAGATAGAAGGAGAGAAAGAGAGAGATGGAAAGAAAGAGAACATGTTGCGGTTGTGCCAGTCCCATTGCTGCTCCTGTACATGTGTGTCTGTCCCTTTGCCTGTCGGTCAATGGTATTGCTACGCCATCAGCGCCAGTCAGTGAGACCCACAGATGCATAAAACGCATCAGCTCTATACCACTGCTAGTTGGTTACATCGCATTTCTATTACAGGGAGTGTGATCGCGTACTTCTCCGACACTGCAACACACACTCACCACCAAACTAATAAAGAGATTAGGTTGAGTCATTGTTGTGAAATAATAATAATAATAATAATAATAATAATAATAATAATGTGTTATACAATCATAAAGATAGATGTATGTAACTAATCACAATTAACGACATGGTAACGGAATTCACCTCCGTTACACACACACACACACACACACACACACACACACAGAGACAGAGACACACAAACACACATGCACACACACACCCACCCATCCACCCACACACAGATATTGGACGACCAGCAAGATACTGCATTGCAGCAGGTTCATGATGCTGTGCTCCCTATCAGGGAGCGTACATGAGAAAACCTGGATCCTGATTGGAGGGATAGATATAATACTGATAGGAGATAGACAGATGGAAGGATCACCAATGCATTCCTGCACCGTAGGTCTATTAGTAAACAGATATTTGTTATAAACACGGAGTACGATCAACATGATCATTAGAATACAAATGTTCACTTTTGAAACAAACTTCTCGTAAATTGAATGAGTAAAGCCAGGGCAATGCTGTGATCCCAATTAAGAGTAATTTCCACTAGTGTGTGTGTGAGTAGGGTAATTTAGATGTTTTATTGGCTGATGGAAATGAATAATGTTGAAATACACACTCCTCAAATTAGTTATGCATGAGCTAGGAACAACACTCATTTGAAACAGATAGTTTTAATTGAATATATCTATACATATGCATTTCTATAACTCCACATAATGAATAGTAATAGCATATCTCATCAACGGAGGCGGCATTTCTCATATTGCATATGATAGATTTGTATACGTTTAAATTAATGGAAGTTTCACTGATGAAAAAATATGCCCATGGAAATGCTATATAGTACAATTGATCCTCGCTTGATACTTTTTGGCCATTGTGTGTGGCGTGTGTGTGTTTGTGCGTGTCTGCTTGATTACAAGTATGATCAAGCATAATATTCATTTTTAATGGGAGACGTACACATACACACACCCACTCTAAGATTGTGTGTAGCCAACTTGTATGTGAGTGATCGGTGTATGACTAAAGAGATAGAGGAGAGTGAGATCGAGAGAGAGAGCGAGAGCTAGAGTGGGATAGAGAAGGCGAGACATAAAAGAGAGAGAGAAGAACTACTGATATTCAACAAACAAGTTGAATCGACAGCCAATGCAAATGGACATGGGCAGAGCCTGGGGGCAGTGGGAGCGGAGTGTGATCCAAGTTTGCATGAGAAACAAGCACGGAACGGACTCAGAGACTAAGACCAGAGGAGTGACTTATCAGGACGGAGAGGGGAAAAGAGGGCAAGTGTTCGAGTGTGGCCCACCTCACCTGAATAGGGACCATCCTGTGGAGCTTCAGTGCCCCCTTCTGGTGGAACTTGGCAAAGCAGCCGACGCAGTAGTCCTCTCCACATTCGGGACATGCCTGCAAGACAAACACAAACCGAATGACGTCAGAGATCCCCGTAGGAGTGGTATTGGTTGAAGGTGTATGGTATATGCGTGTGTGTGCGAGCGTGCGTGTGTGTGACGCGTGGGGACGCGTGTGTGCATGTGCGTGTGTGCCATGTCATATCATATGACTGAAAGAAAGAAGAAACTCGGTCTTCACCCATATAATGGTGCATGTTCACACCATTATCTCTGCTGACGAGCAAAGATAAGTTAAACCTTAAGCTGAGTATGCCCAACTTCCCTCTAACCTCAACCTTTTCAAACAAACTTTGTCAGGAGGAATGAATATTGAAATGACCTCTATGACAGCTCCAGGGCAGCAGTGTGTGTGTCTGTGTGCGTGCATGCATGCATATAGAGCTGAATAGATCTTAAGGGAGGTCATTACGGTGTGTGTCTGTTAGAGTCAGGTCTTATTAGCGAAGGAAAAACCCCTTGCTTTGCTAGTGTAATGGACCGAGCCGCCAGGCGGGGCAAAGAAGAGGTGGTGGAGAGAGCGAGAGCGAGAGCGAGAGCGAGAGCGAGAGCGAGAGCGAGAGCGAGAGCGAGAGCGAGAGCGAGAGAGAGAGAATAAACATAGATAGGCATGCAGGCTGCTGCTCAAAAGTAGCATCTAGTTGTAGACTAATTGATCAGAAGAAGCTGGGCCTTTTGGACACTAATTACTAATTTAATCATTGCCATTTTATCCAAAGCAACTTAGTGTATGCATGTCATTAAGGAACAGGTAGGGTAATGTCATTAAGATAGGGGCATATCATTAAAGTAGGACCATGTCATTAAGGTAGGGGCATGGCATTAAGGTAGGGGCAGGTCATTAAGGTAGGGGCATGGCATTAAGGTAGGGGCATGGCATTAAGGTAGGGGCAGGTCATTAAGGTAGGGGCATGGCATTAAGGTAGGGGCAGGTCATTAAGGTAGGGGCATGGCATTAAGGTAGGGGCATGTCCTTACAGTAGGGTCATGGCATTAAGGTAGGGGCATGGCATTAAGGTAGGGGCATGTCATTACAGTAGGGTCATGGCATTAAGGTAGGGGCATGTCACTATGATAGGGGCAAGGACACCTACAGGTAGATTGTAGTCACTGGGGTTAAACAACATAACCACTAGACTCTCTGTCCCGCCTTTGCCAAAGCTCCAGAAATTATGTGATGTCTACAATACAGTTGCTATTGCTTGTTGATGGTAATAAACAGTTTAACACAGTTAAAAGTGTCTACAA
>JACYXH010000772.1:3811384-3933884 GCA_026745465.1 Lota lota
GATAGATGGATCAAGCTAAACTGTTATGATTGCAAACACAAACACACACACACACACACACACACAACAAACCTACACACACACAAACACACACACACACACACACATTAAGAACACTCCGGATAGGAACTAACTGCCATATCTGTTGGGGGATACACAGGACTGTCACACCACAGCAGCGTTTGGTCCCCTGTTGTGTTGAGAAGAGGGCATCCAACCCAAGCTAACTCAATCCAAAACACATTTAATCCTGCCGTTTCCTTGTCTGTTTACCCTATAATGCAGTTATGTTTCCAAACTTGCACAAAACGGCACACTATAACTATCTGTATATATTTTTATCATTTTATATTTAACGTTGTAATATCTTTTTATAGCATTTTATATTTTATCTTTTTATACCTCTGTATTTTATATTCTACTCCCTTTGTGCATCACTGATGTTATATTTACCTTTTTATAGCACTTTATATCTCACTTTATTCTTCGATTTTTTGTATTTTATATTTACCTTTTTATATGTTATTATTCATTTGTTTAATTATTTTTTGTAACTGCTTTTGCAATGTAAGTGTTTATTTTACCTGTCAATAAAGTTGTTTTATGTTAAATAGAGAAAGTGAATGAGAGAAAAAAAGAGAGGGAGAGGGAGAGAAAGAGGGATGATGTATGAAGTGGACAAGAGCGAGAGAGCAGGGAGCGAGAGAGCGAGGGAGCGAGGGAGCGAGGGAGCGAGCAAGCGAGGGATGGAGACAGATGAGGGCAGAAAGGCGCAGCCTCCATAGGTTGATGGAGTCCTCTTTATGTTCACCTTATCGAGCCCCAGCACGTTAAGAGGGGGTCACACAGTTTGCATGTTCATGCACCGTTTGCGTGTTCATGTTCGTGTGCGTGTGTGTGTGAGGGTGAGTGTGCGTGTGTACCAGTCCTGCGGCCATGACTTCACACTGTCCACAGATCTTCCCTCTGAGTCTCTGCTTCCTTCCGCTGGCGTGACTCAGAGTGGGCTGAGAGGCAGGAGGAACAGGGGCTGCAACAGGAACATACAAATCTAAATATGAATACAGTATACAGTATACCTGTACTCTGTGGCATCAGCAGCTCAATACAGCGTTGACTTAAGGACCCTCCTCGTGTCAATCCCCCGGGGGGGGGGGGGGGGGGGGCTGTGGAGTACTGTAATTCAACACTGTGGTAGGGTGAGACTAGCCTGGCATCGCCAGACCAATTCCCAAATAGGTCTTAGTGTGGAACTTCTCAGTTCATTTACATTTCCATGGGTCGTTATCAACACGCGCAGACCGAAATGCTTCTGGACGCAATTGGATAGACCTACAACCAATCAGATCAACGAAACGTGTGACACATCAGTGGCAGAGATCGTGGTTGTGTCAACAGCACTCCCATAGGGCACCGACCCGGGCCAGGTTTGCTGGAAATCTGTCTGAATGGGAGGGGGGACAGACGTATATGAAATAAAACATGAGCTTGCAGATTTGTCTGGCTCCCAGGCTAGGGTTATACATAAGGGCCTGGGCAGTTGGCAAGGGGATGCTCTGACTAAATATGAGCAGGAGCAGTAGCTGACCCCAGTCTGCCCTACCAGGGGGACAGTACCCTCAACCTTCTCCGCCAATGGGACCTGTGGTGCCACCGCTCAGAACGAGAATGTACATACAGTGAGTTCAGATACATGTCATCAAGGAGCAGGTATAGGGGGTTAGGCGTCTTGCTCAAGGGCACCTACAGGTAGTACTGCAGACCACCGCAGTGCAGACATCAGGGTTCGAACCTAGAACCTTTTTCGGCTGGGAGTCAAACAGTAGCAATTAGACTTTAGTGTCCAAATAACATCCATGCAATATAATCTAACAACGAATAATGAGAAAGGAATGCGAGAGCTGCTCGAGCTTAATATACTTATATGAGCTTGAAATGGATAAAAAAAAAAAGTAGAACTAGGCCAGGGCTTCAGGGGCCTATGTGTGTACGGATGTGTTGTGTGTGGGAGTGTGGGGAGGGGACTAAGCAGTGGGTGTGGAGGGCTCACCTTTCAGAGGCTCGTCTTTCAGTACTCTGATCTTCAGCCGGCCTGGTGCATGCTGCTGGGCAGATAAGACGGAAAAAAACATGAACACCTAACACACACACACACACACACACACACACACACACACACACACACACACGCATGCCAAAGCACACTTAAGCATGAATGCACAGCATGAATTTTGAACTGACTTGGTTAAGGTGAGGCAGGTTATAGTTTCTTCCTAGCTTTGTGTTTATAGCCTAATGTTATGTCCTTCACTTTATTATATTTGATTGAATGAAGGCAGAGTCTGGCTTGCATTAAAATTAAGAGGTAAATACATTGCTTTGTTATCAACTCTTGCATTTTAGGGATTCAATAAACGTGAATCATAAAAAACAACACAGCTTTTGCTTCCTCTCTTAGAGATCGGCGATATGAGCTTATAAAAACATAGCTTTTATTTTTCATATCTGGGACTAAAATATAGAAACACAGAGCACAGGTACATCATTGAAGGGTATGATGTACGATGATGATGTATGATTACCAGGGATGACGGCTGGCCCTTTATATATTTAAGAATGGGCTAAAGCCTTCTAAAATGAAAGCTTGTTGAAAAATGTATTCAAACGTGTAACCTACCATAAACTATAGGCTTGAGGCAGTCATCCAAAAGGCTTTCTAATGAAATGTCTGCATAGCATTGCAACACATATTTTCCTAATTATAAGGCACCTAACCCTGGTAGTGCTCTCGATGAGGCACTCACATACCCAAATCTCTCTCTCTCTCTCTCTCTCTCTCTCTCTCTCTCTCTCTCTCTCTCTCTCTCTCTCTCTCTCTCTCTCTCTCTCTCTCTCTCTCTCTCTCTCTCTCTCTCTCTCTCTCTCTCTCTCTCTCTCTCTCTCTCTCTCTCTCTCTCTCTCTCTCTCTCTCTCTCTCTCTCTCTCTCTCTCTCTCTCTCTCTCTCTCTCTACCGTCTGTAGTGAGTTCTCCTTGTTCCTGTTGGCACTGGAAGGGTTGGTCAAAGTGCCAGCCTTCCCAGACTTCCATCTATAGCCCTCTGATCGCCTTGGGGAGAAAGAGAGGTTATATACAGAGTGAGAACGAGAGCGAGAGAGAGAGTTACCATGTCATGTTCCCACATCTTTTATAGACATTACAACTCAAATCACAGCTAAATCTCTCCATTTTAGGCCAAATAAGCGGTTGATGTAGGCCTACTTGAATTATTTGGTCCTGCTATGTAAGCAACCATCTATACGTATTAGATCTTTAGACATTGGATTTGTTTTTCAAGCAATAGTTTTAAATTGGGGCTTGTCTATGTGCTAACTTCATTAAAATTATTTACACGATTGACAAGAACACACACACAGACCCCTAGACACATACACACATTTAAACGACAATATACTCAATCTTCTCTTTGTAAACAACTCCCATGGTATTCAGAAGAGTTTGAAAAATCACCTGAGAATTGAATAGGAATAATAATCACAAATAACAGATCTTTTTATGGTCATCCCTCCTACTTGACAACTACTTTTCCGGTCCAGCCCACTAGTACTCTCCAATGCGACCCTGTCAATGACTCATTCTACTCTACCATAGACATTTTCATTCCTATTCATACTACATCCTAACAAACAACACATTTTAATACAACCGATGTGGTCCAAGCACGTCCCTCTCCATCCGATTCCCTGTACAGTTAACACCAAATGAAAGAATACAATTGCACATTCTTCTCTTGAGATCGTAGTTGTTGTTCCAAAGTACAAATGAGGACATGTAGAGCAAATGGACCAATTAGCAAATGAAACACAAAATGTACAGGAGTTCAAACTCGTATCTCTATAAGAAACCAAAAAAAAACAGCTCTAGCGTTTAAAAATAAAGTACGATATTCATTATAATAAGTAGTTTCATATGATTTGCCCTCACTCCTCCTCGGCCATATAACATTTATTGTCTGCGATAACGAGAGATGAGATTTATGAACGTGATAATTAAAAATGTCCTCGAGCCCTCATGTCCCGCCCCCCCGGAGGCGAGATGGGAGCGAACTGTGCTCTGCATATCTATGCGTCAGGCACCAAGATAGGTCGAATCAATCTGTGGCATCACAAATTATCTGATGAGCTGAGATGTATGCGTTATGCGCATTCTATGATCGGGAGGTTGTAGAAAGAAGGTAAAGTGAAGAGCAAAGGTAAGAGGTTAACTTATGATAACCTGTGGCTATCGAGGAAAGGCAATGCTGCCAAGAGGAGACACGGTCATGTAAATAATGAAATACATTTTGAGTGGAGGACTAGGATTTGACTTGGAATAACAAACATTTGCAAACAAAAAATTAAATAAAATAATGATGAATAAATCAAAGACTCGTCTGGAACATCATTCATTTATCAAGGCATCATCTGGGCATTGTGTTGAATGGAGTCCTCCGAACACTTTGCAGCGAAACTTTACATACTTAACAGGAATTCAACTTAACCAGTATGAATTATGCAAAGCCATTTGGGGCATGTTTCATTTTCTTTTCGATACGCTTGTCTGGTTTATGCTGAAGACCATTTTGATGTTTTCTTACTCTTTGTAAACAGTGGATGTCAACAACAAGTAGGCCTACTTTGTAGAACAATTAAATGTAAAGGGTTAAGCAGATGATGAACCCAAAAACATAAACAGACACATATACACACATGCACTCATAACAACACATGTCAGTCAGATGGAGGGAAGAGGAAAGGAAAGGTGCCTTATTTAGAAAAGTGAGCCCTTAATGCTCATGCTGCTGAATTATTTATTCTATTGAGATGTTTGTCTAGCTGTCTTAGAAGAAGTTTGTTTGGATTTGGGAGCTGGCAGCCTGTCAATGTGTGGAAAGTCAGTATGCATGTGTACTTGTGAGAGGACTGGGAGAGTGTGTGTGTGTGTGTGTGTGTGTGTGTTGCATTGCTGTGTTCCTTGACACCCATTGTTGCACTGCGTTGACACTGAAGTGGGGTGTCAGGTAATCACCCTTGCGAAATCACCACGACAACCGGACTGTCGCCAACAGAGACAGGTGAAGCGCACTCCAGGTTGGCACGGGGCGACAAGGTGTCCCCCCTGGGAGCCTACACCGTGCAGCACTGTGTGCACACACTGTGTACTGTAGTATTAAAACCGTTATGTCTCAATGCTTTCTTTCTCTCCCTGTGTGGGAGAAGAGAAGGAGCACAGGAACGAATGAAAGAACGAACAAAAGAAGGAATGAAAGAAGGAACGAGAGAACAAAAGAGAACAAACAAAAGAACAAACAAAAGAACGAATAAAAGGATGAACGAAAGAATGAAGGAGCGAAAAAACAAACAAAAGAGCAGATACACAAAAGAAGAAAGGAAAGAACGAAAGAAAGAGTTAAAGATTGAACAATTAGAACAAAGGCAAGAAAGAAAGAAAGAAAGAACAAAAAAAAGAGTGAAAGAACCAAGTAATACAAAGTATAAAATAGGATAAGGAGGGAAATACATCAAGAATCACACCAAGGAGGGCAGCTGAAAGGCTTAGCCATCACCGGGAGAGAAATAAACGGAATCTTTAGTTTGTACTTTCCGGGAGCAAGTGGGGGAATGGGAATATGGGTCTCGCTTGGTTTGTGTGTGAATGGTTTGTGTGTGTTGGGATGTTTTCACAGAAACAGAGTGTGTTGTACTGCATGTCCTCCGAGCGTCAACTCTAGACTAAGCCTTATTATGGCCTCTGTGCACTTCACAAACTGGTTACAGTACACCCCTCCCCGCCGCAAACTGAATTTGTCCAACCACTGGTAGCCTGGCACTAAGAGGAAAATGAACACAACATCTACCCCTGCAGACCTACAATCTAAGGGACATCGAGCAATACAGAGAGAGAGAGAGAGAGAGAGAGAGAGAGAGAGAGAGAGAGAGAGAGAGAGAGAGAGAGAGAGAGAGAGAGAGAGAGAGAGAGAGAGAGAGAGAGAGAGAGACTGGAGTATATCACCGCCTGAAGTGCTGAGATACTTGCTTGGCCACACACTACTGTTCCGCTGAAACGTTTCCAAGCAGAGTGGAAAGCTGAATATAGAATTTAAGACAGACTGAGATGAATATTGCTTTCCTTTGATTAAAGTTAAATATGCAATAAACAGAGATGGCAATGCGCAAATAAAGGATGTCTGGCATTAGCAAGCTCTGGAGCCAAGGGGCTGCCTGCACCTTTACAAAGTGGTTCACCAGGTGTCACTTTGGGCTGCAGAGCAACACATGCTGAACCACATGAGACTGAGAGATGATAATTAATTGATTGCATTTATATAGTGCTTTTCTAGGTACCCAAAGCACTTTACATAGTGAGTATGTGGGGGGGAGGGGTTGATGCACAGCTGCCAGTATGCGCCAGAACGTTCACTACACACTGGCTGTCACAGTGGAGAGGTGCGGAATGATGAAACTGTCCAATTAGAGACCGGGGGATGATTAGAGGGAAATGTTGGTACAAGAGGGTTGAGGATTTGGCCAGGACACCGGGGTTAGCACCCCTACTCATGTGATGAGTGCCATGGGATCTTTAGTGACCACAGGGAGTCAGGACCTCAGTTTAACATCTCATCCGAAAGACAGTGATCTTCGACAGGACAGAGTCCCCGTCTCTGTCCTGGGGTGTTGGGGATATTACAAAGGCCAGAGGGATGAGCATCCCCTACTGGCCCTCCAACACCTCTACCAGCACCAACTGGTCTTCCATCCAAGGATCAACCAGTCCTGCTTAGCTTCCAGGGAAGCTAGTATTGCTATGCAGGTAGCCATGGTGCTGGATCCAAATGTCTTGCATTGGGATATTTGATCAACTTTGGTCTTTTGATTTCACTTTGGCCAATGGTACACAGTTGTCTAATACCACGCACACATTGAAAGACATTTTGTTATTTATATTCCCATGCCCATCCATGTGTTGGATGATATAATAGATCATGATCAATACCAACACACGCAGGTGTTTTTGTTTTATTTTTTATTTGCCCCCCATCTGTGTTCATTAATCAACGATTAACGATCTCAAGATAGACTGACGGCATGCTCCTTCTGTATAAAACACTGATCAGAGGGCCGATGCCCCTGCCATGTGCACGCACACATTCATACACTTGCACATAAACACCGAACCATTACTAATAGATACAGCAAATCAATCTACTCTAGTAGAATAAGACACTCACATAAACAGAAATACACACACACACACACCCCTGCACAAACACACACACACACACAAAAAGCAGACCAGACCCGGTGTGTTATCTTGGGAATGGCAGGAGCTCAGTGTTGCAGTATTTCATGGTGACAGGTTGTGTCGCATGTTTATGTGTTGTACGGTGCAGTACAGAGAGCTACATCCCCGTCTGTACTGATGTACGTCTACTTAATTAGACCTACAGAAAAGATAGCTGTTCCACACACAAACACACACTAGATAAAGACAGAGTCTCATGCATCAACCCGCAAAACGTCCTGGACCAATTTAACACGCAGCCGTTTAATTATCTGCTATTAGTTCATCTGAACCAACATATACAACCTACATACTTTGAATTATTTATTGCACATGATTGTGTGTAATGTCATTATTATTACGGTCTCCTATTTTCTTTACTCTTAATGACGATTCCTTAGCTATTCGCGTACATAAAGTTTGCCCCTCTCTCTCTCTCTCTCTCTCTCTCTCTCTCTCTCTCTCTCTCTCTCTCTCTCTCTCTCTCTCTCTCTCTCTCTCTCTCTCTCTCTCTCTCTCTCTCTCTCTCTCTCTCTCTCTCTCTCTCTCTCTCTCTCTCTCTCTCTCTCTCTCTCTCTCTCTCTCTCCCTCCCTCCCTCCCTCCCTCCCTCCCTCCCTCCCTCCCTCTCTCTCTCTCTCCCTCTCTCTCTCTCTCTGAGTAATCTACTCGTAAACTGTGATATACGCCTCTATTACTCTGTCCTCTATAACGTTGGCTAGCTGCGTTATTAATGAAATGCAGGGGGACACCGACCCAAGGCAGAGTAATAAAACAATCATATTAATAACCGATGTTTGGATTCACTCTCTTAATTAATTATCTGACTCCATTGGCAACATTGCCCTTCAATCTTAATGCATGGGGTAATAGCCACAGTAATGGGACACCTGAATAAAAAATGCACATATGGGACGGGAATTCGCTTTGGTCCATTTGTATGTGTGTGCGAATAATTACGTCATTAGAAAAGACAAGTGTCTGTGTCTGCCTGAATGTCCTTCTGTCTGTTAGTGGGTTTATGTCATTTCTCAGCGTGGTGTCTTTGTGGACTTCTTCCATCATCTTCACCTGGAAAATCAATAATTCCCCCCCTCCTACCCCCTTGATGCTCTGATTTATACATGCCATTTACACACACACTTGAGCACAGACTCCAGCCACTTGTAATTTTCCCTTCAAACACTGCAGCTATGCAGCTTTTCCAAGGCTCTTAAGGCTGCTTGTTCAAACACGTCTGGCAGTTAAATGGAGAAAAGCAAAGTTTAATAAATGTCAAGAGGAGAACAACAATTTGGTAGAGAGTTAGTTAACAAGATGTTGGCTTCATCAACAGTGAATATTGTCTATTCTTTCCCCCATTTTGATTTCATTTTGAGCTTGGCCTTAGCAACATCCTGCTTCAGGAAATAAAAAAGTGATACATTTATATTGAACAGTATAGGGTAACTAAAAACCATTATGTGGATTTTTCATACTGAGAATATATTTCTTATGTAACCTTCAGTGGTATTTGATTCGGAGATGGATTTTCAAATTGATTTGCTCTCTTCTCCAACTCTCTTTCTTTCTCATAGTCTCATTAACATAGTTTCATTGAGTGGAACTACATTAAGCACTGATTGGTTGAGCAGGGGCTGTGGCATTTCTCTATTGCTTTGTAGAAAGCATCGTCATCTCACAACTTACTTTTCCTCTTCCTCCAAACAGCACAACATCCGGACAGCCACAGCAACCTCCTTTAGGCTTTGTAAATGTCAGTGCGCCCCATGGAGAGTCACCTACAGTAGAGTGCACGTGTAGCATGTATGTTGTTGGAAGGCGTTGACTCACCCTCTTTCTAGCTTCTCCCTGATCATGCTCTCTTTCAGCTGCTGGAGTCTTTCCTCCATCCATTCACTCTCCTGGGCCAGAGTGACTGTCTCCATACGAAGCTCCTGCAACTTCCTATAGGACACACACACACACACACACACACACACACACACACACACACACACACACACACACAATCAATCAGCAGAAATCCATCATACAAACGGCCTGCCACATCGAACTGGCAAGCGGTGGCTTTCATCAATCTGTTCAATGCATCCACGTCTCTACGCAAAACCCTGTTGCTGTGGCTGATCAATACTTGAATAAATTAGTCATGGGATCAGGAGAGCACCTTGTCAGGCATCAATTCAATCAATTCCATGTCAGTGCATGAGGAACTACAGAATTGGAGATTAGCGGTCTGTTTAGTATTGGGAAATATAAGGGAGGCAAACACCCACCAGCACCAATGTAGGAGACAGCAAAGGTTCTACTTCCGTGTGTATTATAGGATACCTTGAGGATGGCAGTTTTGCTTAAAAATAAGGTGTGGTGAACAACCTCACAGTGACCACAAATGACCTGACGTCTAACATTGAATGACTTCAATGACCATAGCTTAGTTACCTCCCATTGAGCTTGGCAGATTTGGCCTTGTTGGGGATAACCACAAAGTCATTCAAGTTCATGGTTGCTCTGGCTGGAGACTCTGGTACTCCGGTTCTGACTGGGCTTTTACAAAGAGTCACCTGTACAGAAATATATAAATATATATACAACAATAAATAAATGATGACGTAAATAACAATGTAATTAAATTGGCTTTGGAAATCAAACAGTGCCACAAATGAATATAGTTGGAATGAAATGAGGAAGATAACCGACATAAAATGTTTTAACAGACAGTTAAAACAAGCAATCCGTTGCATTTAAATTGGATTTGGCTGACAGAATAATTTATTTAGTAAAAAGCTGACAATCGCTTCAGACAGTAAAAGCCAATTAGGGAAATGAGTCCGTTTCAAATCCACAGCGCGATACCTTTAATGTCTGGATTGTGACACCTGCTCGCGTTGGAATCGATGGAAGTTCAACAAATGTCCATCATTCACCTCGCTAGCTTCCTTAACGCCACGGCTTTCATTATTTGGCCTGATAATTAAAATAACGCAAACGAAATACACTACTGATGTAACTAACTAAAAAGGACAGCTCCCGAATAAACCTACCTCCGGTTCCACTTCCTAGTGTATTGTTTGCGACACAGGGCTGCTAAGGTCCTGGTGAGGGCAGCGTCTGTTTTAGTTACCGTTTCTATGGCACCGCCGCTCTCGCGAGAAGTGGAGACCGAGAGAAGTAAAAGTAATGTTGGCTCCATAGGGGGGCTGTAATTCCTTGCCAATTAAAACCTCAAGTGAGGAAGACTTTAAAACGCCGTTTACACAGCCACGAAATAGTTTATGCATGTAATTACCATTGTTACGGCCAATGGCAATAGTATGCCCTTAAACATAGGCAATATAAATGTCTGATGACTATGCTTGCAAAACTTCCCATGGGAAATAAGCAGAGTTATAGGGAAGACAGTACACAGACCTATTTACCATGTCGATAGTAGCAGACACAATTGTGCTTAGTCATTAACAAACAGGCATGCAATACAAATAACAGAAATGCCTTAATTTAGTAGTTAACTTTATTTGATCCATTACAATCAAAATATAAAATAGGACTGTGTTATAAAAATGTGCTCTTAAGAGCCCCTTAAAAAGCCTCATTCAACATATAAAATGTAAACATTTATTGTATTCAGGACCAACACCACCTGCCATTTTTATGGTGATGGCTACCTTAACATGTTATGAAAGAATGCACAGTAGAAGATTGAATTGGGGTTGAAAAACAAAAGGCTTACTTCAGCTATCTTTACTTCTAGTATTTCATGATGTGTGTATTTTCCACCTCATTTGAAATTCTCAATCCTTCTACAGTCTTACTTTAGCTTTAAAAATGTAGAAAATGAAGACAGACACTGAGCATAATTTACCATGGAAATTTTTTGAAAAATAGAGCACTCTGTGCATATGTGTTCATGCATGTGCATGCACACACCAGTGTGTGTGTGTGTGTGTGTGTATGTGTGTGTGTGTGTGTGTGTGTGTGTGTGTGTGTGTGTGTGTGTGTGTGTGTGTGTGTGTGTGTGTGTGTTAGTGTGTGAAAGTCCTTCATAACACCAAACCTCATTTGTATTCCTGGACAAAATTAACTTTATGATCTGCTAGGGCAAAGGCAGTCTTCCACTTTAGGCCTTGCCCTTTCAGTCTCCACCTTCATCCATCTCTCAGTCCTCCCAGCACACCTACGCCTACTATTATGGACATCTCACTCTGAAATTATTCTATTCTCTCTCTCTCTCTCTCTCTCTCTCTCTCTCTCTCTCTCTCTCTCTCTCTCTCTCTCTCTAAGCAGACGTGCGTGAGCCAGCATACTGATAAGCAAAAGAGTGGGATGAAAAATGAATGAACACAAGAGAACGATAGAATGCATGCAAGAAGGCTGTAAGGAAAAAGGACAAGTGTTATGCGGTGAAATGTCAGAATTATTCTATTCATTAGTCGCATGTCATTCTTTCATGTCTTCTGCTGGCTTAAACTTTCAACCACTGTCGTCTTAAGCCCGAAGCACCAGTCTATTTTGGAAGCGAACATTTAAAACATTATTTTGCATATGTCCTGACACGACCGTGTGTTTTGGGCTTTATGCTGGGTATAAACAGTATATATATTGACAGACTGCAAATGTTTTGTTGTTGTGTACGTGAAAACCCTTAGAATGAAGACTGTTTTGGGGAGCAGAAGAGCAGAGGTATACATTATAATACATTGAAATGCATAGGAATATAACAGATCAAACACCTTGAAAAAAAACCTCTTCTGTCCATTCCCTTGATCACTCTTTTAATTTGCTGTCTCTACATGTGGTGGAGAGAGCACAACAGAAGAGTGTACAGACAAAGTGGATTAGAATTTAAGTGAATATAACTGAAGTGCGCGTTTACAAGAGGTTCAAAACAGTCAGGGAAGGGAGAAACAATAAGAAACTAAAATGAACATTAACATCAAAATTAACCCAACAGCAGCCAAAGCCCTCTGACCTCCAAATGGCTGTAGGAAGCACTGACCCTGTTACAGGTATAACAAGGAAGTGTCAGAGTGGGTCTACCTGTAGCATCACATGCCACAGAGCTGATAGGCCCACACTCAAAGTGCTCCCAGCTGAAATAATACAACAATCAGTGCAGCTGCCAGGGCTCAGGGCTCATTAGCAGACATATAAAACAGTAGCAGCCTGCAGGTTGCACCAGAGAGATGCTGCTGGTGCGCAGTGATTGGGCTTATGCAGGTTTTCCCCCTACGGAGACGACCGACTGGATGATTTTCATTGATGGCCATTGGCTTGCTGTATACTTCGGGCTGTGCCTGTGCCACACCTGATCCCTTCTCAGAATACAAACTGGTACCATCTGGTCCAACAAAGTTTCCACACTGTGCCAGGGCTCTGTGTCTGGATTGACGGTCTAGACCATACCACACTGGGTACTTCTCATTATGCTACGAGTTGATATTAGACATTGTATTGGGGGGGATTCACGCCGAGCCCGGCCTTCTACCGAAGCCTTGACTTGTCGAATTAAGGTCAGGCGAGAGAGGTGCAGGTAAGGGTAGCTCCACGCAATAGACAGCTCCACTCAGAGCACCACAACTCTTTCCATTGTGGGAAATCTCCTTGCACCTGAAACAAGGAGATGTGCTGAAGCCATTGTCTCCCAGTTTTCTGTTTATTTTATTTCTCCCTTGGTGTATTGAGGAGACAATGCAACAGGCAAAGGCGGGGAGAAGGAAAATGGTTAAACAACACAAGGGAAACAGCAGCCTTTTTGACTTATAACTCAAACAGCTAATCATAATAGTCTTGCGTA
This sequence comes from Lota lota, assembly GCA_026745465.1. Classification (NCBI taxonomy): domain Eukaryota; kingdom Metazoa; phylum Chordata; class Actinopteri; order Gadiformes; family Lotidae; genus Lota; species Lota lota. The sequence continues at coordinate 3,824,498 of JACYXH010000772.1, forward strand.
ATTGGGAGGCATTTCGTCTTTCCAGAAAAGATGTATGTTCACTAAGAAAGACCTCATTATGTGATTGTGGTACCATCTATATCTTTCCTAAAACTTTATGGTTTATTTTCTTGGCTGGTGCCCAAGTGTAAATTGAGTGATTCAAGGGTCTTCTGTCCACAAGGCATCCAGCAGTGCTGAAGAGATTAGAGTTTCGAGACTGACAAACACTCGAAGCTGTTGCTATGCAACAGTTGGGGCAGGATGGGGAGGGGGGGGGCAACTCACTTGCATTATTATTTTTTTCTCCAAGTTTTGTTAAGAAAATGTAAGTCGATTTATCGTCTTGCTCAAGGTGCCCAGAACCCAAAAGAAAAGATTAGCTCTCAGGGCTGTTGAATACAACCAATGTCATGTCACGTCCTTCTCACCAAGGGTAGTGAGTGGCCGGGAGCTGCACCACATACACACAACACTAGGACAAACAGACAGATACGGCACTAAAAGTCACAGTGACCATGAACAAGTAGTGGACTCCTATTGTCTTCAGTTTTTACCTACCCCCTGCTGTAGGAAAGTGTATGTACATTGTGATGAAAAGAGCCAGAGTGAAGTGACAGATGTGTATTGGCTTCAAAATAAACAGGAATATACTAAAGTAAAAATAAATCGAATGTAAGACTGAAACAGTGTGGACGCAATTACATTTTGGATTAAGTTAAGGACAGAGAAAGGAGACCCGGCAAGACCAAAAGACAGATGCAGAGAGTGTTTGCATGTGGTTGTGTGGTGCGGGTGTGTGTCCATGTGTTGAATGGAAGATCCAACTAGTATTGGACAAAGAGGGAGAGGGTATGGACAATCAAGGGATAAATAAAGGAAGTGTCATCATTAAAGAGAGAGAGAGAGAGAGAGAGAGAGAGACAGAGAGAAAGATAATGAGAGAGAAAGCTCTGAGCGAGGGACATCCATGTGGTGATATCAGGAAACAAGGGTCCAGCCAGACAGCCAGTCAGTCGCCAGATCTGAGAGAGAGAGAGAGAGAGAGAGAGAGAGAGAGAGAGAGAGAGAGAGAGAGAGAGAGAGATCTGTAGATCTGCAGAGGGGCCTGGACAGAAAAGGGCCAAGTGAGAGATTGAGCGATGTGGCCTGAGGCAGCTAGCACACGGAAAAGTGGAGGAGACAGTGAATGGGAAGAGGCGTGGGTCAGGGGTCCCGGTGGTGGGGGCGGATCCAATGTCTCTGAGTGGCTCCGGGCATCTGAAGCTGATAACCTCCGCCCTGCGCCATGCACACACCAGCGTGCACATCCAATTACTCTCACAGCAAAACGCACGCACACATGCACGCACGCAAGTACGCACATACACATACACACACACACACACACACACAGAGGGGCTCCTCCACAGCCCTGACAGGTACCTGATGGAGTGATGTTAAAGTGGAAAGGAGAAGTACGGAGAAACGGGCCGAGAGAGAGAGAATAGGTTGTTGGTCTGAGGTGGCTGATGGCAGGCTGTCTGGTTGCCTGGTGAAGCCAGTTAGGTCTAATGATGACCCTAATAATCACCTGACAATATAAAAGAGACAACCAGCAGGCAGACAGCAGCAGGGTAGGATTGGATCCTAGAAGAAGGTGGAAAAAAGTGGGATGTGAGTACAGCAGGCATGGCTGTACATCAATTGAACGCAATGCACAAATTAAATTGTACTGTGTGATGTTGGACCAACCAAAAATAAAACCTGCAGAGGACCGCATCAATTGAATGACCGTGTCACGAACTGAACGGGAGATTTCAAGTGACTCACGCAAATCCACAGAAGTAAGAAGGGAACGCCGTGAACAAACCGCTAATTCCGTTTGAGGTACCCGACAATGTGTCGGCGCCTCGGACAGTCTCGTTAAACCTGTGTCGAAATTATGTTATGAGTCATTCCATTATCTTTTAAACCCATCGCTAGTCTATCCCACTCCGGGATTTGAGAGTGACGGTAACTGCTGTGTTCAAAATCTGGGACAGACCTGACGTTAAATAACTGCCGAACAAGCCAGCCTGTTTGATCACTTCTGCCTATTGTTCCGTGGAGGATTAAAGAGACAAATGGTGGCATGAACGTGATTTGGAAGAGACAATTTACCCTCCAATTCCTGAATGTGCGTGGGAGCACAGGTAGAATAAATCGCTAATACCTTTTCATTCGGGATTTTTTTGCGTTAGAAATTATCTCTCTCTCTCCCTCTCCCTCTCTTTTTCTCTTTCACTCACACGCACATGCATACGTGCACGCGCAGTCAGTGCCTGGACCTGTACTGCCACCTAGAGGCTAGTGCGGGAACATCTCTTTGTGTTGTCCCTTTCCCTAAACTGAGCAGGTTTAGGGAATATTGTCTCATTGTCTCCAGGGCTATCATTATTATTATCTATGTAGGGTACAAGGCATGAGGTATGCTTCAGCCAAAAGACACACGTGTAGCCCTTCAAGAGAAGCACCAGATCTGAGAAAGGGATGGGCACAATTGAACAAAGACCCTTTTTAGATGCAAGTTCTTGTATGCATTCTTATTGAATGAGCATTGGCCGGCCATCTTTTTAACAGCACATCGTTTGGAGGTAAAAGGGGGGCGACGGGAAGTGCTGTTGCCCATCTGGTGATGTATCTCTGTCGAATTCACGTTGTGCTGTGCTTATATTTAGGACTGCATGTGCAAAACAACATGCGGACCGCAAGATAAATGTTTTAATTAACCACAGCACCAAATAGCCTGGAATTCACCGAGCCCTTTACCTTCATTTTCTCATCATAGGTCTGGTCTCGTCATATTTCTTTGTCCAAAACTAAAGAGATGACACTAGATTTTAGTAAGGATCCTAGGATCATCTCTCCTGTGGAGATTAATGGCCAGGCTGTTGAGGTTGTGCAGCAGTATGAATATATTGGCAATGTAATTGATGACAAGCTAAAATTTTAGCTTCATGTGGAGGCTGTGTGTTCCACAAATGCATCAGCGTATGAGCTTTTATTGTAAGCTTCAAAGTTTTAATGTTGACAGTACCTTCATAAAAATGTTTGATTCCTGTTTTATTGATCAGTCCTCGATTCTCCTTTGTCAGCTGGTATGGGTCACTTACCTTTAGAAACAGAAACGGATTGCACGGTATTGTCTAAGTGTGCAGAAAATAAATTGCAGGTGCGACTTTGAATGACCTTCCACATTTGTACAGGGTTAGGATTTTGAAGAAGGCCCAGTCAGTCCTGGCTAAAGCTAGCCAGGACTGTTCAAGGTGATAATGTTGCTTCGGTCTGGTCGCAGATACTACCTGGGAAGGTGTAGGACCAATAGACTTATAACAATAATAAACGTATTTGTTCCTGCTGCCATTGGCATTTTCCTACTGCACTCATTGTTTGTCTGATGGTTATGTGGTTACTGCTGTTCCATGCTTACATGTTTACATGAGCATGGACAAGGTAAATTGTATGTTCATGTTTGAATAAGCATTTTACATTGTGATTAATGCCATCAGTAAGGTGAATATTTTTACAAGAATATGTAATTTCTTTTAAAGTAGGACATGCAGCACTTGCCATTGTTTGTCGCAACTCCAATGTGGATGGTATGCCTTAATGTTCTCAGCCTCACTTGTAAGTAACTCGAACGACTGCATGCTAAATGAATACATGCTAAATGTTCTGACTCATTAATGTTTCAATGCTGGCCAGAGAAGATCTGTGTTTTTTTTCTGACCAGTGTTTTTACTGTAGTGAAAGCGAAGGAGGTCTGATAAAGTGTAAAACCTAAACTATGCAACCTCTTGTTAAAAATGACCTGTAACCTTTGCCGGAAGGTGTAGATTCACAAGTTGGTAAGGAAAGAAATAATAAAAATAATTAGCACACATTGATACCAACCAATCGTCTGGCATCCGCATTGCTGCAAACACCATCCTATAAAGCCCAATGTTAAATTGTTCTCTATCTTTAACACTTAATTAAGCTAAGTCATTATTTGTCAAATCCTATTACATCTTGGTGCAAGAGAAGTTTCAATTGTTTCCCCTATTCCAGAATAAATTGCCCACAGCAGTCCTTCTCTCCACCACCCCCCCCCCCCCCCCCCCCCCCCCCCTCCCGCACGCCGGTCCTAAGACTGAAGCATTAAACACTGCTTTGTGTTGGTAAATGGTTTTTAATTAGCGTTGTTTATCGCAGTTCATTTATCCAACACCCCCAACAGACAAGAGTCCAGATTTAAGTGAATCATCCCGCATATCAAACTGCACCCACTAATGCCAATTATTAAAGGATTAATGGGCAGCTTTGCAAATGGCCTATATCGGCATAAAATAGCATACACAAGGTCGCCAATCATGTGCACACATGGCAGGAGACCGGATATATAGCTGGATTGCTGAATAGATAACTAGATAGATAGATGTATGGATACATTGGTTTCTCTCTGTCACACACACACACAAATCCCATACACCTCATTGCATTTGTCTCTTCTCTCCATTTCTATTCAATTAACCAAAAAATAAAAACAGAGACCCATTTAGATCAGGAGCCCATACACACACACGCACGCGCACACACACACACACACACACACACACACACACACACCCATTCACATCAGGCCAGCTCTCAGGATTGACAGTTTGTGTCATCGCAGCACTTTCCCAAACAGGGGCTGATTAAACAGCAGCTTAGAGCGCTTTAATTTCATGGAAGAACAGACAGCAAGAGAAGCGAGAGGAGAAGGAGAGATGGAAATGGAGGAGAGAAAGATATGAGGGAGGGAGAGTTGGACGGACATACAGACAGACAGACAGAGAGCGAGATAAAGAGAGAGAGGGAGAAAGAGAGAGAGGGAGAGAGAGGGAGAAAGAGAGAGAGGGAGAGAGAGGGAGACTGAGGGCAAGAGAGAGTGGGAGATGGAGAGGGAGAGAGGAAAACTGGGAGACAGAGAAAGAGATAACGATAGAGAAAAAGAGAGAAATAGACAGAGAGATGGAAAGAGCAAGAGAGAGAGAGACACAGAGAGAGAGAGACAGAGTCAGAGAGAAAGAGAAAGAGAGAGAGAGAAACACAGAGAGAAACAGGGACAGGATGGATAGTGAGAGCATGTGTGTGTGTGTGTGTTAATGGGGGGTTGGGGCAGACTGATGGAAGTTAAAGAGAGAGTTAAGAAGATAAATGAAAAAGTGTGGCAGTAAAAGACAACATGGATGAACGGGATTAGTGAGAGCGAGAGAGCAGGAGAGTAGGAGGAAGAGAAGGAGTAGGAGTAGGAGGAGGAGGAGTAGGAGGAGGAGTAGGAGGAGGAGACTTCTATCAGCCCAGGGAAGGAGTTAGAGAGAGGTCCTGGAAGTTATGTTCATCAGGGGACATTAACGGCTAAATTAAGTTGGCAAACTTACGTTTTAACACTTTATTATACATAATTACAGTAGATAAACTTTAATATGGAACCCATTTATCACTGGCATATTAAACTCTACTAAATGCAAAAATGGGCAATGGTGAAAGCGTGGACGATTGTGAAAACGTGCTCATTTAAATATTTTCTGCTCAATATTGATACTATCCATCTTTTTGCACATACCCTTAATTATGCATACACACATATGTATATATACGGTGTGTTTACCAAAAAGGGGAAGGGGGAATATAAATATTAATATACGACCATAGACCTAACTGCCCCAGCAATTTTCTAAGCTATCACACTGTGTGAGTGTGTAGCTGGTCGAGAGCCCAACATAGTAAATCTGTAGCCTGAGGTACACTAGTGTGTGTGTGTGTGTGTGTGTGTGTGTGTGTGTGTGTGTGTGTGTGTGTGTGTGTGTGTGTGTGTGTGTGTGTGTGTGTGTGTGTGTGTGTCTGTAGCAGAAACGACTCCGAGGGAACCGCTCCTCTATTGTCTGTGCTTCAGATGTGGGCCAAGTTGCTATGGTGAAGAACTCTGCGCTAAGCAAATGGAGATATCTTGAATAAGTCTTTGAGACAAACAGACTATAGGCTTTCTTTTAGCTCCTGCCGCCCAACTGCATACATTGTTTTCTAAATAGGGGTGCTTTTTAACACATCTTGATATAATGAGAGAGGGAGCTCCATGCTTTGAAGAGCTCACTTTGGCCCTAAGGAGAACTGTACAGTAGCCCACTATAATACCTGCATAGTGATGATACATGAATATTAATACCACATTGTTCGTTCCAAACTGCCGATGGATGATGGCAGACCTTTGCCGCTATAGGTATATGTGTGTTTAAGTGTGTGTGTGTGTGTGTGCATATGTGTGTGCATGTGTGTGTGTGTGTGTGCGTGTGCATGCATGTGCGTGCATGTGTGTGTGCCAGTGCTTGTGCTGTGTGTGTGTGTGCTGCGTGTGTGTGTGTGTGTGTGTGTGTGTGTGTGTGTGTAAGGCGGACGTGTGCACAGAATATGGATAACTGCCAGAGCTCATGTTCTTGCAAACTATAGGCAAACGCACTCACCTTTTGAAAGCAAATCTAGAGCAAATAGCCAGCAGCAATACATTGTGGCCAGATTGCGGTGCATTTGCAAAAACATATTTTTACTAGAAATAACCATTGTGTCCATTACAATATCCTATAAATGTTTATTTTCATTTAAACAATGTTCCACTGGCTTCTACGAAATGCTTTGAGGCAAACGTGTCGGTCGCATAAAGTGCAGCAGTGTTTTTCTGTAGCGTTTTTCTGTCGGCAGATGTTAGTAAACCATCGTTTACGGTTTGAATAAAACATCTGAATAAAAACAATAATTAGTAGATAATGCAGGCCAAATTGAACGTTTTGGGGAAGCCATTTGCCTCGGGTAACATTCAATGCTTAAACATGGAATAAAACCGGACATAATCGACTAAATGCTCAATTACAGAAATACACTCCCTATTAGAGAATACAAGTCTTCTTCGGGTGATTCAGCATCGCACACACATCCCATTACCATGACGGCACAAACTCACAAGGGACAAACAATTTCTGTCAGGAGGTCAGAGGTCATTCTGTGGTAATGGCAAGTCATGTGGCTGACCATAAATGACATTAAATAACAATTAGCGGACGTTAGCATGTTCTGGTGGTTATGTGCACTGACCTACATCAGTTAGCGGGTCAATTGATACCCAACCAAGAACATTAAATGGAAGAGAAGCACTACAAATACTCCTCCTTTTATTGACTTCATCTTCTTCTCCTCTTTGTTTTGTATTCATCCCCCATCGTTTTTCTTTTCGTTCGTCGCTCAAAACCTCCTTACCCATTTATTTTTTCATTTCTTTCTTAAGCCCTTCCTCAATCCTCTCACCGGTTTCCCTTTGCTCTACCCACCGCTGTTTTATTCATCGCACTCCTGCTGTCCTCCTTTTAACCGTCCAAGTCCTACTCAGAGCTCCTCATTTCTTCATTTTACACCCACCCCCTCTTTCTGTTCCTTCAACCGCTTCTGTTTTCTCCGCAATTTCTCCCTATTTCATATCGATCTCTTGCTCCCCCCTCATTATATTCTCTGTTTTTCTTCTCTCATATTCTTTTCCATCCAACTTCGCACAAGCACTGCGCTCACTGATCGTCAATGCTCCAGCGTTTTATTTCACACGTTGTTTTTTTGTGGTATTTTGTCATAATAGATTTGCTTCACAGTATGCGAAAAGAGCAGAAGAAGTGGAATAAACACAGGGTTGAGAGTCGGAGAGATGTTGGCTTTGATTAGCCAGTTCATCCATACAACATTTACACTCACGATGTCGTGAGTCTCATTTGCTGATCTGCAGCATCCCTGTGCAGGCAAGCAGTCCACAACATCAGAACTAATGTATAGCCAATGCACTTGCTTAGGCCAATGTCATAACAGAAACGAAGGAACAAGATACGTATAGCATTGGCTTTAAAGCAAATATACCTTCTTAAATGGTAAGCCAATCTATGAAGCGCACATGTACACATTCATTGGTTTGCCCACTCACAGAACATGAACACAACCTGCTTTTTTCTCCTCTGCTTTTATCTCTTTTACACACACACACACACACACACACACACACACACACACACACACACACACACACACACACTTACGCCAAGGTTTATTGACTGATGATGGATGGCTTTCATTTAACAGCAAGTGTGTTGACATCGAAATTCATTTCCATGTCCTGAATGTGTGTGTGCTCTAGTTTACAATATCAGACGAGACGTGCACGTGCACATACATACTTTAAGAGGAAAAAGCACATCATCAATCCTGATTTAAAGGCATTTCAAACTTTTGTTGTAGTTCTTACATAACAAGCTAGGCTGGTTTAGAGAACGGTCTGCTTTATATTCACTTCCTGCCCGTTTATCACTTGAAGTTCTTCTCTTACTTCCCTCTCTCTGTCTCTGTCTCTGTCTCTCTCTCTCTCTCTCTCTCTCTCTCTCTCTCTCTCTCTCTCTCTCTCTCTCTCTCTCTCTCTCTCTCTCTCTCTCTCTCTCTCTCTCTCTCTCTTTTCTAAAAAAAATGCAATATCAGGTTGTTTCAATTTGAAGCATGCACCTAATCATAACGCAATTAAAAGCTAATTCTGTCACTCAACATTATGACAGAGAAAGAAAAAAATGAGCTTAACGACCAACCAACAAAGATAAATACACACATTGCACAACATTGTGGCAGATAAAGAGAGCAACTCACTCATTAACTAAAATATTGTGTTGTATAGGAATTGAGTGGGAAACGGTCTGAAAATAATTAGTTTTCCTGCATTATTTCAGTCTAAGCCATACTAGAGGGATTAGGATGGTGTTTGTTGTTGTGGAAGCCATTTCATTTTTTACTATACACAAATTAACTCCACACATCAGCATTTTTAACTTTGCAGCATTAATAATGCATATGGTCACGCTTGCTCCGTTCCAGTTTATTCTACTATACAAAAGTGTGCCTCCACTCAATGAGTTTGTAGTCCCCACTGACTATAGGCTAATAATATCAATATTTGTCAAACTTTTCATTTTTATTAGTGGGACATTTTTTACCTTTCAAATATATTGTGTTCAAAGTGGGCTGTTCCGTTCCTGGGATTGTTTATCTACAGGGGATACCTTTTACAGGCCAATAAGGAGTAACAAGAGAAAACACATATCACAAGCATATCGTTTTGCCTCATCATTCTATTTTGTAAAAACCTTTTGTCTAGACACATGTTCATCTCATACAAATTCTTATATATTGCAGTCCAGGGAATGTGCAGACCATATTCTAATGAAACAGAAACAACTATTATATCCTGTGGATATAACTTACTTTAGACATTGTGTGAATGACAGGAATGCATCACACAAGGTTGAGCACATTCAAATCAATTCAAATGTATATTTCATTAGGCTATTCTGCTTGGTGAAATCCATTCCGCAGAAGAGCCGCAGGTGGGCTGAGGTTGCACAGAGACTGTGTTCAACCACCTTCCTATTCGTGTAGTGTGTGTGTGTGTGTGTGTGTGTGTGTGTGTGTGTGTGTGTGTGTCACTTTATGTGAGTGTCGCAGAGTGTAGAGTATGTGTTCTGGTTATTAATCTCGGGGACAGTCAATTTAATTTGTGGGGGGCGCTAAAATTAACCAGGCAGAACCAAGATGAGAGCTAAATTACATGACAAATGCAAATTTGATTTATGATAATTAGGCTGCAATCGACAGCCCAAACAGGGTTGAGCATGAAGACGTACCGAGATTCACCTGCCCATAAACTCATACATACAAATGGGAACACGCTGCATAGACACAAGCATTTACAGACCATTCAAACAGACAACACCCTATTACAGGAGCTTAACAGCTAGACTCACACACACACATAAAGCACAAACACTAACGCACGTACACATTTATTTACATTATTAAACTACACTGGTGAATGTACTGACATAAATGACTCTCTTTAGGACTCATCTAGAGGGAAAGCGAGAGCAATGTTCTGGAATGATATAGTATAATATACACAGTTGATTATTGTTTATTAGTCATACGTGAGAGATCAAGAAAGAACAGAGAGAATATAGAAAAGAAGGAGTCGGAGAGAGTGAGAAAGAGAACAGTACACACACGCACGCACACACACACAAACACACACACACAGACCACTGGAAAGAAATGCAGTGTAATAATCACTTCCACTTCTCTACTCCCTGTTCCCCCCTCTCTTATCGCTGACCTTGCTTGTATACATCTTCATAAAAACAGGATATGGATGGAGGCCAGCTGCATATTGCTTCACAATAAAAGCGTTGCACCAAAAGCACGAGCAGTAACAGCAAACACACGTGCCGATGTTCCCAACTAATTGCCATTCATCCTAATTTTAAGGCAAAGAAACAACACCCACACACACACACCACAAGAACAAATAAGGGCGGTGGATGCGGTAAACAGATGCGTTAGCGCTAGCACGGTCCTGTGCTTGTTTAGCCATGTAACTCAATTTGAAATGCTAACAGCGCAGCGGGCTCTGGGGCATGCTACACTGGGCTACCTTCATCAGCTCTGCTTTCTGCCAATTTAACTCGATTGTCTGAGAGCAGAGCACTGTGCGTTGGCCATACACAGTGAATCAAATTAATTGGGAAATTTGGGGCAGAAATAATTTGTGTGTCGCATACATTTGCATTGCAGATGGGGATGAGGCGGAGTTGGAGGAAGAAGAGGAGGTGTGGAGGTGGAGGTAGAGGAGGAGGAGGAGGAGTGGGAGGAGGAGGAGGGGTTGTGTAATGCAGTACATATGGTATGTGTGTGTGCGGGTGAAAAGAGTAAAGAAGGAGTTTGTGTGTGGCTTCTCTTGTGACTTTGTAGGTCACGTGTGTGTGTGTGTGTGTGTGTGTGTGTGTGTGTGTGTGTGTGTGTGTGTGTGTGTGTGTGTGTGTGCGTGCATGCGTGCTGGTGTATGGGCGGGTCTGTACATGTGTGTGCGTGTAATTGCTTACACAAATGCCAATAGCTTTTACTGCTATCATTGCAATCTATCATCAACGTAGATGAATAGGATATTAATGTGGGGGAGACAATATGGAGGGATGGGGGGAAAGGATGAGAGCGCAAAAAAAGCAATCATTAAATTATTTATGTATGAAATGACATACATTTTATCAAAAATGATGTGCCGCTTGTAATGGGGATTTTTTAAATATCCATATTGATATGTTGGTCATAAAAAATACATGAGTTTGCAGTGAGACTTTTTTACTTGGAATAACTGGGTTTTTCCAAGTAAAAGTTGAAGTTGAATGGCTATCAAGATTTTCACAAATTTACCTGAATCAGTGTCAAATATTATATATATATATATATATATATATATATATATATATATATATATATATATATATACATTGGTATATAAAGTCAAGGAAGGACACTCACAATGCAATATCTATCATTAAGTGACAGAATTCACCGGTACAAAGTTCCTAAAGTTAGCTGATGGATTCAGTGGGCGTTTTCAGCTGTTATTTTACCACTAGAGCTTCGCTCGGTGCTGATATCACAGGAAGCTCCTTGTCACATAATTGCTTTTTTTTTGGTACAACGACAGATATTGGCGTCTACGGCCTGACTCCATCCTGCTTGTAAGAGAGTTAGTCTTGGCTATCATCAGGCTGTACTTTACGTCCATTACAAGGAGCAGATTAAATGCTAACATTTGGCTCAATATGTCAAACTAAGCCCTAGGTCTCCTGTACAGCTACCATCCGCCACAGATATGCTTTTAAATATTAGCATAACTATTACAACCTTCCCTGAAGCACCCTCAAGGTGGGTCAAAGAAACCCATTTAACTACCAGGAGAACCTGGAATAATAATCCTTATTTATTTTCCTGAAATTGTTTTAAAGTGAACAAAACCTAAATGTAAAGCAAGAAATAATACCTAATTTGTTTGTTTTTTGTAGTCAATCCAATCTCCGCCTCTCATCAGTAACATTCTTTCCAAATTCATTCCACGTTTGAATTTCCACTTCTACGATTTTGTAACTTGACTGTATAAAAGTGTTTTCAAGATTGACAGATACCCATTTAAAGATCCTTTGGCTGCGTGGTGTAACAGGTGGCGTTCACAGCAAGAGTCCCAATTAGTCCAAATCAACCTGCCTACTTTTAATTGCGTTTGCTCATTTATTCTGCGTGTGTGTTTGTGTGTCTTTGTAAATGGTGCCAACATTACAGACATGTTCTTCTCCCAAAATATATTACTATACAGCAATTATATTTAGTATGTTATGAACAGGCCTAGAGATTACATCCATGTATAACACAAACACACACACATAAATACACACACAGATAAAGCAAGCAAAAGTGAGTTGACAAACTCACTTACTGGCTGAATGTACTGATGGACTAAGGTCAAACAGACACACTAACACCCCCTCCCCCCCAACACCCACCCACCCTTCCCTTGACACATACACCCGGTCACCCACCCACCCACACAAACACTCTCTCTATTGCCCTCTTTCTCTCTCTCGCATTATTCCCCATCTTCCTCGTTCCCTGTTCCTCTCTCTCTCTCTCTCTCTCTCTCTCTCTCTCCTCTCTCTCTCTCTCTCTCTCTCTCTCTCTCTCTCTCTCTCTCTCTCTCTCTCTCTCTCTCTCTCTCTCTCTCTCTCTCTCTCTCTCTCTCTCTCTGTGCATCAGCAGGTGATGGAGCGAGGCCATTGGCTCCCCTCACCTTGTGCTCAATGATTGGCTGGCTGCCCACGCAGATCGACCAACTGGCATCTCTAATCATGCAACCTGGCCCTGCGTTCCTACTCAGCCTTACACTCACTTCTAACACGCTCTAAATAATACCCTGTTTTAGCACACACACACACACACACACACACACACACACACACACGCACACACACACACACAAACAGAGGCCCTGTTGAATCAAGAGTCACGTCCCAGTGTCATCTGCAAACTGTTCATTATGTGAAGGTGTTATCACACTCTTTTGTGGCATACCATCATACAGTTGATTATACAATATAGCACAATTGAAAATTGTACAATACACAAATGTAAAATATGCTTAGAAATAAAGTCTGTGGGTGCGCAAATAGCTAAATTGTTGAGGAGGGTGTGTGTGTGTGTGGGGGAGGGGGGGGCAGAGTCAGTGGGTGTTCGGGGCTTGTGGCTGCCAATAAGCCATGGGTGTGCGTGTGTGACACACACACACACGCACAATCACACATACGCAAACGCGCCACACACACACACAAATGTGCACACAAACACGCACATTTACACACACATACAAGCGCACACACACACATACACACACACACCAATTGTAAGTCAAAAACAAAGGTGGATGAGACAATGTGTGGAGCCGAGAGAAGGTTTCTACTTAAGCGAGAATTGGTGGTGAGATCCAACGTTTACCGAGCCACCGACGGCAGGATGTGAGGTGGTACCTCTGTGACCTAATAAGAAGTGGGCCCAGGTGTCTCGCGAGCTGCACTGTCGCTGCCACCACTCTGTTACACTGGTACTGTCATTATATTAACTACTAACATCCCTTTACGTGCCAACATCCATACCACCATTATGCACACTATTCATAATCGTCTGAACTAAAACAGTGAGGAGGACGCACACACCAATAAGCACAACTTTCAGGGTGCAATGAGCTGGGAAGCATCGAAAGAGCTCAAATGAACCAGTTCTTAAATAGACAAAGCCCTTGCCACACTAGTCAGCGCCAAAGAAACACAGCATTAGTCATGGCTCTGTGTTGTCATTCGGCCAGAAGAGATTCATCACGAAGGAGGGTCTCCATGGTGGCCCCTCTCCATGACTGCCTCTTGGCCTGGGGTCCTTGATCTGTGTGTGTGTGTGTGTGGGGGGGGGGGGGGGGGGGGGGGGGGGGTGGCCGTGAACCCGCTGGGTGTCTAGCAGGGGGTCCAGGCTGACTCAGAGTGTCCCGGTGTTGGGGAGTGTTGCTCCACAGTGCAATGGGGTCTGGCATCTCCCCAGCAGCCAGTGTTTCTCCTCCTGCAGATGCAAATAGGAGATAACGAGGCCATAATCAGGCAGGAAGGAGTTAGACTCCTCAAAGAGGGAGGGATCAGAGTAGGAAAGGGGAAAAGGGAAATGGATAGGGATAGGGTTTAGTTGAGTTTATTTGAGACAAGGGACAATGTAACTTAAGAAATACACAAAAATGCTAGAATAGCCCAGAGTAAATTTTTCATCAGTAGTCCCAGTCCAAGGTGTTAAAAAGGCTTCCTAAAATACATCAACTTAAAAGCAGAACAGGACAGGTAAAGATTGTAAAAGGAAACCAGTAAAAGCAGTATGGGATAGAGCGAGGGATAGGTGCTAGGGATGGCATTTGGGTTAACGCTAGGCATAGGGTTAGGGGTAGGCTCATAACATGTGCGAAGCCTAGAGTTTTTTTGGCTAGTGTGAAGTAGCCGGGTGTGGTGTGTATCCCTGGAGTTTAGTAAGGAAGTGTCAGGGTTACGTGGAAATCCCTCCAGAGCTCCCCTGGAGCAGGGTAATGCTCAATTAAGGCAGCTCGTCAGCCCAGCAGCGTAGGAAAGGCCACGCGGCTCCCGGGAGTCACTCTCTCTCTTCCTAAAGTACACGTATTTAACCCTCCCTTTCACACTAACTACTCCCACAGGACACAGTATCAACAAAATGTACCCCTAGGCAAGGAGTTGAAAAAGATTGAATCATTTATAAAGCAGATGAAAGAGGAATGCCAAAAACACTTTTTTTGCATGGATTATGTCCGATTGAATGGGATACAAATTGCTCACGTAGATGCTTTTGGAATGTTTGGAGCTATTGGACATACTTTTACTTTCCAGTGAAAATAACATATTATTCAGGTCCAGGGTGAATATTAAAGAAGCACATGAACAAACACATAATCATGCCTGATATCTCTCTTTTCGCCAGCCTTTCTGCTGCTGTAAACACCCCAATTTCAAGTGTTATCTTATCTTATATTGAAATCACAAGATGTTTTGGATCTTGCATGTTCAGGAGCTCATGCATGTTGCAGTAGGTTGCAGTGTGGGCATGTGCTCGTTTTATTTGAATAGCTACATGACTGATTGCATGTGTCTTGCTTTCATGAGTGTGTGTGTGTATGTGTGTGTGTGTGTGTGAGGGGGTAATGCTTGTGTGTTTTTGTGTGTGTGCGTGCTTGCGTGTGGTAAGGTGTGTGTGTGTGTGTGTGTGTGTGTGTGTGTGCATGCATGCGTGCGTGCGTGGTATTGCATGTGTGTACGTTGTGTGTGTGTGTGCATGTATGCGTGTGCGCGCGTGTGGTAATGCATGTGTGTGTGCGCACGTGTGCATGTGTGGGGAGTGTAAACAGGGTTCAGAGGAAGGTAGGCACTATCAGTCAGTGCCTGGGGCTGAAGGATTGAACTGAAATAACATTCAGAAGGGTTAGGGTTCGCCGCGGGGTAATTCAACATGAGCCTCCTTTGACGAAAACACGCACACACAGCGAAGCGTGCTGCGATGCCCCCTTTCACATCCATTACATCAAGCGGATAACGCCGCACACCACCGTGCAGATGAGCACCGGCGCGGGCCCTATCAGAGCTCACCTGCGCCGCGGCGCTATTGAACCTCACACATCCAACGCGTTCATCTTGACAGCACAAAAGCCCTGCTATCCAAAATAGTTTATTTCAAAGTCTCAGGGTGTATTGTGTAATCCAAGCTGGTTTTACCCTCTATTGCACTTCTAAGCAAGCAGTCAATGTAGGCGAGTCACCTCATTCTGAAACATTTTCACTTCTATCCACGTTACTCCCTTGGATGTAAGAGTGTGTGTGTGTGTATGTGTTTTCTTACCAGTCCAAACACTCTGACCACACTCAAAGCCTCATTGACTGATGAGGGTGAGGGTGAGGATAACAGTAGTTTGAGCCTGTTGTCATGAAGACAAATCTCCAGGTGTGTGATATGGTCCAGTATTAGGCAGAGACTGTAGAGCTTGTTTGGCGTTCATTGGTTAAGTCTCCACCCAAACAAACAATTCCTAACAAAATATAAAATTGTACAATACTTCTAACTGTCATGATCTGACTTTGTCCGTTTGTTGTTTAGTGTTTGTTCTCCACCTGTCCACCAGATGTCCTTTGACTTGTCCAATCACCTATGCCTGTTCACGGAACAGAGATGTTTAGTTTCTTTATATAAAAAAAAAATGTTTGTTACTTTTCCTGAGTCCCAGTCTGCATTTGAATCTATCCCTCTTTGCTCCTGCTGCCCCGCCAGCACCCCACCGTGACACAAACCTTTTTCACAAAAAACGAATACAATTTATATTTTGATGTCTTATGTATGAATGTATTGTTTTTACTTCCAGGAGGATTAGCCGTACCCTAATTACATCAAACGCAATCCATAACAAACTACCCCAAAAGTTAAACTTAAAACAAGCTTCAATAAAGTGTACATCAATAGCATGTTTCGGGGGAGCAAAAGTGAGTCTCTGCCACTAATGAATCTGAATATGAATAATCAGCCAATAGGTAGGAATTGCGGCAGAAGAATGAACTATCCAACCCATATTCATCTGTTACATATTTACAAAAATCCCCATACAATAAAACAGGAAGCCGAGTGAGAGGAGTTCCAACCGGAGAAAGGAGCAGCGGATACCGGAGCCATGATGGATGCCAAGTTGTGCTTTAAGCACAATTGAATGAACCATTGTGGGTTGCAGTTGTGGCTCGTATCTCTGATGAGTCTTAAGTTGCAATTTTAACCAATGCAGAGATAATTGATACTTTATATCAAATGAGTCCACGTAGCTTAAAGACATTGTACCGAATAGGGCGGGAAAAGGGAGAAGAAATTAGGACACAGACATTTAAGTGTCTAACTGATCAAAGAAAGGAAAATAGGTGTAGAAGGATAATGCATTGCCGTCCATTTCTCACGCGCACACACACATACACACACACACACACACACACACACACACACAGTCGCACACCTGGATGTCCCAGATGTAGGGCCTCCCCTCTGGATCATTGTTGACCAGGTATCTTCTACAGCAACTGGTTGCCACAACAACAGGGCCCAACTTTGGGGTCACAAGCTGTGAACCGTCCCAGAAAAGGCGACTGCGACGGGCGCCAGGCATCCCAGAACCTGAACCCAACCGGAACCAATACACACGCCACCATGGCGGGCCCCACCTTAGAACAGTGAGGAATGAGCTGTGGAGCTGAATGGTATCTGAATGTCTTTGTCTGCGTGGGATCCTTTGAGTTGTGGCAGATGGGACGTAGTTCTTCACTGTCTACAGATGTACGACGCAACAAACAACAGATGGGGGGGGGAAGTCATTCACTGACAGACGTTGGACAATCTGGTCCACACTTGTGTGGCTACAACTATCCTACTATTGTGTATCAATATGACACCAGCAAACCCCCCCCCCCCCCCCCACCCACCCACCCCCCACCTGGCTGTGTACAGCACAGAGACTGTGTCAGCATGTCATGTTATGCTATAGTTCACCTGTGGTGCAGCCAGTATGAAGAATAATAGGATGGTGACGCCACATTTCTTCATGTCTCCTTCTAGCTGTGGAAACCAGCGAGCTGGGAGTCCAGGAGAGGACCTTGATAGTCCGGAACCAACTATGCAGCGGAGGAGAGGTGAGCAGAATGAGAAGAAAGAAAAGATCGGCCAGTGAAGAAGAATCCTGTGCGTCATTGTAAACACGTCATAATGACGAGATCAAAACTGTTGAAGGTGTGGTTTGTTTAGTTTGTGTGTGTTCATGCTCGTGTGTGTGTGTGTGTATGTGTGTGTGTGTGTCCATTGTAGCTCCCTGGCCACACAGGTGGGCAAACCCATGCCTGAATATACGTACATGTTACATACATATACACACACGTGTTTATTATTCATAGTATAGTCTACTATAGTGTGCACATTTAGGCTGAATAATGCTCCTTCTATTGTTGAAGCATGCAAACCAAAGTTCATTCAAATCTCTCCCAAATTACCATCTGCTCCACTTCTCTGACATTTTGGAGTGTGTGTGCATGTGTGTGTGTGTGTGTGTGTGTGTTATCCCTATGTTAAAGCCACACATCATGTTGGTGGTGCAGTTCAGGTTCAGAAGATGAACAGCAGGAGTGAAAAAGTTAGAAAAGTTGGAGAAATGCATTCGCTACTTGAGGTGTATGCACTGATGCTAGACTGTGTGTGTGTGTGTGTGTGTGTATGTGTGTGTGCGTGTGTGTATGTGTGAGTGTGTGTGTGTGTGTGTGTGTGTGTGTGTGTGTGTGTGTGTGTGTGAAGTAGGGGAGGGGTAGAGAGTTTATTAGAATGTGGACTGACTGCATTATTCATGCTGCCCAGAGGCCACCCATTTCTACTGACGCTTATCACTGCCCACTGTGTGTGTGTGTGTGTGTGTGTGTGTGTGGGGGGGGGGTGGGTGGGTGTGGGAGAGAGAGAGAGAAAGAGAGAGATGGAGACAGATTGCAGGCACCGGGACATTAGTTCAGCCAAACAGTGTTGAGGGGGTTCTGCCATGCAGACGGAACACTTTAAGCCTTACTTAGATTCACAACACACTCTAATGCTCTCAAACTCTGCTCTCCAAAACTGAGGTACACCAGCACCGCAGACGGACACACAGACAGACACACAGACTGACACACAGACGTACACACAGATAGACACACACACACACATTCATAAACTGAAAGGCACATATAATGGATGTATAACCCATGAAAACATTCCCATTGCTGCCATTTAACAGAGTGGCTTTTTCACTCGCATTTCCATTTGGAGTAACATTTTTGGATCGGGCCATCCATCAAAGTTTGGATGAGTTGCTCCTTGGTGGCCTGGAAGGTGTTCAACCACGGAGGATTAAGGGATGAGGGATGGAGGGAGAGGAGAATGGGGGTGGGGGACATGTGCAGGACCCCTACTTGGTATGCCCTGCGGTGTTGGAGAGCAAGAAAGAAAGGAGGGAAGTAAGGAAGGAAGGGAGGGAGGGATGAGGAGGAGGAGGTGGAGGAGAAGTCATGCGGAACCTAGCACGAATTTGAATTCTGATGAGAGGGATTTCAGTCCCATGTTCTGGCAACCCATCCGAGTTCAACCAGAGACACAAACACACAGAGGTAATCACTAGTAGTTGTGCATGTGTGCACCCTCAGGCGACATGGGTTCTGAAGTTGAACAATAATGGCAAACAGAGCGCCCCAAAAGAAAACACAATTCATGAATGAATTCAAATGAATTCAAATGAGTTCCAGCAAAAATCGCTTCCGGTGTGCAGATATGTATATGTCATTGTTTTTTTCATGAGCACAAACCAAAATATAAAAGACATTCTGTTTCTTGGCGACATGTGTCAAACTGCTGTTATTAGAAATAGAGGCACGTTGTTTTTGGCCAAATCGTGTTTTTATGGCAAATTAGGTCACTTGATTTTACACTGTAGGTATGGGTAAGTATCTGATGATGACGGCTTATGCTTTCGTTTGTATGTATTATCTGGATAAAGCCAATTAACTTGACGTGGCTTAGTTAATAAGGATAAGAAATGTGTTCTGAGAAAATTGAAGGAGATAATCATTTAGCCAAAGAGAATCTTTTGCCAAACAAGCTAGTTGAAAACATTTGTCCTACTCTCTCCATTTATGAAATATGAACAAAATCGGAATGTTTCATGACCTGGTCAGGATTCTGCCATTGCTGCAAATTAAATGAAAATGTGTTGTGGGTCACATTTGGACAAAATAGTCACATATTCTCACCGGCTGTTGCTAGCAAGCACACACACACCAAGATATGCACATGCACACATTCTTCTAACCTATTTAAACACAGATCGCTGCTCCCACGCACGCACACGCACACATACACACCCACACGCATGCACACACGTACACAAACACACACACACACACACACACATACACACACATACACGTGACACACACAGAAAGCAGTTAGGCTCATGTAACAAGCCCTCCTACTGAGAGTGCTCTATTAAGCATAATTTAAATTGGGCATTAGGATAATTTGGAAGTGGGGGCTGGGGGGGGGGGGGGTGGAAGTAGACCAAACTAGAGAAGAAAACAAAGATAAAAGGACTGAAGAGGCGTGTGTCGGACTATAACTGTGCAGGGGGGATTCAGAGAGGGAGCAACAGAGAGAGAAGGAGGGAGAAGGAGCAGATTAAAAAATAAGTCTTAAACAAGAAACTAAATGAAGGACAACTTTATACAGAAATGCACAGAAACAAGTTTTCTAAGTTCATAATGTCTGTCTCTTTTTTTCGCTCTCATTCTCTCTCCAACTAGCTCTCTCTCTCTCTCTCGCTCTTTCAATCGCTCTACAATTTTCTTAACAGATCACTTCTCCATGCAGCTTTGAGAACAAACTCTTTATCTTCCACTCTTCTTCAGTACCATCCTTGATCCTTCATCTATGTATATAAATATATAATTACAAACTGGCCATTCTCCCTGGGGTATGTTTCAGAAGGTCAAAAGGGGATCTTTTGCTCTGTGCATATAACCTGCAATATGCCATTTGTGTGCCTTAAACTAGTTTGGGAAACCAAAGAGCCAGATTGGAGGGCATAGTGATGGTAGCTGGTAGTCTTGGAGCAAGAAGTCCCTATTTGGTCATTCCAGGCAGGAGGTGCAAATTCATATGAACTGTGATTTCATGTTCCTAAACAAGTTCCCCGGAGCATTACAACGTACACATTATGACGGCAGAGCACCGATGATGTTAGCGAGGGACACACTATGCTGTCTGCATTTTAATAGGAGTCGGGTTAGAATTGAGGTCCTGGGTTAGAACCTAGGTTCTGGTTTAGGTTTAGGATTAGTTTGAGTGTCTATGGGTCTTGCGTGTGTCACAAAAATCAAGTCACCACCCAAAAATAAATATACTTGCAGGATACCATTTCTGCCCAGGCGCTGGTTTAGATCACCCAAGCGTGATGGAGTCAGTTTGAGTGGAGAGCTGGAGAACATCTACATGCATGAGCGTTTGTCAGTATGCAGATGCATATTCACAAACATGAGGAAACGTACACGTTTTATATTCTAAACTCATGCTAAATCATGCACGAGTGCATTTTTACACACGCGCACACACATACACTCACGAACACACACAAAAGACACAGCGTGGAGATGTTATTATTTTTGCAATAATTGGGACCCTAAATGTGAGCATGTACATACACAGGAACATCTTCACAGAAAGAACGGCAAAACAAGCACATATCCCAAACACACACACACACACACACACACACACACACACACACACAATGTCAGACATACAGACACACACTTAAAATTGGATGGCATGAAGTGATATGGAGAAAAATTCCTTTGATAAGAACACAACTCTTTACTCATCAGGAAACAGGAAACAGCTCCTGGAGACGTTTCATTTTCATGTTGTCTCCCTCTGAAACTTTTCCTCGTCTCTTTGTTCTGCATATTCTCTTACTCACACCCCGCCACCCTACCTCTACTTCATCTCTCTATCTCTATCTCTGTCTGTCTGTGAGTCGCTCCCCTTCTCTCTCTCTCCAAAATAAAATGAAGGAGCTCCTTGAAAAAGCATGCATGCAAAACATGCAAACATAAACATGTACACAAAGATACCTTATGCAGACAACTGAAACATGAATAGAAGACAGATCAGTCTGAGACTTACACACACACACCAGCACCCCCTTCCTCTCATATGGATGGCCAAACAAAAATACAGTGTCGTGGAAAATATGAATTACACACCACATAAAACATAAGCTTCTATATCATATAGTTATAATTAAATAAACCTTTGTAACACTACAGCCATGCCATGTGGCCCTCTTCCCCTCTTCCCCAGGATAGACCCCCACACTCCATATGGAAATAATGTAAAACGTCCCCCCTTCCCAATTTCATTATGTACTGCTGATCAACTCAGACTCCCAGTATTTGTGTTGACAAACAACTAGGCTGAGAACCACTTCTTGGTCACCTTTTGCTTCCTTATATCACACCTGAATAGTTGTAGACCATAGGAACCATTGGTCCTGGTTGATGTTAAACCTTTTGATGCTTGTGATAACAATGTGAAAGTTTCCCTATAAGAATTATGTACATCCATTGTCTCATTGAAGATGCTGGCTAAATCTTTGCTTGTATCTTCCCACGATCATGCTCAATTAAATCAAATACTTTGCTGTCAAGAAGTGTCCTAAAATAAAGATTTTTCATCAGACAGGAAGAACAGGTTCAGACGGAACACCGTCAATATCCTGCAGAGACAGAGGTCAAAAGTCAAAGACATAAATATTTCTGCCATTGTGGTGGTGGGGTTAGCGTAGTTGCTAGGGTGTTCATCTCTTTGCTAAAAACTGCTAGGTCTTAGAGAACGATTGTTATGGAGAACAGAGCGAGAGGACCCAAATGCTCGACACAGAGACATGGACACGACGGTGTGGTAAGCAAGGTGTTAAATCAGACAAGCAGAGGGTTCGGCAACAGGTGGGCAGTCAGACAGGCAAGGGTTCGGCAATGGGTGGGTAGTCAGGCAGGGCCTGATATAGAGCGTGCTGATGATGATTGTCGGCCGGTGTGTAAACAGGAGGAGATGAATGAAGAACATAGGGTGATGGATACTGGTGCCCGCTAGGTGGCAGAAGTGGACGGTGTGACAGTACCCCTCCCTCTACGGACGCCACCTGGCGTACGCCCAACCTTGGACGGGTGGTCTCTGTGGGAGTCCCGGATGAGCAAGGCATCCAGGATTAGTGTCCGGGGAATCCAGGAACGCTCCTCAGGCCCGTAGCCCTCCCAGTCCACAAGATATTGGTATCCCCCGGCCGCGACGACGCACATCCAGAAGTCGGCGGACCGAAAACGCCGGGTGGTCGTCAATGAGCCTGGGTCGAGGCGGAGCTGTCGCAGGAGGAGACAGTGGGCTGGTGGACACGGGCTTGACCTGGGAGACGTGAAAGGTGGGGTGGATATGAAGGGACGAAGGGAGTTGAAGACGTACAGCACAGGGGTTAACAAGGGACTCAATTTCGATGGGGCCGACAAAACGGGGGGGGGGGGGGGGGGGGGGGGAGAGTTTCTGGGAAACCTCCTTTAATGGGAGATCCCTCGACCGGAGCCAGACCTTTTGCCCGGGTGTGTACTGCGGGCATACTCACTATGACGATTGCCCACGTCATAGTTCCGCTCAGGAGGGGTAAGCCTACGGGTGAAAGAGGCGCACGGGGTGCAGCTTGTGGTCCATGGGAGAGCGTTGGGACAGTACCGCCCCTACCCCGGTGTCCGAGGCGTCGACCTCCACCACGAACTGGAGAGAGGGATCAGGTTGGGCTGCAGGATGGGTGCAGACATGAACCTTTCTTTGAGACCCCGGAAGGCGGTCTCGGCCTCCGGCGTCCATTCAAAGGGGTTCTTGGAGGAGGTCAGGGCTGTGAGGGGTGCGGCGATGCGACTGTATCCGCGAATGAAGCGGCGGTAAAAGTTGGCAACGCCAAGGAACCGCTGGAGCTGTTTCCTAGTCTTCTAAATTATTTGAAGTCCACACTTGTATAAACTATAATGAAGTCTGAATACTTCATCCCCTCCCCTTTCGTATAGCATGAAATGCTGAAATATCTTAGGATTCATTACATCAATGTACGAAGAAAAATGAAATAATTATATTGTCCAGACTTCTGATAGTGGTGGCACGGATAGAAGCCTCCATCAAACAATGTGAGCTTAACTGGATATGATGGGACTGTGGCCTCAAAACGCTTTAAATGTGTCCACCAGTGGGGCGTGGTTGTGGTCCTTTATCAGCACCAGATAATGGGATTCTGAATCTGATATGACACAACACAACGGCACGGCGGCGACAGAAGCCTCGGTGGCAGAGGATCTGAAGAAGTGGGAGGAATAATGGATATGAGGAATGATGAAAATCCATATTCGCCTTGGCGCAAAAGGAGAGCCCAAGATAGAGAGAGAGGGAGAGAAAGGGAGAGAGATGGGGAGTGAGTGTGATAGACAGAGTGAAGGAAAGCATTGTATTGACTCACACAGGACCCGCTGCTGAATGAAATTCAGTGGGGTGGGAGATAAAGATATTTATGCGATGACGATAAGGCAGTGGTGGAAACTTAGGGTTGCCGGCAATTACACTCATAGAGCCCCATACACATATTTACACTCAATCTGTCTACTGAGCACAGGCCCACACATAAAGGCGACAGTCCTAGTTCTTATTGTCTTTGAAACACACACAAACACACAAACACCCGAGATGCATGGATTTGAATTTCTTTTATAATTACATTTAAAAACGATAACATCAACTTGCTGTAGGCATGATTTTAATGTAAAAAAAAGCACTCCAATGTTAACATACCTCTCTTTCTCTAATTTACTCTGTCCCTCTACCTTCCTCCGCTCATTCTCTCTCTCTCTCGCTCTCGCTCTCTCTCTCTCTAACTCTCATACACACACATACACACATGCACACAAGCCCACAGGCACAGACACACACACAGACAGACACACACACATACACACACACATACAGAGCAGCAATGCATGCATGGGAAAACAAAGCAAATAGCAATATCTGCACAAACGTCGTACATTTTCAAATTTATTTATATTGAAAAATAAAAGACCACCATGCATAAATAGACCTATAGGAAAGAGGAGAGGGGTCCAAGAGCAATCCCTACCTCTCCCAGACCATGACCATCCTGTTCAGCAGCAGGACCTGGGCGATCTAGACATATTGTCTGCGTTCATTGAAGTCCCACAACCTAGAAGCAGATATTATCAGCAGATGCACTGTCCAGACCACAGACAGAATAGTAGCAGGTGCATATCCAGTACAGGTAAGAGCCAATTAAACATTATGCTACTGTTTCCTTGAAACCATATGACCACATGTCAGCAGCAGTGCATTCCTGGAAGGTGGCCTGTGGGTACATATTTGTAGTTTATTAGAAAAAAAAAAGAAGAAAGAAAAGCAGAGAGGAACAAGATTGCATCTGATGGAATTAAGCGCCAAAATTACACTAATATGTGTTGTAATTGAATACCAGGACGTCAAACGAAGTCAGATATAATTTATGAAAGATGCCGTTTCCTCCTTGAGTACATGATTCTCAAAAACACACAGGCATTCACACACGCATTTGCGCACCCAACACTCACACACACACACACAGTGAAAGCTACATCAATAATAGAGTGCTGGCCAGATGTGCACACAGCTGGATAAGCATGTGCTCTATGAGATATTCACAAATCACAAACAACGCAGGTGAGAGGAGATGACACACAGTGAGGCACATGAACCAAGACAAAGCATCACAATTAATTAAAAACACACGCACACACAGATGCACACATACTAGTTCCCCCTTGAGGGAACTAGACAGAAGTTGAGAACAGCACGGCGAATATTAAGAAGAATATTATATTTTGCCGTACCATAACAACTTAATTATCCGTATCTCCACTGGAACACAAATCATAAAATAGTCAAAAGCCAACAATTTTGTCCGTAAACGTATGTCTCTCTGAGAAATACTGTCTCTGTCATACTACTCTGTCAAAATACTTTGACCTGTCCATCAGTCGGTGGGTAAACAGTCTAGTTGGCGTGCTGTCCAGCGCCGTGGCAGGGATCTCAACATTGCCGTGGCAACGGTGGAGCTGCTTCACCCTCTGACCCGTGTCAATCAGCCAGCAAACCATCGTGCAGGAAGAGCCCCCCCCCCCCCCCCCCCCCCCCCGTTGATGACCCTCCTGTCCTTCCTGTGCGTCTCCAGAAGGAGCAACAGCATGGAGCAGGAGGTGGTGCCTGAAGACCCAGTGGGTGTGTGTGTGTGTGTGTGTGAGTGGGTGTGGGTGTGTGTGTCCTTCTGCGTGGTGGGGAGCATGCCCGACAGAAGGTGGACAGACAGCTGGACGGACATGTCCCCAACACACAAAGTGCCTGGTAGGGTCAGGGTTAGGTTTAGCGAGAGGAGAAAGCAGAGGAAGAGGAGTATAGGAGGAACAAGAAGAGAGTTTGGGTGAGATGTGTGTTGTGTTTGCACATGCACTCTTTTTTAAGAGGGTCGTATTCTCTCAAATGGGATCTCGCACATACACATACAAACACACACATGGAGTGCTACAGTTGTGTTTTTGATTGTATGAAGCGCACAGCCATGATGTGTCCAATGAGGCCACCACAAAAGCACCTGGTGAGCCACTCCTTCTGTGGCTACAACCAATAGGAAGCTCCCATATTAGTCATGTGTCCTAGCCTTATCCAATCCCGGGGAATTACTTGGTGTCAATAGCAGGCATCATCTAATGTGCAAATGTCATAAGAATTGTCCGTCATGTGTAAAATAAATACATTAAGGTGTATATGAAAATGAAGAAACTTTTAATATTTGAATTTAAGAAATGGTGTAAATCCCCCACGGTCAGGGTTGAATTTAATATTAATTGGCCTGTCTGTTAACCAGCCCATTAAGTACCTTCCTACCTGATTTAGTAAATATTCCACCCTGAATAGTTTGGATAATAAGGTGTGCAGAGCTTGAGGAATGGGCTGTAGTGAATGGAAGGCATTTTAATTATTGGAACCTAGAGGACACGTTGCTGCAAAACACTATTGGTAGAGAATAACCCCCTCTTCAACCAATGCAGCATTCAGCATATTTACCTGTTATTAATCTTAATAAACCGCAGAGATCATTTGACCTTTGCTGGTATGTTTTTTTCAACTTATTTTTCCCATTATCTTTTGTTTAGCATATATTTTTTCCTTGAGAAATGTGACATTGACATTTACCGCAACCCTTGCAGACAAAAGGCATAATTTACGAAGCGAATAATGAAATGAATGAAGTGGGGGAAAAAAGTAGTTTAGTGAAATCATTCTTCAAAAAATGACTTTGCCGGAAATATATGATATTTTTAAGCTATTTGTCAATATCTCTGGGTCATTGAGGGATAGATGTGCTCTACAGATTCCCAGGAAAGTAATAGACAGCATCTTGCTTTGATATTATTCATCCCTGAGGGGAGCGAGGTGTGGTATCGTGTGTGTGTGTGTGTGTGTGTGTGTGTGTGTGTGTGTGTGTGTGTGTGTGCGTGTGAGTATACACTTGTTCCCCACTAATCAGGCTGAGATCTGGGGGGTGGTCAAGGTCCCTGACTCCCCAATTCCCCAATTCTCCACTCCAGCCAATCACCATGCTGTTCCGTGGGACCGCCCCTCATTCCCCCTACAGCCAATCACCATGCTGCTCTATGGAGCAGTGCTGCATCAAGGCAAAGGCTTTCAAAGATTAGGTGAAGGTGAAAGGTGAAAGGTGAAGGAAGGAAGGAAAGAAGGAAGGAATCAGGTAAAGCTACTTACCACCTGGGTGAGGGCATGTCAGCTAGATTACAATTTACTGCTTCAAAACGGAACTTTCTCGAATGAAAAGGAAACATTTGGAGTCAACATTAATATCATCCTCCAGTACTCCTACAGGCCTAAACTTAAGAGTCACTGCTCTACGAAACACAGATGGTTGGTAGGAATTCAAGGGGGGGGGGGGGGGGGGGGGGGGGGGGGGGTGGCTTGCAGAAAGTGTAGTGAAGCCTCTCCAACCCTGGTGTGATCTACACTTCCCCCAAAAAAACAGCAGGGCTGTTACACACATAAGCTCTGATGCGATATTCTGGTAAGGTCAACTCTGAGCAGTAATGGATCTCACATCACCATCTCTCTCAATTAGAAGCGTTGATGGAGAACTCAGACAACACCAGACGCCTCAAATCTACACTGGAAGCCGCCTGAGCATGCTGAAAGTAAACGGTACTTGGGCGCTGAAGGCTGACACGCAAGGTCAAGGAGGGGCCGTACAGTAAGAAGCAAATTACAACTGGTGGGTTGCATTTCAGTGGGCCTTGTCATTTCTCTATATAAAGTCAGATCAATGCCTTTTCATAGTATGTCGCCCCATGAGTCACCATGTGATGGATGAGTCTCTTTCTCTGTATCTTCAGTTCGCTCTCTCTCTCACTCTCTCTCTCTCTCTCTCTCTCTCTCTCACTCTCTCTCTCTCTCTCTCTCTCTCTCTCTATAAACTCATGCATACTCTGCACAATCACGCCTGCACACGTCCCCTCATGTACATACAGACAAGGCACACACACACACACACACACACACACACACACACACACACCTGTTCACACATCTTAGGCAGACGCCCCTGCTCTGTATTTGGTGAGATTTCAGATTACTAAATGGGAACAGCGGGAGATAAGACGGCATCAAAGAAAACTATTTATGTTATTTTTTCTTGCATTTTGTTTTCAGAACCACGTCGCTGTTCAATTTGTCAGAGGTTATGTCGACAGCTCTGCAACAGCTATTCATGATCGTCTTCCTCCACCCTGCTACTTTGATCATACATCGTATGGATAAATAAGCCCACTGCCACCTACCAGCCTACCCAAACTTACACATTTAGAAATACCCCGTACACACAAATCGATACTATGAGTACACACCCACCCAGCAATATATCCAAGCAACCCACATGATCATTGATACTCACTCATCATACACACAAACACAACATCAATATTATCGGACACGCAAACACCTCTGCACACACATACACACACACCCTACACACAAACATATATATTCAAACAAATACATACAAACACAGGCACATATACACAAAAACACACACACACACACACACACACACACACACACACACACACAAACACACACACAGATAGTTTCTTCATCTTTATGGGTTTGTGACTACACAAATTTCCTTCCTATTTCCCTTCCATCCCCTTTCTCTCTATTCCCCTCTATTTCCCAGGGTCTCTCTCTGGTGGCCTGAGCCTGCAGGTTGGGGGTCTGGCTAACCAGCCATGTCTAATGATAAACAGCCCACTCATACTGCAGGGAGGGCAACTTCAAAAGAACAGTGCCAAAACCCCAAGGTATGAAAACACACACACACACACACACACACACACACACACACACACACACACACACACGTTCACTGTGTGGTATTCACAAACACACAGCTGAAGATGTATACTATAAACACCATTGGTGTATATTACTCTCGCCCTCAAACACAGGCGTAAATAGCGGAGCATTTCAAATCATAATTAGCTAGTCTATTTAATGTTCCGCTGCTGTCTATTCTCTTTCCCCTTCTAGTTTCTCCCTTCTTGTTTCTCCCTTTGTTTTCTGATTTGTTGAGCTTGTTTATGAGCACTTTGTTCTCATGTTTTCCCCCCGTTGTGTCAGAACACTCTATCAGCCCTGCTGCTGAATAATAACCAGGCAGCCTGGTGGCTCTTCAGAGGGACTCTCTCTCTCTCTCTCTCTCTCTCTCTCTCTCTCTCTCTCTCTCTCTCTCTCTCTCTCTCTCTCTCTCTCTCTCTCTCTCTCTCTCTCCCTGCCTCTCCCTCTCCCTCTCTCAAATGATGCAATCAAGACACAACTCAACAGCCTCTTCATTATTCAGGCGGATGGAGGATGTCTGCTGTGTGTGTGTGTGTCTGTGTCTGTGTGTGTATGGGTGTGTGTGTGTGCATTTCAGGGTGTCTGGTGGGTGTGTGAGTCTGTGAGCCACAGACACAATTGCGCTTTCCATAGCATCGCATGCCATGGCGACAGTAACTAAGTAAGCAGGCAAGCACTGACAGAGGCTGTTATACCAGATGTCAAGATGTGCGCCGTTTCTTTTTGTTTTTTTTAAATGTCACCGAATATGATATGGAGGCTCAGAATATCACGCCGATTAGAATGTCACAGGATGTTGCGTTTATTATTTATTTTATTCAGACGATAATATGATGCAAGTAACTTGGGAATTAATGGAAATAATCTGCTTTCACAACTAAAAATCCCATAATAAAGAACTCACAGTATATCAGGTGTGCATCAGTGTGTGTGTGTGTGTGTGTCATACCCAGGCCTCTTTGTGTGCCCAGTCTGTCAGCAGTGTTGCTTGCCTCATGCAAGTCCCTCCCATCTGCTATCACTTGATGTTGACTTCACCCTTGGGTTTTCTTTTTTTTCCTTTTTGTTTTACAGAGAGATCTGAGCTGATCTGAAGCAGATAGCGCTGACCTGGAACACACACACACACACACACACACACACACACACACTTCACTTAGAAATTAGGCTACATGCTGCTACATAACCAGTCTAAATGCTATTGACTTCTCTCTGTCCATCATCGTATACGTCATTTCACCAATGCCTCCATGTCACCTGACCTCCCGTGTCCCCAATGGTGAGGACAAGCCAGGTCAGGGTTCGACGGATCCACCCAGTAATCCAGACACCAGGGGACCAACCCCAGACCCTGAAGACAGATATAACACACAGCGATAGTCAGTTGCTTTTATACATAAACAGGATGCCTGCAGAATGCGTCTGTCGCTGAGGCATCCTCATTTAAGTGACATTGAAGGAACTACCGGGAGCTCATTCTGCCAGCTGAACGATTTGGTTTGGAGAGTAGGGAAAATGAAAGAGAGGGAGCGAGAGAAACAGATGCAGCAAAAGCAGGGAAGATAATGAACACTCAATATAAAGAGGGATAAGCAAGCCAATAAAAAATAAGTTGACAGACAGACATATTTAACCAAGTATCAAAGTATTGAGGTTGCTGCAACATGCACTAATAAAATACCATTACAGAACACAGCAGCTGGAATGTTAACAGTGTAACCTAGAAACGGTAGAACCGTTACGATATTGATAGACCTCAAGCAGTCATCCTGTAACTAATAACTTGATTAATTAATTAATAGACAATTCATGTACATTTGCAACAGGGTCACACAGCAATCAGCTGACTGATGATCAAACGTGGCTAATTAAAGCTTTTGATCAATAAATGATGGGCTCATGGGCGAAGAAAGAAGGAGTGTTTCTGAACATTTTGCACGCGCGCGTGTCTTCGACACCCTTAACTGGAACTGTTGTTCAATAATGTATTGAGGGATGGTTTGAAGTGTTTGTTTGCCTTGCGTGCGTGTCATGGCGGCGGGGAGTCTGCCCCAATAACCCCACGTGCCAATCAATTATTTATTGGCTCGTTGTTTGAACAGCTTTTAGCGGTGACGGCGAGCGATTGTAAGCCTGGTTAATTGGCTGTTAGCCTTCAACCCTGTGGTTTCAGATCAATCCACTGATCACCATGCAACGTAGATGTTGTGAGGGAGCACCATGTCAGTGACCCTCAGGTCTCCTTCCCTTAGCTTCCCAAACTCTGCAGGTACAACACCTGGGGAGCGACAAAGGACCAGTCAGTGTACTGTTCACTTTAACATCCCAAGGAGAATTCAAACCTAAGGAAGGAACTGCAATTTCTATTTTTCAAACTGAAAATAATAAACACATTTAGCTATGATTTAATTGTAGACCATTCTCATACTACTAGAGAATGGCAGAGATAGCAGAGCAAGATGTCATATGGTGAAACATGGATTTTGAAAGATTTGCAACACCTGCTATTTATATACTAATTCACTTGCGTACTTATCTGAAGGTGATAAACATGTTTATGAAAAGGGATTCAGCAATAAAAGCGTGATTGACTCAACATCTAATGATGATTGGTTCAAAACACTTCTCCTGATGCTTGAATTAACTTCACTCCCATTGGAAATGCTGAACAACACAGGGAAATTCTAATTCTATTCACCTCTCAATTTACTTTATTATTTGATTGTGCAACGTGCATGAAGTAATTTATAATTGCTTGCCACATGCATGGAGATGTATTATTTTGTTCAAGAAAGGTAATTCTTTCCATATGTTGGAGAACTTTGTTGAACTTTCTAATTGTTCAACGGTGAAGCCTTCCACTCAAATGATGCCACATTTTGCCAGCCGGGGAACCAGAAGAAGATACACAGTTGCAAAATGTTTTACTTAATTGCTTTCCAAACAGACCATCGTGGTTTTCAAGTATGATTGACGACAAATACGTAATGAAAAAACCAACCCCATTGCAATGAATAACCACACAAGCAGACTACTAAGCAGACGTGACAAGGCAGAGCACTCCAGTGCCTCGATGAAAGGCGCCGTGACCCTTGACCTCTCCGCATCACCACCCCATTCATAAGGTGAATCAGTCAACGCCAACGCAAAGGAGCCCATTGTGGACGTGCTCCTTCAGGAGTGCCTTGTCACGTCACTCCAACAGAAGGCTGGAGCTTAGCCCCTCCCACTTCACGCTTCCCTTCCCATCGGCATCCCCAGCCGTCCAATAGGAGGCGGCGATGTTCTGGAGTGATGAAAATGCTTTCGAAGCGGTGATATTCTTCCCTGCAGGAGCCCTGCCCTTTTGAAGACCACGCCCTATGTGAACTCTGCTTTAGAGAGGGAGCAAGGTGGGCCAGAGAGGCCCTGAACAAACAGAGGGACGACAGCAGATTGATGAACAAATGTGAAGTTCAACATCTAAGAAAATGTGCTTGCATCTCTAAACACTGGTTTGTTTCTCATGACTTGAACTTGTGAGTAAAACAAGTTAGCATGGCAGTCAACACATGGCATTGTTACAAATGACAATTTGTAACAATGTAATATGTAAAGTATTACCCATGTGGCACAGGTGTTCTAATATGAGCGGTAACTACACACACACTATCTCAGCAGGGATAATCCTCAATGGTAAATCGGCTCTTAAGTTCCCGTGTCTGTCCCCATGGTTACGGCTAATATCAATGACCTGACGCACAAAAAGTTGAAATAAAAAAGGTTTGAGTCAATGTTTGTCCTAAAGTAAAAAAAATCGTGTTGTTTCCTCTTCGCTCATCAAGAATTGTATGGCATAACCCAATTTGATCTCAGTTTTAATTGGGCCCTTATGTGTGTCCATACGTGTTTTTGCAGGTGTTGTCATGGCAAATACAGCAAGGTTACACCCACGCCCCATTGTTGGCTCTGTTCACTGTATCTAAGCACCCCTTGAATAGAGAATAGTCTGTTGTTTCCAACTGAAGTTCTTTCCCAGTTCCTTGGTTTGAAAAGGAGACTGGGCCATGGAAAGGTGTACTGTACACAATGATTAAATTGGCTCCCCAAAGAGTTCCTTATGTAACTATGGTTACAGTCTCTGCCGCTGTATGTCAAATGATTGCTAAACTTTATCTCAATTCAGGTACAGAAGCAGTGGGTTGATATAGAAAAAATATAACAAAGACAAATACAGTTTATGGTTAAGCATCCTTAGCACTATGTATGGCTATCCCAGCAGTGGTTCTTATCCAGAAAGGTGAAGACCAAACGTTCAGGAAATGTGTCTCCAAGTCCACTCAGTGTTTGGAAGTGAATCTGCTCTCGAAACACACACATTCCCAGAGGGAGTTAAACGAAATGCCCACACAGAAACTGGACCATCCGCCAAGAGGCAATCACACACACACACACAATTGCATTACCCCTCCTTTGCAAAGCCCCTGGCCATGTCTCCTGGCAACCAAGTAGTCAAAAAAGGGGCTGCTTTTATGAGTGTGAACCCTTCCCTTGTGTTTATGCATGTTGCCTCTATTGGCACACCAGTCGCTTCAAATGACCTTTTTCTTTATATGTGACCAAGTGTGTACATTCCGTAAATAAAACAATTGAAAAACGTTATTCACATAGGTTTTCTTCAGTACAGATTGATAAGGCTTGAATGAATAGCTTCATAATAGAAGTTGGAAATGTAATTTGAGATACAATTATGTACTATCAAACAGAACCTTGCGGCTACTCATTGCGGGTTACTAATTCCTCTGCATATCTTTGACAAAGGAGTGCACAATAAAACGTGCATGCATGCACACACAAAACAGCGCTATACGTTTTTGAACATCCATCTGAATAACTGGCACCACCCGTCAGTCCCCAAGATCCGATCGCTAGAAATGCCTTAATAGCCCAGAATGACTTGAATTAGCTGATTATATCCATCAACAGCGGCAAAATGAGAAAATACGGTCCCAGCAATTTCAATAATAAAGCTTAAAAGCGAACGCTTTCACAATTGGATTACAGCAACACAGCCTAGAGCGCTGACACAGCCCAAAAATAGCGGTGAAAATCCACTGTGGAGAATGATACTTCAGGAACAGCGGAAATTAAAAATAAAATAGTTGGTGAAACCATTGTCCCAGAAGAAAAGGTAC
Source organism: Lota lota (assembly GCA_026745465.1). Lineage (NCBI taxonomy): Eukaryota > Metazoa > Chordata > Actinopteri > Gadiformes > Lotidae > Lota > Lota lota. The sequence continues at coordinate 3,858,757 of JACYXH010000772.1, forward strand.
AGTTGAAGAAGCTGAAATATGAGGTACAATATGAGATTTGAAATTATTTCCCTACCAAGAAAAGATAGGAGGCAAAAAAAAGGAAGCAGGAGCCAGTTCTTTTTTTTCTTCATTTTTTTTTTAAGATCTCATCTCAAACGTAGAGACTCGTTTTATTTGGAACGGTTTGGGCAGCCTCCGAAGCATTTGTTCAACACCAGTGATGGTGTCGGACTGCCCAAGGTCAAGAGTGAATGAGGAGAAAAGCTCAAATCCCAATGATTTATTTACATTTGGTTTAAGGAATGTGCCTGTGCCCATTTTTACAGGGCTAAAATAGGTATTCGATTAAAAACAGATTCTCGAGTTACAGGAATGAAAAAAAAAAGAAAAGAAGAAAAGAGTATATACATTCAATTTCGGTTTAACTTATTTGAAAGTTCTGACTGGCTAAAAGAAAGCAGCTCCCAATAAAATTACTACACACCAAGACAAACCTGCTGTATTTATATTTAAATGGCTGGCTGTATAAAAATAGAAATATTGGGGCACAAAAAGGATTACAGTAGATTAGCCATTGCAATATTGTTGGGAATCATAATTAAATCATAATCATTTTAGTATAAATGTAATTCAGTCAATGGTATATTAATGCATTAATATACCAAATGCTAAATATCTATAGTAAGCGTTTGCCAGACATAATGCAGTTCTCATCTCAATCTTCTCATTTTCATTTCTTGGTGTCATTTTTTATAATTTTCAATATGTTATGAACTTTTATTTTACTGTTTGGTAGACAATATATTACCATTTCAAATTAAAGTACAATCCCAGAAATACATAATCATCTGAATTTGACCAGAAACGAAGGTGTTCGAGTAAGTTAAATTAATTAATTATTAAATTACCATTGACCATCTTGTCCCTTCCTTCTCTAAGCTTTCCGGAGGTAAATTATCAACTGCATTTCCCAAAACTGGTTATGATTGCAAAAAAAAAAGGAACCCTTAACAGACTGGAGCAGCTTGTGCAGGGAAGGTGCAGCATGGACATACGAAAATAGATTTCCTTTTAAAAGGACAGCCTAAAAAAAATATATAGTTAAAATGCCCTGTCAATTATTGTCAAACTAACTCACTTTGAACCTTTACTACCTGATTTCTCAAAGCTATAGAATTATAAATTATGCACCCCGGAAAATAAAATACCCTTACAATTTCTAAAAGCTTCTTCTAGTTTCTGATCAGAAAAAAAATGCCTCAAAGTGTATGTGTGTGTATGTGTGTCCATGTGTCTGTGTGCGTGTGTCTGTCTGTCTGTGTCTGCGTGCGTGCATGCATGTCTGGGCTCCTACACCACCGTCTTGAAGGTCTGCAGTATCATGTTGGTTTGGTGGGTGAGTCGGTTGGCGCTGACAAACACGTTTATCGCCCTGGAAACAAACGTGACAAGAGACAGCGGGCATCAATCATTCAGCCAAAGGAGTCATGGCAACAATATTAGGATTGATCACGCGCAGCACTTTGATCCGACTGGAATGGGAGAATGTCAGGCTTCTGAGGATACAAGGGTGAGCGGGAATCCACAGGAAGTGGGTCAAGGGAATTATTCAGCACGGATGCATTTGATGGGCCTCTGATCATCAACAGCCATTTATAGTGTAGTGACAGTGCGTTAGTGAGTAAGTCAGAACATTTATCTGGCGGAGGGAATCAAAATAGGTCGTAAAACTGAAATTGAGACATGGGAAATAGAAGTTAATGAAAGGTGAACATTTTTGAAAAGTGTTTGTTCTTACTTTGCATCTTTGAAGTAGGTTTTGAGCGTGTCGCTGAAGCTCTTGGAGTACTTGACAAACTCTTTCTTTTGCTGTTCCAGAGCCTGCCCAATAGAAGCACAGACACCTTCCATCAGGGTTACAGATTTCACAGGTGTTGCATGTATCTGGGTGCACGCATATCAGAATCACAAAAAATGGGGAAAGAAGGTTTTAGTGTGTAGCTGTGTGTGTGTGTGTGTGTGTGTGTTTACCCGTCTGTTTTGATACTGGTATTTCCTGAAGACCGTGTTAACTGTATCTAATAACTCCTTGATGGCACTGGCGATGTCTCTGATGGACGGATAACACACACAGTAGTATCTTTATTCAGAAAACGGTTGGAGTTGTTTGTCCAAAACAATGTCGCTCTAATCCTGTTCATGTCTCTCGCTCACCAGAGCATCCTTTCAACAGTTTCATTTCCACTAGAAATGTGTTTCACTACTTCACATTTTTTTGGTCAATACTATCAAAATGAAAGTATTTTTGATTGCTTTGTATATGGTGTGTGTGTGTGTGTGTGTGTGTGTGTGTGTGTGTGTGTGTGTGTGTGTGTGTGTGTGTGTGTGTGTGTGTGTGTGTGTGTGTGTGTGTGTGTGTGTGTGTGTGTGTGTGTGTGGCTAATCAGTTTTCACAGCTATGCGAGACTTATAGAGGGCCAGTTCTGAATGTAATATAAAAAAAAGTGTGTTGGAATTATGTTATTTCTATTAAATGAATACACATAATATTCCATAATTGCGTTAGCAATGAAAGGGCTCATCTCAGGATTTCTTTGAAGTGTTATAGGTATTTTTCGTGTGAGGCAAGATTTAATTAGCATAAGACTCTAGATACATTGGAACACTTTTTCCAAGTACCTGTAGGTTTTACGGTTTTCTCCTCGTTCACCCCGCCCCCCCCTGCATTACTGCATTGTGATTGCCCATGTCAGGATTGAAGCACAAGCCGTAAAAATGACCTCTCAGTCACCCTTAAAAATAAGCTGCTGCACAACTCCTTTGGCTGAAGTTGTATTTGTATACTTTGTCATATGTCTTAAAGTCAAAACAAACACATGGGGGTCCTACTTGATGGTCTGCAGGAAGCGCACTCTGTCATTGATCTCATCCGGGATGGTGCTGAGGATGTGCTTCAGAGCTCTGGCCCGCTCGTTCAGCTCCTGGAACTCGGGCTCCCGTCTGTCAATCAAGAACTCTGGGACACACAGGAGGACAGACCTTAGGAAACTCCAAGGTTTCCTGAACTAACAGTATTAACTTGTAAGAGCATAGCATTACGGAGTTAAACACACACACACACACACACACAATTATAAATAAAAAGAAATTCACGCAGAAAAAAAAAAGCCTCATGATATCTTTTTTCCCACCACAAATGCTTAGGAAGCCTAACAAAACGCCCTGACACAAAACCAATGGACATTGGTCCATCGGTTTTTCACTAAAATAAATGGATAGTGTAGAACGTGGGCTGTTTTTGCCGCTAATGAAGGAAGAACATGTCAAATTCACCACACCTCAAAGTGTTTGTGCGTGTGAATTCATTACTACCATCAATCACAGAATGTGGTTGAGGGAATTCAATTAGGAGGATTCAACAGAACATTTGAAAAGAAGAAAGCATAGATGATTCGTAGAGAAACGGTGCCACCAGGTGGTGGAAGTGGGCATTATAGGAGAATAAGAATGAGGGCGTGCATCATGAAGCGGTGACATAAGAAAAATAAATTAAAACAAAACATGGCCTCATTGTCGAGGCACAATGCTGCCTCTTCCTCTGCCCCAAAGACACACACACAAACACACCCTTCGGGGGGGGGGGGGTGTTCTTTGTTTGTTGCTGATCAATTAAGTTAAGACCAGAAATAGGACGTCTTCGCTTCTACCATTTTAAACACCTAGGTCAATACCATATTAACAACGATGCAAAATGATAATAGTAATATTGTAATAATTATGAGTTATTATATAATATATTATAATTTACTGATGAAGCGGTGGGAGTACATGAGACAAAAGAGGACATGATTTAAATTGGTCATGTCCTTTCAACCTGAACGACAACCTGGCCATCCATCTACCAAAATTTGATATGCTAAACATGTCCGAATTATATTGGCATTTAAAATGACAGAACAGTCCCTCTCCTTGTGTTTCTATCGCTGAAGTACCTTCTACATCTTCTGCAGCCATGCGTAGGAGAGACTCTGCGTAGTTGATTTCTAGGTTCTTCTTCTCTAGTATCTTTAGGACAATGTCCTGGGTGAGGCCGGGATTCTCCTTCTCTGCCTGCGCGCACACACACACACACACACACACACACACACACACACACACACACACACACACACACACACACACACACACACACACACACACACACACACACACACACACACACACACACACACACACACACACACACACACACACACACAGTAATCTCCAAGTCACGTGTGGCTACACGGAAGTCCAAAGCAGATGGACTAAGTTCAGCCCAGTATCTATACCAACTACTAATGACCTCACAAAACAAAGTGTCATTAAATTCTTACCTTTATAAAGGCTGCTCTCAACGTCTGGGCGGCCGATAAATTTACTTTCTCCAACTGCAAATCAGCACAAAGGAACACACACAGGATGGGTTTTCTTTTCAAAGGAAATTACAAACCAGCCAAACCACAAAAAAATATTGTCAGAGTGCTTCAGGCATTTTTAATGTTCCATCTGATCCATGATTCCAGAGGTGGTCTATTCGGTTAATAGAAAGCATGGCAACGGGACATACAAAGTATGTCTGTCCGTTTCTAAAGAGCCGACTCCCCAATATTTATCTGCAGTTATATGGGCCGGTAGAAGTGTGCGTAGATTCACATACATCTTGTGTCAACAACAGTGCCATAACACAGAACATTGTTCACACTAACATTTTCAGTATGGTTTCTCTTAAGGTTCTTTGTGAGAAACCAGACACTGGGAAATGCCGGCTGAAAATCAGTAATGCAACATTCTACCCGTTTTTTCCATTACAAAACAAATGTTGTGAAACAATGTGTGTGCAGTGCACTGTTGATGGCAAGCGAAAAATGTTAAATACTGAGATCAAATATTCATCCCAGTTGGGTATGTTTTACTGAATGAACCCAGCCGAGGTGTTGGGCTTTGTTCAGACTTCCTGGCATACTTTATCCCATCAGTCTGATTAGCTTTAGTCGTCCCGTTGTTTCCAAGTCACATTTTCGCAACATCTGATTAATTACCCCCTGTCACTTACCTCTTGTACATATTGTGTTGGGATTTGTATTTTTTATCAGGTTGCGGCCTTTGTGATGTAATACAATTAGCACTGAGTTTGCTAAAAAACTCTGCCACACAAGTTAATTAGTTTGCATTGTCCCAGTGCAGGAAACACAAATAAACAAAACACAAACTTGATCAAAGAGCATGCATAAGCAGAACTAAAAATCAAAGAGACCCAAAGTCTATATAATGTGCTCATTAACCATTTGAATAAAGTAATGTGGTACACACAAAGTTCATATCCAATTACACAATTTGAGTGTCACCTATATAAACGCATTCACATCCCCCACACCATGAAGTTATGTCCATGTGTGCAGATTTAATTATACATCTAAAATTAAACCAGCTCTCTGTTCACATGATGCATAAAAGGTCATCACCCTATCTTAAATGGACCATTTTGGGTCGGCTGAACTTGAAGTATGATAGAGAAAAGAATGATGAACATGTTTTTGTTGCTTTGTACCTGGTTAAAAACAGGATACATGACGGTGTACAGCGCCATTGGAACCATTGAGGTTGTTTGCACTTCATTTTTGATGTCTTCCATGGTCATCCTTGATCGATCAATGGCTGTGTGTGTGTGTGTGTGTGTGTGTGTGTGTGTGTGTGTGTGTGTGTGTGTGTGTGTGTGTGTGTGTGTGTGTGTGTGTGTGGTTTTTTAACACATGTATTCCCTCAGAGTGGTAGATATGCCTGAAAAAAATGAAGAATAAGTAGGGTAACAACGGAGCTAATAAGTACATCTGTGTAAAGGATGTTTTTATCTTGATAAAACATGGGAACAACAGGTAATGACATCACGTCATTCAATCCTGCAGGCTTTTGAAAAACACATACAGACCACATACTTGCATACCAATTCTGCATGTGTCTTTGTTAGGTTCCAGTGAGTCATCTTACAACACCTGACTACATGAATACGTCTCATGCCAGCACTCACCAAACTTGCTTAAAAACACTACGCATATTTTTTTAATATATAGCCACTTATTTTCCAGCCATTTGCTTCCTTTAGAAGTAAAACAGGTGCTCGGGGAACTCTCGGAGATGTGCACGCTCATATAAATGCCTTTAAGCCAATTAATGCTTTGTGGCATAGACCCAGCCACCAAGAAAAACACTCCAGAATTTGAACCATGCTTATTTAACTTTTAACTTCAGGGGAATTGGATCATTCAGTGTACCTCCGATGGTAGTGAGGAACAGTGTGAATGTTAGCCAGTGAAATACAAAATAGTTTACAACGTGACCACTAGAAGACGTGTCGTTAAAACATAACCCTGAGGTCTGACATCATGTCCACCACACGATTATTATGGGATGCTGGAGATCCAGCATCAAACCACTTACCTATAAGCGGCCCCTTGGACCCCGCTGGAGGCAGAATACCTCGAACCAAGACGAAGTGTTAGGAACAGTGAAATAATGTCACAAAAGAAGCACAACAACCACTAGTAGGAGCTAGCTTAGCCGGTTAGCAGGTTCGGCAGGTGATCCTCTCATTCCGTAGCCAAAGTACAAGGTAGGTCACAGATTAGCTCTGCTGGGGACGCATAGGGTGGTCGAGGATTAATAGCCAACCGTCGGAAACAGATTTATCTGATTATTTGTTTAGATGGTCGATGTTACGCTTCTCTGTTGTTGTATCTCATTCACGGAAGTTTTATGCATGACAAAACTGTAGCCCAGAGCAAAACACGGCACAGTGGGCGAGGTTTATCCACTCGGCTGGTGTCGTGTGAGGCTGGTTGTAGTTTTTTCGGTTAGCTGTAGCCGTTGCTACGACATTAATCTTGAGGTTTAGTTGAACTACAAACCCGGTGCATGATGGTATTTTCTTCCGCATCAGTTCATGTATTCACATTTTTACAACAGTAGTAACTACGATGCTCACTTGGCAATATAAATCATTACTTACTTTTGTTTGAAGTATGGCTTTTACAGTAAAAATAACTAGGTGAAAAATGTATTAAAACGAGAATAAAAAATGCATTGGACCAATCGGTGCAAAGGGGGGCGGGATCTGCAGCAGATGTAGCGCGAGCGACCTGCTGCGGCGGTAAAGAGAACGGGCGTTGCAACCCAACGCACGAGACCGAACCGAAACCTCCTCCTCCCTGCCTGCCGCTGTTCAGTCGGTAAGCCCGTCTCTACCATATCCACAGAAGCATAGCGCAGACTTAACTAACACATTTGAGTTATGTTATCAAACTGTTAACCTTTTCGAGCCATACCGTCGGTCAGATAATGTAATGTTCATCGTTGGTTTATCTGCTTTATTGTAGAATGCTAAATGTGGAGTAAGACTTAAGTAACGTTACAAATGCTTTCTTGTTGCATGTACCATGTTTTGGATACTAGTGAGGGGGAATAATTGTTTATTGTCTAGTAGTAGGCTATAAACCGTATATTGATTGAATGTATGTATTGCCGTGTGTCTACCACCCAAGGCCATTTCATCGATACTCAATCATCGCATTGCTTGTTTGCAATCACACAAGCTCGAGACATTGCGGTGAATTTCTTGTCCTTGAAATAAAGGCAAAGGCGTGCGCTCGTTCCCCGCATCATGTGAATCAATGAGGTAGATTATAGTAGTAGTAGTCTTACCATATATCTACCCTACACGCACCCCACTTGTTATTTCGTTTTTTCTCCTGTGTGCGTGTGTGTGTGTGTGTGTGTGTGTGTGTGTGTGTGTGTGTGTGTGTGTGTGTGTGTGTGTGTGTGTGTGTGTGTGTGTGTGTGTGTGTGTGCGTTTACGTACGTGTGTCCTCGCGCGTGCGTGTGCGTATGAGTCTGTTCAACTAGACAATGAGAAATAATCGGAAAAGTGAAGCCTATTATAAATTACTTATTATTTTGAAATTGTAAAATGATTATATAATATATCAATATATATCGCAGTATTCCCCTCATCCCCTTTCTGCTGCACTTTGCGGGTCTCTCTCCCTCTTCCTGTAGAAAATATAACATTAATCTCAATGTATTTATCCTGTGCATTAGTTCCATTTGCAAATCTCTTCTGATAGCCCACTATTGCATTTCTAGCCTCTGGGATTTTAGTAAGTCCGTTTCCACTAATTCCTAGTAAGCGTTGCATTAATTGCATCTCAATAAGTAAACACTTTTTAAATCTGCCTGGCCAAATGAAATATGTGGGAGTGAGAGAGCAAACTGTGTGTGTGTGTGTGTGTGTGTGTGTGTGTGTGTGTGTGTGTGTGTGTGTTGTGAACATTGATGCATATAAAAGTGTGATGGCATAACAACATCACACTGTTGTTTGAGAATATAAATAGAAGTCTGCAGTCTCCATACACATAAGTACCTAAAACTGCATGTTCTCTCACCAAATGCTAAATTTATGCTGAAGCTGCAAAAAAAAAAAAAAAGCAAAAGCAGATGAAAAACAGGGGAATTGGTTATGTGTTTCTGACTCTCCGTCTACAGCCATAGACCCAATGACACCATAGCTATGTGATGTACAGAGAAGCCACCAGGCGTCTAATACCAACCAAAAAGCCATTTTGGGAATGACAATGACAAACATTTCTTTTTCTATAGGTAGTCCAGAAAAAGGAGAATAGTCAGAGCAAGGATGTTGATTAAATCATTGATCGGCTTGCTAAAATCAGTGTATGTTGATGCTCAAATATCATTTAATATTATTATTATGGTTAGTAGTAATAGTAGCAGTAGTAGTGTTAAGTCGTTTTTGAAGTTGCTAGGAGTGATGTGTTATATTTGTGTTTACACTGACACTGTCGTCTGTAGTAATCACTGATTATGGCCACCTTGGGGAAAGTAAAATACTGACACACCCACCCACACACACACACACACACACACATACACACACACACACACACACACACACACACACACACACACACACACACACACACACACACACACACATACACAGTGTACGTCAGGAGTTCTGTCCTCTATATAAACTGCAGTCGTGAATCCACAGGAGATTAGTTCATATCTGGCGAGAGAGAGAGAGAGAGAGAGAATAACATGTAGAAAGTAATGTGAGGATGGACTTTTCTTTTTTTAAAGCTTGATGTTTTTTCTGTAAGCTATTGATAATTTAGAGCATATACTGTCCAAATAACTAAATGGATCCATTCAGATCTTGTATCAATTGCTCTTCGTTAATAAAGCTATTTAGTCAATAAAAACAAAGATTTAGGTTTTATCCTCACATGTATCAGTAAACCAGTGCAAAACTATCTCTTAGCCAACAGCAAAGTAGAATTCTGCAAAGACCACTGCCTAGCATTACAAAGTCAAAAGTAAAGAGCATTGAAGTTCAAAATAAAGGAACAGGAGCAAGGAGTCATGAATGACAGATGATAGATGAGGACATCGGGAAATCACTAAACAGTAGTTAAATTCAAAGTGCATTTTGTTACCCAAAATTATTTCTAGATCAGGGATACTCTTATTTTGTAGAATGTCAATTACAAGAATAAACTTTGCAGTTGCAACAATTTGGGAGATCTGTGAAGTTAATAGAAGAAGGAGATGCTTTATTGTGGTTTTAAACTGTATATCAGCACCCAGTCAAATAGGAGTCAGCTCACTGGTGAACGCACACACACACACACACACACACACACACACACACACACACACACACACACACACACACACGTACACACACACGTACACACACACACACACACACACGCGTCACTGTCTTGGAATTGATTTGTCAATTAATTGGTGGCTTGCCGGAGCGGACACGTCATTGGACAGAGGGGATGTGAGAGATTCTCCTCATCTCCTCATCTACCTCCACCCCCCCAACTCTCCCTCCCCCTATCTCAGAGAGAGAGAGTAGGATGGTGAAGTGGCAGTGTAATACCCGTTTGTCTCCCCCCTCAATCTGACACCATGGCTGCAGCAGTGAATTCTCTTTGTAGCACCAATCAATGCAAGTTGTTCTCTTAATCGTCTCACTTGTTATCCGCGCTGTCCTTTTCAACCGCCTCTTAATTTTCTGGATATTCAGCCTGCATAACCTACTCTGACCCCCCCCCCCCCCCCCCCCCCCCCCACACACACACACACACACACACACTCACCACACCCCACCAGCACACAACATTACGCAACCATCTGTCTGAACACGCCCCCTTTGTATTGCGCTGTCTCTATGTCTCGGATTCTCTATGATTCTTTCTTTCGATCCCGCACCTCTATTCTTATCCCTCCCTCATTCTTCTCTCTTCCCTGCCTCTTTCTCTCTTCCTCTCCCTCTCCCTCTCTCTATTCCTCTCTACCTCCACCTCCCAATTCCCCTCTGAGGGGTAGTTGGTTTTAACCTTTCCTGGGTGCGGTGTCTCTGTGGTCTTTAGTCCATCTGAGAAGCCTCCAGTCTTTTCACTTTTACCACTGACCCCAAATAGAGGCCGATCCAATTACAGCTCAAACCTCCCTCCCACAGTCCCACAGCACTTAAGCTATTGGTCTGGGGTCTATGTGTGTGTGTGTGTGTGTGTGTGTGTGTGTGTGTGTGTGTGTGTGTGTGTGTGTGTGTGTGTGTGTGTGTGTGTGTGTGTGTGTGTGTGTGTGTGTGTGTGTGTGTGTGTGTGTGTGTGTGTGTGTGTGTGTGTGTGTGTGGGAGTTTGTACGAGTGTGTCGTACATGTGTTTTTGCCTGGTACACAAGCATGTTTGTGTGTGTGTGTGTGTGTGTGTGTGTGTGTGTGTGTGTGTCAATGCTGGTTGTTGAGATCAGTCAACCATTCTTCGGCATGACACGGAAGGTCGTTGGATAACAATGGCTTTCAGTCCTGGCTGGTTCCGTAACATGGAGGCCAGCCTTTGATTCAGAGCTTGAATTTTCTAATCATCTGTCATGATGATGAACGAATGATGATGAATCTGTGTGCCTGACTGTCTTTAAGACCTGCCTTCTGTCCGGTTGGCCTGTTGGCCTGTCTGTTGGTCTGTTGGCCTGTCTGTTGGTCTGTTGGCCTGTCTGTTGGCCTACTGACTTGTTGGCCTGTCTGTTGGCCTGTTGACTTTTTGGCATCTCTGTTGACTTTTTGGCCTGTCTGTTGGCCTGTTAGCCGGTTGGCCTCTCTGTGGGCCTGTCTGTTGGCCTGTAGACTTGTTGGCCTGTTGACTTGGTGACCTGTTGGCCTGTTGCCCTCTCTGTTGGCCTGTTGGCCTGTCTGTTGGCCTGTAGAGTTGTGGGCCTGTCTGTTGGCCGGTTGGCCTGTTGGTCTGTCTCGTTCTATTTTTCCAGTCCCGAAGGGAAACCAGGCAGACGGGTCATTCTGGTTAATACAAAGTTAGCCCTGTCTCTGCCACACTTTTATCCCTTCGCTTGTTCTCTGTCTCTCTGTCTCTTTTTCTCCCTCTCTCATGCATGCACAAACACTAGTATCATGCTTGCTGGTCCCTGTGGGTCAGTCATTTAACAGTGGCTAATGAGAAGTTGACCCCGTCTTGACCTGTAGATATGGCAGGTCAGCACCCAGGGACTCAGCGACAGATTAGCTTATTTCCTAACCAGAATGTCATGCATTATGTTCAGCAGTTAAATTGCTTGAGGTAGAGGCATCGGTTGTTAATTGTGACTGCATGGACACTAATACAATTGTCTTTATGTCATAGAAAAGTAGAGAAAGAGTGCAAAGCAGCCGTATATATAGTTCCTTCCAACTACGGTTCACTATTTATCCTTTTGACTCATTTGTCGAAAATGATTGGCCAACTGTTATTACCTGTGGTCTATTTGTTTGCATCGGGTTCTGACAATATAAGTAAATATTCATGACCATATGTTACTTCCAGGTTTGAGTTGTTATGGTTTGTGTGTGCATGTGTGTGCATGTGTGTGTGCTTGTGTGTGCATTATGGTGTGGTGTGTGTGTGTCCATAGACTGAATCTACCTGCCCTGTTAAGTGTATAAAATCTCTGTTTTAACCAAGAGAAAAAATCCACAGATACACACACACTCGGAGACACAGCAAGTGTTTTATAGAAAGAATACATTGTATAGAAATATATTGTAATGTTTATACAAAAATGTTCTCTGTCCCACCAGAGATGTTTTCAGTTGGAAGATAAGAGAGAAGATGTAACAGAGCAGCTGAGTCCCTGGAAAGATTCTATAATTGATTCAAACAGGAAAACACCAATGGGAGAATCTTATTATGATTTGGGAATTTGGCTTTGAGTCACGATTTTTCTAAGAAGTGCTGCTGTGTGAGTTACATGAAATTAGAACCAATGTTCTCTCACCTCTTTTACCCTATTAATTAAATCTAGTCAAACTGTGTTTGTATTACACATTTAGGCATGATTTCATTTTCCGGCACAATTTCCTCTGCTAACCTTTTTATATTGATTTGAAACATGTGGCTACACATCTCGTGGCTGGCAAGTAATGGCTTTGTCCCTTGGGTTATTTCAAAGAAAGTCTGGTGGCAATTCTTTATAGATGTTGTTTTATTGTTGATTTGGGTGAATATCCGTCATGGTAGGGGGTAATTACCCACTACCAGGAGGGTAATTGTAGAAGGGCAGAAGTGTAAAAAGAAATGTAGAAGTTTAGATCAAATCCAGGGCAAGTGTCCAAGTCCGTTGTTCCAAAAAGACAGCGGAGTCAGTACTTCACGTTCAACACTTTATTTGTGGCCTCACGCAGGATACCCAAAACAACCGCCAGAGTCCTTCCGCTGTCACCTATTTTCTCTCGGTTAATCCTGCATGCTCTCCCATTATTCTTCTCCCATTACAGTTTTGGGAGTTCCCATTAAACTTATTCTAACTTATAAGTAAAAAATATACAGATGTTAGACACTAACTGCAGTCCTATTTACCGGTAAGCCAGGTAGATTGTGTTGTGTAGCAACCTGCAATGATAGCAAGCTGTTAGCAACAATCACAACTGGCTGTTGTGAAGGGAATTCTAGTGCCACCATGGTATTCTTTTCTTGCTAGCAGTGGCAGTTTTGTAGTGTATGTGGGGAGCAGTGAGCCCCCGCGAGTCCACTGCTGCTTTGATTTATTCGATTTGAGGCCGAGAATTGAACTAAAGGGTAGGCATAAGCCAAGTGTGCTACTGCTCCGATAGGGATACCAGGAGGAGGAAGCCTGCCATATGTCTTCTTTTGCAAAATGATTGCGTGTGTGTATATGCGTGTGTGTGTGTGTGTGTGTGTGTGTGTGTGTGTGTGTGTGTGTGTGTGTGTGTGTGTGTGTGTGTGTGTGTGTGTGTGTGTGTGTGTGTGTGTGTGTGTGTGTGTGTGTGTGTGTGTGTGTGTGCGTGCGTGCGTGCGTGCGTGCGTGCGTGCGTGCGTGCGTGCGTGTGTGTGTGTGTGCCCGTGGACCAAATAATAGCAATGGGTACAGGAACTGACAGAACTGGACCAGGTGCGAAGAGCCATGGTAATGAGAGAGAAAATGCTGAATATTGTAGAGTGTGTGTGTACATGTGTACATGTGTACAAGGAAGATACAGTTTATCTGCCCATATGGAAGTAGGAAGTTACCTTTGAGGAAATGTCTAGCTGGTCAATTTGGTGAATAAAATAAAAAAAGGTTATAAATTTCAGCCACCACGGTAATTACTTATGTACCTGTGTGTGTGTGTGTGTGTGTGTGTGTGTGTGTGTGTGTGTGTGTGTGTGTGTGTGTGTGTATGTGTGTGTGTGTGTGTGTGTGCGTGTTTTTCAGAACCATGCATTGGAATGTTCATTGTAAATAAATTCTGCTGTCTTCCGAAGCGATCCATCCCACGGTGTTGGGTTTAAATGGCAACAGGGATTAGCGTGTGCCGTGTGAATTACGTCACGTTTTAATTGTCAAAATGTCAAATGCCCATCTATTCTGTGTGAGAATTAGGATTACAGGGGGTTTTAACAGACGCTTTTTAAAGGCCAGTGAGTTTAATTGCACAGAATTAATCAACTTGTCAGGATTAAACAGCGGCAACTTAAAACCCTGACAGGACATAAGCCATATTGTGTTCTGCTGGTCACAAGAGAGCGATTTAAAGTCTGCATTTAGGTTTCCTTGTGTTTTACCTGCTGGGATTTCTCCACTGCGTAATTCCAGTATCGAAGTTAAGCGCCAACGTCACTGGCCATACAGGCACTGGGTGAGATACTCTTACTGGCTGTATGCCATCCATCCAAAGGTCACCATGGTGTCCCCTTTACAGGTAATAGTCAACCACCCATGTAGTCCTTATCTACACACACACACACACACACTCAATCCCCAAGGCACAATCACACACGCAGTCCCTACCACACACACACCTGACCCGGCGCCATCTTTGGCTCTTTCCTCTCATAAGACGGGTTGTCTGCCTCTTAAAAGGTTCAGCTCCCACAACTCAGAAGGTCAAGATGGAAAATTGTACCTCCCTCTACATCCTTACAGTTCCTGTTGTTCTTTTTTCTATCTTTCTTTATCTCCTTCTTTCTTTCTTTCCCAGCATGTCTGGCGGTATCATAACAGGACATGTAAAGAGCAGATGAAAGCCTTAACTGTTAAGAACTTGGTCTTCTGTTGTTGACTTGTATGATATCAGTGATTTAATTAGTTGTATAGCTTTACTCATAAAGAATAACACAACCTGATTCAACAGAGAAATGTAAACTAATAACATTTTGTTCCATCAGTTTGACATTTCCCCCAAAAAACTAAAAGAATGGGTTTAGCAAATCGTCATATAATGTTTATTTATATATATATATATTCCCACAATATATACAAAGCATTGTATAAGCATTGTATAATTGTATTTTGATAATTTACAGATGCTGAAGATCTAACTGGATTGGCTATTTGCGCATGTATTACATTTCTACAGGAAGTGAGGCATTATTCAGCGTTGTTGTTAATCGCTCCATTCCCTCTCCTCTGTGGGTTTGTCAGAGGCCTCCGAGCTGGTCAATAGAACAGTGCACAGTAGGACCAGGCAAAGTGAATGTATTTGTTCAGCTCTCTGCTCTCTATGTTGTTGTTGACACTCAGGTACAATGACTACTGTAGCCTCCTATAGCCTCAATGTAACGTAGCGAGCTAGCAGATTCTAGTTCAGAGTGGGGACCGTCCAGTGTCCTGGGCTACTCTGTTTACAAAAAAAAAGTATGTCACTAGAACAGAACAAATGGTCTCTCCTTCTCTCTGTATTTATTTCCCTCTCTCTCTATCCCGCTCTTTCTCTAAATCACAGTCAAACACAAACACACAAACACACAACCTACAAACACACAACAATCCTAATTAGTCTTTTTATTCAATGAAATGTAGTTTAATTTAAAGTTATTTTATAACCAAATAGTCATTGGACTTTATTTTCTCCTGCAGGGGCCTCACTTATAATGGTCTATATTCTCTCTCATGTGCTCTCTCGCCTCCCTAAACGTATTTCCTTTACCCAGAGAAGCACATGCTTCTCTGCAAGTTTCATTATTTCCTCCGAAAACAGCGTTGCCTGGCAACGACAGATGCAAAGTAGCACAGTGTTTACGTAAACGCCTGTTTGTCAGGCCATGTCTTTTGGAGGTATGGAAGCCCATGAAAAATGGAGAGAACTGGAGCTGTGTTAGAAAGGAGGACAGAAACAAGGGATGGAATGGAGGGATGAGAGAGTGAGAGGTTGTGGAACTCAATCATTTACTGCACATGCACACACATTCTGGTATGCACACTGATACACTCACACACACATACACACACCTAAGCAGACACACAAACGTCACCCTATGCACACAGTCACACAAATACATGCACACGCACACACACACACACACACACACACACACACACTCACTATTCAACACATCACACAGAAACCCACATGCAAATGGCAATAGAAACAGGCATAGATGCGCATGCACAGATCCATTCAGTCCAGCAGATTTTGAAGGAAAGAGGCATATTTAGCTAAGATGATAATGGTCATGAAATATGTATGAGTTCATTGAGTGAATGTGCTCTGAACAGTAATCCGAACTGCAGCCGGCAGTCCATATTGCTGTGGTTACTGCGCACTCATGCTATTTATCTGTCTCTCGCTCACACTTATTTTCACACATTTTCCATCTCATTCTGTCCAACTGCTATTATTTCCTCACCACTGCACACCTATAAACTCAAAGTCGTGTGGATAAGAATCACACTTAACTGGCGTGTGAGTGTGTATATCTGTGTGTGTACTTTTGTTTGTGTGCATGTGCACCAAAGTCTTGAAATCCTGAACATATATATATTTTTTATAAAATATGAAATGTTGTTATTAAAACATGCTTTTTTTCTTTGCATCCTGCTGTCCTTATCCATTGTTTTTTCTCTAGCTGTTTTTCAACAGTTCATCCTTTTCGCATTCATTTGAACACAAACGTTCCTTTTGTCTGCCAACAATACAATATAATAATCAATGTGAAGAACAGATTGACTAATTGATCATTGATCATAGTTGCATATCTCTCTCTGTGCCTTTCTCCCGTCTCTCTCCTCCAGCTCTCTCTGGTCTGTCCCTCATCATGTGCATCCCGGGCTGTCTGTTCGCTCCTCCCTTCCCCCTTCTCCTCCTCCTCCTGTTGCTGGGCTATGGTTGCCAGGCGGCCGACATTCCGGAAGACGCCACGGCGGAGTTCTCGGTCAGGCTGTACCACCGGCTGCAGGCAACGGGGAGCAGTGACTCGAACATAATTTTCTCCCCGCTGAGTGTGGCAGTGGCACTGGGCATGATGGAGCTGGGGGCCCGGGGGGCCTCGCTGGAAGAGATCCGGCAGGCGGTGGGCTTCAGCCAGCTTCCAGCAGGTGAGAGACACTGGTGGCCTGCCAGGCCCTGCGGATCTCTGTGCGCTCCCAATCAGCTCAGCACAGGGATTACGGGGGGCGGAGTACCGGGAGAGATTATTGAGAGTAATGAGAGTGATGGAACCTGACCTTTGATACCCACCACCGGGAAAGGAAAATCATACTCTATCCGGGGATTGGCTATGTTTACAAATCACGATTATATGTGTTGCTATTTCTTATTTATTTTGTACATATTTGTGTTCATAAGATGTGAAGAATAACAAAGTCACAAACGAGAGCCTCAGAGTTCTAACAAACTCGCTAACTAAATCACTAACTAACATTGCTAAAATAGATGTCGAATTTGAAAAACGAACAAGATGTTGTTTTTGTGTTTTATGTGCGTTTGCTGCAGACGAAGAGTTCTCTCTGCTCCACAACCTGACGGCCGCCCTGTCAGACGACGATGGCCACTACATCGTCCGATTGGCCAACAGCCTTTTTCTCCAGGAGGGCATGGCCTTCAACCCCGAATTCCTGCATCTGATGAGGAAGTACTTCAGGGCAGAGGTGGACACGGTGGACTTCAGCGAATCAGCAGCTGTTGCCGAGCAGATCAACACCTGGGTGGAGAACCACACTGAGAGTAAGACAGAGAGAGATGATACAGGAGAACGAGTAGAGAGAGAAATAGGGGGGGGGGGGGGGGGGGGCAAGAGAGAGGGGGGGGGAGCAAGAGAGAAGGGGAGAGAGCGTGAGCGGGGGAGAGAGGGAAGGAGTAAACAAAACCCTGATCGGAGGAAGTGGTGAAGAGTCAGATATACATGGATGAAATTCATTCTCCAAGCATCTTGTACCTTAGCATGATAACTATGTATCCCTTCAGTTCATTATTGCATTATTTCTTCTGCCATTATTAATTTCCTTGTTGGCCGTGGCGTGTGTAACCTATAGGAAACATCTCAATGGGAGTCTGGTCTACTAAGCGTAACTTTTTGACATTGTGATATTATTGTATTAAACCTCAGGTAAGATCCATAAGCTGCTGTCGGCGGAGGACTTCAGCAGCATGACCCGGCTGACCCTGGTAAATGCTGTGTACTTCCGGGGCTCCTGGAAGAACCAGTTCAGACCAGAAAACACCAGGACCTTCTCCTTCAGCCGAGACGACGGCTCCGAGGTCCAGACCCTCATGATGTACCAGCAGGGAGACTTCTACTATGGTACAATATCAACTTTAGCATCCCTACAATGGAAACTAGATGCCACCATGTGACATGTATTTACAGTAATAGAGCGCAACAGTGTGGTTCCGGAAGTAAAAATCCCATTCATACTCTGCATAAAGGTTTTGATTATTAGCCATAATGTCGTAACCATCCAAGGTATACTTACCACGAGCTAGAATATTGGGACGCGGTGGTATATGATCCTGTAGAAGCCACAAGTTAAAGACAAAAAAACACTACAAAGCACTACACTACCCACAATCCTGAAGTGTAACACGACGTCTCTTGATTGGTGGAGCTTGCTGTTACCATGGAAATGTTAACCACACCCACGACTAAAGTCAAGTCGTTGATTACTGCTACCACTGAACTCTACGATCGTTCACTACAGAGCAACCATGATTTCCCTTTCTGACATGATGCGTTTTTTTAGAGATGAGGACAAGAGTGTCCAAAGGGGTGAAAGTCACTACAAGTCAGGCCATGTACTGGAGTGAAGTGTTTGTGAGGGCCAGCTTGTGGGTTCTGTCAGGGCCAGTATGAAAGAGAAGACATACAGGGTTGTAGTGAGTTTTGCAGGCTGGCTAGTTAGGTAGCTGACATGAGTTGTACTAATCATGTCGTTATCATGCTGCAGTGAATATAAAAAAAAATACACTTACATAACATAGCAAATGACATGTCTAGCTACCAAGTTAAGGCTGATAACAACAAAGACTTATGGAAAGTTAGAGAACTGTCACTAAGTTTAGTTAGCTGTAGATAAAATGTGCTGTAAATGGTGAAAAAAATGAAATGGTGTAAGAGAAGATAGCTAACGTTAGCTAAAAGTGTTTAAAAAGTGAGTGAAGAATAATAAGAAACGTATAAATAATGTGAAAACTATAATAGCATACTATTATCCCGGCATTGATGTATGCCTGAGCGATGATTGCAGTCAGGAACGAAGCACTGTACCATGTCGATGACAACACTATACTACTACATACACTATATGAAACACTATATTATACACTATATGAAACACTTACATACACACACACACAACACAAACTACAATATATTACAAAACTATTATTAACAATATAAACACTTTAATAATGACAATGGTTCAAAGATTCAAGAAGCGCGCTAAACTATAGGGTTGGAAGTCATCGCAAAAGGTATCATTCGCAATGTTTTATGGGATGAGTAGTTCCTTCACTTATTCACACAATTACGTACACAGTCTTGTACGTTTGCCTTTTTTTCCATTTTCATTTATTAATTTTTTGCTCCAAATGAAATGTTTTATGGTCACGGATCATTTGTGGGATAATTGGCTTGGCTCCATGCTTAAAAGTCTTTATATAACGATTTTCTGAAAAGTCAATGGAGAAAATGAATGGGAAATTTACTTCCAGAACCGGAGCCATTCAAAAAGGGGGCAGTCACTGTTGCACTCTATAAAGGGCTTGTACATCAGAATGCATCATGGGAGTTTTTGTTGGCGACACTCCGCCATACTGAGAGGACTCAAGAGAGTTGTAGCACTGTAAAATCCTAAATCAACGTAAATCCGTCACCTAGGAAATTTTAAGTTTCACTTTCAAACACAACAATTTCTCCCGATAATGACAAGTCTCGTCATGATTAGTTACTAAACAATGACCAAAAACTATTACTACCAACACAATTACTTACACTCCAATGGTCCTATGCTTCCAATGGAAGCAGTCATTGCGATGTGAGGTCGGGATGTACAAGTCCTATATTCAGTTAATAAATCAGTTGAAATTGACAATAACACACCATCTGTGCTGGTGGAAATCACTGACTGCTACAGGTACAAAAGGCTCAAAACACTGCAAATGTATGCATCAAACTCTTGTGCTTCCGGCCTATTCTCTGTTTCAATGGGTCCTCCTAATGCAAAATGCTACAAAAAGTCTGTCTGTGAAACACTACAAGAACAATTTGTGTTTTTTCCCCATTTTTTCCCCCCACGCTTTATTTATCATGAACCAGCAGTGATATCCATGTTTTCCATGATTGTTATAATTATTAAGAGTTCTACTATACAATTAAGCATTATGAATGCTAATCATAAAAAAGGATTTAGTCTAATGCCGAGCCCAAAATAAATGCTGTTATGACACACTGCGTAGGCGGGTTACAAGTACAAGTAATATTGGTTGTGTCAGAGCTTCTTCAAGCATCTTTATATGAATACAAGACAAGGAAACCATTTTGAACAAGTTGTTTCACAGTGGAAAAGAGCAAACCTATCCCCATGCCTTTGAATGCTCTTCTTCAATTATGCATTCCTACAGTGTTCTTACCATGTATGTTCATGGACCAAAGCATGCCTTATCAAGCACAATATGCTCTCTTGAGCTGAGAATTGAGTGTCCATAGCTTTATATTTAAACCATCTTTGCAGTGCCCTTGATTACCTGCCCTTGTTAAGAAGGTTATTTATCGACGTTCTAATCTACCCTATCTATCTAGTCTGTCAGGCATGAGTGCAGCTCTCTACCTGGACGAGTTGGTTTTCTACAGAGTCAGACGTTTCTACTCAGTGGCTTTTCATTTAAAATGCGTCTGGAGGGGAGGGGTTTAGCATCCAGTCGCTTTCTCTGCCGTGAGCTGCCAAACTTGGTTACATCAACAACTCCCCCCCCCCCCCCCCCCCCACTGCAATGCTGCTCAAGTTCTAGCCTTCGAAAGATTTTGGTGCATCACGCGCACATACACACACAAAACACACATCCTGCTCAACACATATCCTGCATAGGGGAAATTCAGTGTCTTCTTCATTTTGTGTGTGTGCATTTTTATATTTGCACGTGTGTGTTTGAATATGTGTGTGTGAGTGTTTGTTTGCATAGGTTCGTGTGTGTGTGTGCATGCGCGCGTGTCTGTGCATGCGCGCACACGTGTGTGTGTGCATAAGAGCTTCAGAACAGGGACAGGTCCCTGAAGACGAGGCTGTGTTGGCATTCTTATTCTGGAGTGTGCTCGTGCTCCAGAGTAGAAACGTTGGAAGACGGATAGCACGCTACGCTGCTATTGTGGCTCAGCGTAACATACAGCTGTTTCCCAGAATACCAACTACCGTCCCGTACAGTACAGAACCTCCTCAGGGATTGCTCTGCTTGTACTAATTATACAGCGATTGGCTGTGCGTGTTCCGAATGTATTGATCGTGTGACTAGTCGACATGACTTGCGTTACAATTACATGTCTCAAGGTTTAATCTCAATGACAGTTACCTGGTTACATAATGGTTAAATTAAAACAATTATATTCAGCATTAAAAAATACCGCTGTCTCCCCACTCGTGTTCTAGATATCACCTGTTTTAACACTGCTCTCTCCCCCATCTGTGTTCTAGATATCACCTGTTTTAACACTGCTCTCTCCCCCATCTGTGTTCTAGATATCACCTGTTTTAACACTGCTCTCTCCCCCATCTGTGTTCTAGATATCACCTGTTTTAACACTGCTCTCTCCCCATCTGTGTTCTAGATATCACCTGTTTTAACACTGCTCTCTCCCCATCTGTGTTTTAGATATCACCTGTTTTAACACTGCTCTCTCCCCATCTGTGTTCTAGATATCACCTGTTTTAACACTGCTCTCTCCCCATCTGTGTTCTAGATATCACTTGTTTAAACCCTGCTCTCTCCCCATCCTTGTTCTAGGTGAGTTCAGCGACGGCACCCAGGAGGCGGGCGGGGTGTACCAGGTGCTGGAGATGCCCTACGAGGGGGAGGACATGTCCATGATGATCGTCCTCCCCAGGCAGGAGGTGCCCCTGGCCTCCCTGGAGCCCATCATCAAAGCCCCCCTGCTAGAAGAGTGGGCCAACAACGTCAAGCGGCAGAAGGTTGAGGTTTACCTGCCCAGGTGAGAGAGGGACAAAATGCACTCAATACACACACAACACAGATATTCACACAAAAAATATCTCTGCGCCAACATCCATTCACAAACCACTCACATAAACGTCTGTCAGGCATGCAAAGCACGCAAATATCATTCATCCTACGTATTTATTGTAGGATTAAATGTAGGCGCACACAATTCATGTTCATGTTCCCTTTCAGATTTATTTTATCAGGTCGATTGTAGAATATGTGTTTCCATGACAGTATTGCTTCCTGTATGGGCTCGCGAATAGGAACACATTATGGTGATTTAGACCTGGGACCTGTGTATTTATATATGTGCATGCGTGTGCATGTTTGTTTGTAAATGCTTGTGTGTGTGTTGTTTGTATATGCCCATTTGTGTGTTTGTGTGTGTGTGTGTGTGTGTGTAAGATCTGACTGTGTATTTGTTTATATGCCCATGTGTGTGCATGTGTGTTTGTGTGTGTGTGTGTGTGTCTGTGTGTGTGTGTGTGTGTGTGTGTGTGTGTTTGTGTGTGTGTGTGTTTGTGTGCTGCAAATGTTTTCTTTTTACCAAAACAACCCACTAACCACTGATCTGTTAAACATGATGCAGTATCATAGCAGAGCTCACCTTTTGCCTGTGATGTCCCGGTGTGTGAATGCATGGGTGTGTGGTTTCAGGTTCAAGGTGGAGCAGAAGATGGACCTAAAGGAGTCATTGCAGGAGCTGGGGATCAAGAACATATTCACCAAAGAAGCTGACCTCTCCGCCATGACCGGTCAGAAGACAAGCCGCCACACACACACACATGCACAGAAACACACACACATGCACAGAAACACAGCGACTTACGAATGCCACGCACACACATACATACATATACATATATATTGTAAAGCGTGCAGACCACAAATGCACACATTCACATACTCTTATATAATATGCCTTATTGGAAGACAGGGAGTTGAACTCCTGAACGTCTTACAAATGAGAAGTAACCACGGTAACCAAGGTACCTGCACTGTGTGGGCAGGTGAGAGCTGTCACTCCGTCGGGTAAAAATAGATCCAATAAGAGATAGAAACAGCATTTACCGCTAAAAGCATGCATGCTCACTCATTCATCCTCAAGCACCAATAAATTAAGAAGAAGCAGTCAACCACCGTGAATGCCATCTTAAATGAAGTGAACGTTGAATTAAAGTAAACTTAGTTACGACTCGTCGCTTAGTGATAGAAAACGGCCTGAATGGATAGATAGAAAAGGCCGTTACACATTATATTCAAGGTCATGTTGGAGATCGGCCCTGTTTCGCTTGAGCAGAAACGGGAACTCGATAAAGAATAAACACTCGGCAAACAACAGCAATTAATTTTTTTGTTCAAAAGGCAATCAGTCGTTCCAAGTGGTCACATCACTCAAGGGCTGTGAAATGAGGGAAAGGTCACAACCTGCCTTAAACTGTTTGATCTTCATCCATCACGGCCGGCCCGGACCACCACGTCAATAGCTGTGGGTGTTTGTAGGTGTGGGAGTGAGGCTCTGTGGGGTGGGGGGAACTGCAGCAAATGTGATGCTGTACACTGAATGACTCAGAGGCTTTCCATATAGACTGGCTAAGAGGTTTGAGCTTTTATTAAATTCCAAATATATATAATATAGGTCTCTATATGTGTAGATCTTTGTTTAAAAAAACTGCCAAATGGAGTTTTTCATGTGTTCATTTTATTTTTAGCATGCCGTCAATATCTTTTGGTTAAGCATACAGTTAAGTTCATTACCATAATTTACCCATAACCTTTGTACTGCTATAAATGTGTGCTATCCCACATCTGGTCCACAAACGCACACAAGCAGTTTGCATTACTTATTGGTCCACTGAATCAGCTTTTACATGCAAATTAACAGCAACAATCTGTGTGTGTGTGTGTGTGTGTTTCTGTGTGTGGACAGATGGTAAAGACCTGTTCATAGGGAAAGCAGTGCAGAAGGCCTACCTGGAAGTTACTGAGGAAGGGGCGGAAGGAGCTGTAGGATCAGGTAAATCATCATCATCATCATCATCGTCATCATCTTCATGATCAACTCTTTACTAGAGCTAGGGCCTTTCATGAAATTGTAGATTTGATTTTCTTTGTGCTACCCAATTATTGTACAACATGTTAAATTCATAGACAATATATTACATAGGATAATGAAGAAAAAAAATGACGTGGGTTTACCGCTCCATCCCATTAACAGTTTAAATCTCACTAAACACTGCCCCCTTCTGTCTGTTATTAGGAAGCTGTTGAGGTAGTACAGCTCAAAAAGTAATCTTTTTTTCTTTCGTTCTTTCTTTCTTTCCCCCCCTCCATCCCTCCTATAGGAATGATTGCCTTGACAAGGACTTTGGTGCTATATCCACAAGTCATGGCCGATCACCCATTCTTCTTTGTTATCAGAAATCGCAGGACAGGTATGTGTTAACTAACACATATTCATCACCGATATGTTAAATCAACATTGTGTGTAACTGTCGGATCTCTCCATCACCAGGATCCATCCTCTTCATGGGCAGGGTCATGACCCCTGAGGTCATTAATCCCAGCGACCAGGACTTCTTCTAACCAGGGTGTGAGGTCATCCCACGGCCCGCCCCTTCCTGACCTGGCAGCCAACGAGATCCGGACGACACAAGCGCTACCTGTCCTTTTATGCCATCCTCAGCTGTGTTTTTATACTCTTTATGAGATTATACGACCTGAATGTTATAAATATATATACATATATATATTATATATATTGAGATATAATTTACATATAATGTGTTTGTGTTTTGATACTGGAAGCTTTAAACCCTTGGATACAGGAATTGAAATGATGTACATATTCTGGGGGAAAGGAAAAGGATGGTTTGTACTATAATACGTGTAGCATATCGAACACTGTATTGAGAGCAAGCGTGACATGTAATCCACGCACGGCCCCTTTCACTTTTACACACATAACACTCTTTTCATTTCTGTTCTTCACATAAACACACACCCACACAACTTTTCTCTCTTCTCTGTGTGGGCACTTTGAACACCATCGCTCACCAACACGTGCTCCACGCTACGATTATATTCCTGTACATTTGGCTTTCGTGTTATAAGTATACCATACCATAATATTTATTGCAGCAAAGAGCATTAAAGAAGTATCTTCAAACATTTCGTCCTTGGTACAATGAATCTTAGTATAAAAACATATATATATATATATATATATATATATATATATATATATATATATATATATATTGATATTGATATATTGATATATGTTCTCTGTGTTCTAGTTATTCTCTTTTGTAAGCAATGGGCCCATTGCTAACCTGCTGATGAAATAACATGTCTTACCACATCCCAGTTGTTAATTTAGCTCCTGGCTGGCCATCACACAGGTGAACAGAGGGGCCTGCGTAACTGACAAAGGTTGCCATAGAGCATGGTGCATATGGTCGTGGTGGAAACCGCTATGCCATTATTTTGGATGTACATACAGCATAGGAAGTAACGGTGACACCAGCTGTAGTCTTTTACTTAATGAAAACATGAATGTGTTCCAGTAATAAAACCTATATATCTGTCTTTTTTCTCTGTGAGATTCCCTCTATTCGTATGCTTACTTGTAAATAATGTGAGCCCAGAAATGGAAGAATTACTACAAATGTACTAAACAAGGAATGCAACTTAAGTGTAAATGTAACATTCATTCACTAGTGCTGTTAGTTTTGGACCTAACATGTAGATCATATTATTACAGGTGAATGTGTACATAGCACCTTATACTAGTGACTGCTTCCGAACTGAAACTTTCGTTTCTTCAGCAGCAGGTTTGTTGCCTTCACACACACGTTAATAGACCGCTCATATCACTACCTTTAGGGCCAGAAAATGATGTAGCCAAGAGCAAATGGGACCAGCATAAATGTGATGAATGGCAATTCATGAATGATATATTAGACGATGAATGTCTCGAAGTCTATTCAATTAACAAATTATTGATGAAATAAGAATAAAACATTTGACATTAATATATAATAAAAATAGGCCTAAAATATGTATATTCATAACAATGAATATGTCAGAATAATTGTTTTCTTGCTAATTACAATATATTCATTATATGTAGCTGTTCAGGGCAATTTTACAGTTAAACTAAATTCCAATAGTTAGTGAATTTTGTTTATTTTTCCTAATAGTCTATTGGATATGTGTGCAGCTTAATGCTGTTATTCTTGCTTTAGTATATGTTTAATATAAATGTAATATGTGGTTATGGTTTCTCAGTCGAGGCTTGGACTCAAAGTACCAAACACAGCACAGAAAGCAATAGCTTTATTCTAATGGAAGTCTCTTTCATGCCACTTACGACACGATCCTGACGACATGCCTAATCACCTTGTTGCCCGGCAACCAGCAGCACCTGGCCCAGGTGACCCTCTCTAACCCTCTCTCTCTCTCTCTCGCTCTCCATATCTCTCACACATACAGATGCCAGCACAGCACTGTCAGTCTCCCATGGGTGCTGAGAAGGACAGCAGCACCATCTGAGGAGGGATATTAACCAGACCGGGAGGCTGCATGGGTAACAGGTCAGCTGGAGAGCTAGGGCCAATCTTGGAGAATGTACTGAAAGAAGCCAAGATAATTCACCAGAGCATTGGGACATGTCAGAAAGGTAAGCTGCTAATGCAGGCCTCCATGAATAAGTTAGTATCGCCTTGCCTGGGTAACAACAACCATAAGCTAAGCGGGAAAATCGAGAGAAATTGAAAAGAGAGATGAGTGAATCATCGGTGAATGTAATTCTTAAATAGGAGTTACATCATCAAATGCTTTTGAACCACACCAGCGTATACAGAAGCAGTTCAGGCAGATGAAATGACAGAACTGTGGGCGCAAATATCCTACATTAGTTGTACCTGTCGCAGGTGTCTGTTTGCTGTTATGGCAACGAGCCCTTAGTCAAAGTAGCCTGGTTCACCGTAACTCTAACCTCTCACTCTCTGTCTCTCTTACTCTCTCTCTCAGTTCCTCAGGTGTGAACACTAGCAGTGGCAGTTTTCCTAAGTCCCACTCCTCCCAGTACTCCGATCTCAGCGTTAAGCACACCCCGCTCTCTGTGGAGTACAGTCCTGACTCTGGAGTTGTTAGCACACCTGTGAGTGGTCCCCTGCTGGCACACACACACACACACACACACACAGAACTTCATATGCATACACACACACACAGAACCACACATGTGCACCATCCCCCCCCCCCCCCCCCCCCCCCCCCCCCCAATACACTAACACAGCCTCACATAGCCTACATTCTTACACCAATGCATTGACCTGGTATTTCAAGATGAAACACTCCACCTTATTCTTCCTTTGTTCTTTAATGTGGCGTCCTCCACAAGGCTCTTTACCTACTCTGCAAAACGTTGACGCCACGCTCATATGTCTCTGTCCCTTTCTCCTCCTCTTCCTCATCCCTCCTTACTCTGCGCTTCATTCTTTTGTCACCATCTGATTGGCCCGTTACGTCACCAACTACGAGACATTCCCTGATTAGCCCCGATTACATTGTAATTTCTGTGGGCTAGAGGTCCAGACTGATCTGTGTAGCGAAACAGAATGTGAGGTCAAGTAATTAGGATGGTCTCCAGGCTACAGAGTCTGGGCCAGAAACGAACACCTTGTTTCCTGTTCCCTGTTTCCTTATGGAGATTATCTACAGAAGAAAACTCATTTGCACGAGAGAATCTTTCGATGAATCTTTCAGAAGTGGATTTTAATAAATGTATTGCTACAGTCTTCCCAGTGTTGAATTGAGACCTTTACAGACACTTATTTTCAGTTTACTACTGACTCACTACAAAGCGAAAGAAAAAGAAACGGCCCGTTCCCCCACATCTGAGCTCGTCTGTCTTTGTGTCTAGTCTCCTTTGTGAGACTAAACCTAATATAACCCAGTCTGTTCCCTCCTTACCTCTTGGTTCACATATCCTCCCTTCATCTCCCTGTTCAAATGTTCTGCTCCTCCTCCATCACACAACCCATGCACACTTCTCAGGGTCTTCCTACAAGTTGGTTTTTATATCCACAATAATTAGTTGAATTATTAAATTAATATTTGTAACATATGTATATATACCATATGTACCTACAAATGCTGTTTGTTTGTATGTATGTAAAATGTATATATACGTATATGCATGTATGTATGTACGTAATATATATGTATGTATGAATGTATACTGCTCAAAAAAATAAAGGGAACACTTAAACAACACAATGTAACTCCAAGTGTTCCCTTTATTTTTTTGAGCAGTATATTTAAGTATGGAGGCATGTTTATATGTATGTGTAGCAATGTCCACTACTACACGCCAACTAGGTGGCTTTTCCCGCTCCACCTAGGTGACTTTCCTCGGGCTCCTCCAAACCAATGGACACAGGGTGGTGATGTTGAAAATCCGGTTTATTGTAATGGTTGTATAGAATGAGGCATGCAGCTAATGCTCCATGCTACCATGCCGGAGAGCTCTTCCTGAGTGTGTGTGGTGGTGGCTGGCTTAACCTGTGCACACTGATTGCCCCACCCAGCCCCAGAGTCCAATCAGTCTGACTCGGGCCAGGTGAGGCTGCTTAAACCAGCCACCATCCACACACACTCCCACAGTATGAATGTATGACTATCCCTCTACAAACCGTATGCTTGAAAAATATGCATGGTATTAACCTGAAATATGAATCCTGAAATAACTTCTCTTTCTGTCTTTATAATCATCAATATATTTGCCATTTTAATATATTCCCACGGTCCACCTGACAGCCTCTCTCATTGTTGGTGTCAGCTTGGTGTTATGCTCATGGGTCACTGAGCAGCAGCAGCGAGGGGTCAGTGGTAGTTGGGCTGTTGCTAGTGGCTAGTGTAACAGAGAGAGAGAGCTAGGGTTTCACACACCACAAATGAGGAGAGAGAGAACCAGAGTGAGGGATGAGTGTGATGGAGTCAAGCAGATAAGTAAGAGAAGAGTAAGGGAGATATCTGGTCCAACTCATCCCCACAGTGCACCACACAGACACCAAGACAGGAAACAAAACATTTGTGAACTAGAACTGCAGGATGATCGATTATGAAAGTGAGAGACAAAAGTCTGAAGGAAATGCTGAATGTTTTGCCGAGCTGTGTTGCTGGAAGCTAGAACAGTAGGTTTGCTGCTGTTGTCACTATAGCGACCCCTTTGTTCCAGTTCAAACCTATCTTTCTACTACCGTTCTCTGCTCTTCATCCCCCTACCTCCACTAGCTGCCGTCCAGCCAGTTTCGCTTTGTGTCCTGGCATCGCCTGGAGCAGAGTGATGTCAGAGGAGACCAGCTGACCTGCCCACGGGTGAGAGAAGGTGAGTCCTGTGTTGCTCCAGAGAAACAAGGACAACAAGTACAAAATACACATTATTATTTTGCACTGCAGTTTTCTAGTGCAGTGTATTTACAAGACTTTCAAATCCTTCGTTATTTCCATTTCAAGTACACAGAATTTTCAGTACAGTATCTGTTTGCAAAGGAGAGAACCGCTAAATATTTCTTATGATGAGTGATGTTGATGATAATGATGATGATGATGATGACGTCAAACAGGGCCGCCAGATGAGGAACTGTTTATCCGAGAAGAGGGTGATGTTCTTCTGGAGAGGTGGAGGAGGAGGAGGAGGACAGAGGAGCTGGAGGGGCAGACATGGGAGAAGAGGCTTCAAGAGAACTGGGAAAACTGTCTGGTGAGTCATTGATATTTATGTCCGTTTGTGTGTGTGTGTGTGTGTGTGTGTGTGTGTGTGTGTGTGTGTGTGTGTGTGTGTGTGTGTGTGTGTGTGTGTGTGTGTGTGCCTGCATGTGTGTTTGTTATAAAAATTCTTTCTAGAGAGTGAGGCACTGAGAGATTGATAGGAGACCGTCAGGCAGCGAAGAGTGATGAGGACTCAAAACAAAGGAATAGAATCTCAACAGACTCGAAAATAATCAGACTCATCCATCGTTCATACTCTCCTTCTAGGAGCTGAATCTGTCCTACCAGGACCTCGGAGATCCATTCCAGCGGGACAACTTCTTTCGGATCCTTCGCCGCCTCGTCCGCGTGGAGAAGCTGCAACTGGTGGACAACTCCCTCACTGACCTGAGTTCTGTCTGCCTGCCAAGGTAGATGACTCAGCACCCACAATGCACCACACTTCCTCAGTCCCCACCAAACCTGAATGATGCATGTGAAGCTACTCTTCTGCTCGATGTATTCAAATAAGTGCACATCACAGCTTTCTTGACAAGCTGTTAGCTTCTGTACACAAATAAGCTGGAAAAGTGCCTGATCTCAGAAAGTATCATAAGGATAAACATTACATAACCTATAATACCATATAATTCCCATTCAGTACACACCGCGTTAAACAATATTTACCCTTCTTCTACAGTATGCCATGAACAGTATATCGTAGAAGGGAGAAGAGCTGCTACAAAAAGCAACCCTCCCAGAATGAATAAAACATTGTACAACCCTAATACACAATCCCTCATACCTCCCGTTCAGCACACATCTCATTAAACAACAGTTTATTCCAATTGTAACTGTAACATCCATCATGCTTCACTACAACAGCCATGGTCCAGATCACACAGGTCATTAAAGTAGCGCGGTGAAACCTTGTGTTGGATCACTCTTTATGGCCTCCTTCCCTTTCTCATATTCCAATTGATCCCATAATTGTGGCTAGGACAATAACCATCACTTGCTCTCCCCATGGGAACCAGGTGCAAAGTCCTCAACCTGCAACGCAACCACCTGGTGTGTCTGCGGCGTCAGCTGCCAAAGCTCCCAGCCCTGGAGCACCTCTGCCTGTCCGACAATGCCATCAGCTCTTTGGGGGGGCTGGGGGCCGCTCTGGGGGGCGCCCCACTGCACTCGCTGACCCTCAGCCGCAACCCGGTGACCTTCACTCAGGACTACCGCGCACGGTGAGGAAGGAAGAGGAGAGAGGATGTGGGGGGGGGGGGTGAGGGATACAATCTGTTCTTAAATTTGATGGTGCATGATGTAGTGGATTAATAAATGATTAATTCTTGAGTATAAATAAACACTGTCTTTATCGCTCTCTCTCTCTCTCTCTCTCTCTCTCTCTCTCTCTTTCTCGTCCCCTACTAGTGTCTTCTCCTGTTTGCCAAAGCTACAGGTACTGGATGGCATCCCTAAGCTTCCAGAGGATTCTCTGCCTCCCAAACTACAATTCCCAGAAACCACCAGGATGTGTAACATCTTGTGACAGTCATCCACAAAGTGGATTGTACTAACTAGCCCAATGGCTATGAATAATCCTATGGAATCCTAGATACAGTTGAGTTTCCTTTCAGAGATTCATTGAGCTGTACAAATTAAGCTGATTAAGCTGAGTTTTGGAGGAATTAATGAATCACAAAAACAAAACTTTGTGTTTTTTTATTTTTGTTATATTTTTGTATTGTCTTCAATAATAAATTATTTAAAAAATGATCAACCAAAACTGACAGTTGCAGGGGAGAAAAGAAAGGGAAGCACAGAAAGAGACACAAAAGAGAGGAAGAAAAGCAGAGAATTACAGGGAATTGAGAAGGCTAAGGATCTTATCAGGTTGCTACATGACTCAGCTAAACACACACACACACACAACACACACACACACACACACACACACACACACACACACACACAAACTAGAGATGGCACAGCCTATGGCATAGCCAATACAATGCATCTCCATCTCAAATACGTACACATGTGTATGTAATGTGTGTATGCATAAGATGCTGCTAGGGCAGACATTTGAGTGGTGGTTTTATAAAAAGAGAAAACACAGGTTACCATAATTAGTTAGCCTTGTGCACAATGTGTTGTTATGAAATGAGTTGATCCTATCCATGTGTGACACCAGAGCAGATAAACAGGACATCCGCTTGTGCAGCCCTATCAAATATTTAGTGTCCAGACTCCCTCTGGGATAAATGGCCTCATGTGTCCTGTTCTGACTGACTGTTAAGTGACCCTTGCAGCCACCCATATCCATACACACACACACACACTCAGAGCTCAGATATGTACCTTCCCCATGCATAGTAATGTAGTTAAATGTG
This sequence comes from Lota lota, assembly GCA_026745465.1. Classification (NCBI taxonomy): domain Eukaryota; kingdom Metazoa; phylum Chordata; class Actinopteri; order Gadiformes; family Lotidae; genus Lota; species Lota lota. The sequence continues at coordinate 3,890,935 of JACYXH010000772.1, forward strand.
CACGTATACGCACAGAGGACACAAATAGGATGTTGCGTATGTGCATGGATGCCTTTGTGTGTGTGTGTGGGTGTGGGTGTATGTGTGTGTGAGTGTGTAAGCACACGTGTGTGTGTGTATGTGTGTGTGTGTGTGTGTGTGTGTGTGTGTGTGTGTGTGTGTGTGTGTGTGTGTGTGTGTGTGTGTGTGTGTGTGTGTGTGTGTGTGTGTGTGTGTGTGTGTGTAGGTGTTTGTGCCAAGGACAGACCTGTATAGATGTTCCCACTCAGCCAACTGGCTTTAAAGTCATTACAATTCTTTTTAAATCAACTCTGTATTTAACTGGCAGCCATTCTGGCATACAGGATGAGGGTGATATCTGCAGCTGCTGAGGCATGTTTGAATATCAGTAATCCAGACACCAAAAGATGAAGGTATTTATAATGCAGTATTTATATAAAGTTATTATCAGAAAATGTTGAACTGACTTTGGCGATGACTCGAGTGGAAGAAAGAGGACTGAAACTGCTTATTGAAATGTTGCCGATTTAAATTTTCATAACCTCAAGATTTCTGCTGATGGATTAAAAGCAATAATTTCTGTGTAGGTTTAGCTGGAGAAAATGTACGTAAATAATGGCCAGTGGTCAAACATGCAGTCTATTCGTAGTGGTAAAATACTGCCATCTAGTGTTTAATTATTATTTAACATTATATATCTGTTGTAATCTGCATCAGTCTCCTCCGGCTCAGTGTGTCTCCACTATATATTAGTATAACATACATGTTGCAGTGCAATAACACATGGAGTGCAGAAAGGATCCATTTGCTTTCCACGTGTGGCATATAAAAAATTATACCAGAATCATACACATATACAACATTTGAGTCCAGAGAAAGGTTATTTTAGAAATGAAAATAAATCAGGCCATACCATTCAAAGTCAAGTATGCCATGCCAACTGATTATATTTTTTCTGTGATGCAGAAATGGGCATCACTGTGCAAGAAATGTGTGGACAATACTCTTTAGTGGCTGGCTCATTTGGGAATGACCAGTCTATTTCTCCGGGTCATCCTTCCTCTTGGGCTGGTACTCTGGGACAGACCCTAGGAAGACCCTCAGGCCCACTGGGGGGCTGGGGTCCTCTACCAAAGTGCATGTCCACACTAAAGAGCTGTTCTCTCCGAGGGTATCAACCAGTCTCTGCGGACACAAGGGTGGTGTTCATTTTGATGAAGGAATTGTGGATTCTATCCATGTTTTTTTTTTCAATCTTAGTTGTAACGATCTGTTAGATTGTCTTCTTTCAGTCAATTTGTAAATTAGTGTAATATGAATTGTTTGCTTGGCTGCAAAGCTGTAAATAATAACAGTGATCTCATGATCATGGTCATAATAAGATTCCATGTATTGAGAGATACAGCATTATGATGACGGTACACGTATGGACTCTCATAACGGATCATCAAATACATTGATTTTAATGTTTCAAATAATTAGAGTAATTATTATTATAGTTCTAAAAGTTATATGTTATAGGCTGCAGCTCTGTATTGTGTTACAATTACAATGAAATGTTTATAATATTGAAAAAAATATATAGATTAATTAAAACATCTATATCAAATGAACCACATATATGTGGTATAGGATAGTCAACGTATACCTAAACCTTTTCATGAACTATAATTGTATTCTTTTCGAAAACAAAATATAGGGAGACATAAATATAGCAATGGTTTATTTGTGCAACGCCAATACAACGTTTTCACCAATAGAGGTCACTAAAAGATAGTCCACCGACCCGGGGTGGACTATCAACTGGGACAACTGGGAGAGCTGCGGCGCTTCAAATATGCACTTTCTTTGCAGTGTCAAGTTGTTTGACTTAAATTATGATACGCCATTTGGTGCCGATATTGAACTGAAACAGGTTGTAACTTATATAAAGGGACAATCGCATCTACAAATGGAAAACCTTAAAACCTTTCCAGAAGACTTAAACTGAGTCAATGCAGTAGTCATATCCTTAATAACATATTGGGAGTAGGCTATTCAAGAGTCCGATTATTGGAATCTCCATTTCAACCGGCTGGTTCCATTTAGAAAGTTACTGTACATGTGTGTGACGGAGTAAACCATTATTAATGAGGTTTGTCTAAATGACTCTTTGTTTTGTTTTGTAGCTTGTGTATTTTTTACATTATTTATTTATTGGGCGTCGTTTATTGTGAAGGTTTAAACAGGAAATAGAATGCATAGCTCCTCCCCTTTGTTTAACAGCATTTCCATGACCGGTATGTTTTTCATTTGATCAGAAGTAATGTGACTATAATCGATGCGTTTAGTGTTCATGTTGATGTTTGTGTTTCCGTTGTAACTTTATATGTCATGTATTTATTCGGTCAACACTCAAGTTTCGACAGTTTCTATTGCCTTACTCACAGATGGACTCTGTGTGTGTGTGTGTGTGTGTGTGTGTGTGTGTGTGTGTGTGTGTGTGTGTGTGTGTGTGTGTGTGTGTGTGTGTGTGTGTGTGTGTGTGTGTGTGTGTGTGTGTGTGTGTGTGTGTGTGTGTGTGTGTGTGTGTGTGTGTGTGTGTGTGTGTGTGTGTGTGTGTGTGTGTGTGTGTGTGTGTGTGTGTGTGTGTGTCACCGATTTTTCAGGTCAGGTAGGCTTACAGTTTTATATTAGCGTCACATGTTTATCCTATATAGACCTAATATAAACAAACTAGGTTCATCATGTTATATCACATACACATACACACGCAGAGTAGGCATAATTGAATGGCATTTCGATGACTGATATGTGGGCAGATACACACCGTGTCACCACACTGGTTTAAAATTGGCCGTATGAACTTGGAGTTGTGTCGTGTCACATCTTTGTATGAAAGACCTAAGTTCAGGGGTTACACATGGAGAATGTTCAACTATATGCGTAAATTATTTTTACTAAAATGCTTTTTCATACACGCCACATACACACTCAATAGGTTAGCTTAGAGTAGGCCTACTTATTCATGATGATGAATAAGTACTTGTTCATGATGATTAATTACTTACTTTAAGTACTTTGAATTGAATGTAAGTACACTTTATATGAAGTAGGCTACTTTTTCTGTAGTATTGATGTGTTCATCTGATAAAAAATTTAACGAAAGTGAAACCACACAATGTTATAATTCCTCTGTTGTTTTAATGTTTTTGAGGTTGGAATATTAAAGCATAGCTAACCAGCAGAATCCAACAAAGACCCATGGATACTTACACTTGGTTGTTTTCACATATATATATATATATATACTTTATCTTCCTCTTATCCTTTGGTTGTGTTCTCTAGATATATTGACTATTCTGTTGTCTCTCTGTGCATCTGTGTGATAGTGTGTACATAGCAGAGAGAAAGAGTGTTGCCTCGGGTTAGATCAGGCAGATCAAAGGCATTGATGAGGGCTGTATCCACAGCATGCTGACAGCTGTAGATTAAATTAAAGAACTTCTGACAAATCAAACAGATATTTTTCTCTCTGTCTCACCTTCTTTCTCTCTTTTATTCTCTTTCTCACCCTTTTCAACCCCAGAGCCCTCATCAGACACAACTGGGCATACAAGCTAAAACAAACTGGGTTTCATCTTTAAGGGCCCGGACAGACCCCTTTGAAACAACACCAGCTGCCAGGCATGCTTGTCTCTCTGTCTCTTTTTAACTCAATGGCTTGCCTCTTCTTTTTTCAGATACTTCACCGAAGTTTAGCCATATTGTGACAAATAAAAGCAGAAGACATCAGGACTTCAAACTCTTGACGGTAATTAAGAGATGAAAGCAACACATTTTTTAGGCCCACTCCGACCAGCACATCAAGCACCACCGCTCAGGGTTCCACCGAGTGGCACGCCATCTCCATTGAATATAAATGTGGCTGATAAGAGATGTTGGTTCGTTTTAACATGCGTGATTAGCAGTCAAACTCACTGTGAGGTTAAAATAAATCTGTCAAACAGGCCCAATACTACACAACGTGGACCTTGGGCTCACAATACATATAAACAATAAACTGTATATACACATACTGACTCTAAATGCTGTTTAGAAGTTTCATGTTTACAATGTTTGCCTGCTTGAAACACGTGTCACTCTTCAAAGGGTTATGTTTGAATCTCGGCCTCATCAGTAGTGTTTTGATGTTTCATTTTATGCTTTCACGCACCAATCCAAGCATTATTATTGATTGTGTGTTGCACTTGCAATCATTGTTGTATTATTCAAATATTAAAGATATATATATATATATACAGTTTTAGGCAAAAACTAGCAAAAACTAACAAAAACAAATAATTGTTATGTTGGTTTTATTCTGGTCATTATGTTCAGCAGGCTTTTGCATTTTATACACATTATGGGATTTGCTCAATCTTTAATAACAAAAGTTAGCATTTTATTATATTAAAAGTAAAAAACTACTCTACAGTCCACAAATAGTCCAACTTTCATGTCATGCTTTTCACTCAAACTGCTGCTGACCTTTAGCTGAGCAGGGCAACAATGTAACAAAAACATTATTTTAAATAATGTAACAAAATTTTCAGAAAGTATAAGGGTACTTCAAAAATGATCAAAGAATGTTCATAATTTATCTGCTTCATAATATTGAGTTGTTATTTTTTATTATCAGTTTTTATAGGATTGGATTGGTTAAATATTGAACTTTAAATATTTATTAAATATTAATTAATTAATAAAATATTGCTTGTTTTAATTATTTCTATGCACTTAAAACAAATCTACACACAAACGTGGAACATGATTACAGTGCAGAAAACTGACAAGACCAACTGTCGTCACTAGAGAGCAGTGTTGGGCAGCAATAGGTTTTGATTGCGTGTCGTGTGTGTCTGTATGTTTGAGTGTGTGTGCATGTGTCTGTGTATGTGTGTGGCTGTGTACTCATGCGTGTCTGCATGTGAATGTGTGCGTTTGTGTGCGTGTTTGTCTAAATTTGTATGTGTGTGTGTGTGTGTGTGTGTGCACATGTGTGCGTGTGTCTGTATCTGAGTGTGTGTGTGCGTGTGTTTATAAAGGAGAGTAATGCAGATGGCTGAGGAGAGGCCTTCGGCCCGCTTCTCAAACCAACTGAATTAATCGGCTCGTTGGCCAAGAAAAACACTCTAATCAGTGGGTTTCCTCTCATTAAAAGTTAATTAGTTTGACATGAGTTTCCTGCAGAAGAAAGTATTGGCCACTTAGAACTCATTAGAGCCAAAAGAAAACACCACACTGTGGAGAGCTGGGAGAGAGAGCGGGAGAGAGAGGCAAACTAAAGACACACACCCATGGAAACACAGTCAACGTCTCTTTCTCTCTCCCATCCTCTCCATCTCTTTCTCCCTTTTCACTCTTCCCCTCATTTTCTCTTTTCCTCAACGTCACACACACGTACACCTCTCTTCCTTCTCTAAACTCTTTCTCCATTCATCAGGCTTCCCCCTTCTAATGAATCACGAAGTTAGATTTTCGTTTCATTCTTTTTGCGCTCCATAAGCACATGTTTATGTCGAGAACATGTGGCAGGACCGCAGACTTTGTTTTCCTTTAATTAGTGTGATGGGTTCCCCCGGGTGTTGGGAGGTGGGGGAGGGGGTTCGGCCAATGAGAGAGGGATCCTCAGACGGTGGCAGGGTGCTGAGGTGGCCCACTGGGAGGGCAGTGCCTGGTTGCCCAAAGTAGGCTCAAGACAAACGGTGACAGGGTTAGGGTTAGGTTAGGCAACAGGGCGTATCGGCCCATGCTGTGTCCTGAATCACAATACTAGGAAACAGCCTGGAGTGTGAGAGAACCAGACAGTGGTGAGAGAAGGCCAGGGGGAAAGAGGGAAGGAGGGAGAGACGTGTGGTGCATTGGTGGAGAAACAAGAAAACGAAAGGGAAGGAGAGAGGTGGAGGTAGGAGGGAGAAATTACAGAGGAAAAGAGGAAGGTATGGAATATAACGGTGGGGGGGGGGGGGGGGGTAGTGGTGTGCGACGAATAGTGGGTAAGTGGTTGAAGTAATGCCGAGGTGAGGCCCCGTCAAGCACACTCAAAATATCTGTATTGACTATTGAAGTTCACGGATACAAACATTCAGCTGTATCAAAGCCACACCAACCTGGTGCTTGGGGAAAGGTTAGCGAGGGAGAGGTCATGTACTGTAAGAAAGAAAGGTGCTGCAGAAGTAGCTGCACTCTGGTTGGTGCCAAAACAAAGCGCAATAGTGTGTTTATGTGTGTGTTTGTTGTCTCATCAGGTGGAATCTTTATAGAGTCAATATCAGAAGCCTCACCTCAGAGTCTGACCTTTCCATGATGCCCATGTCAATCTGTAACCACACACAACACACGCCCACAGGCACACACACACACATGCACACACACCCACGGCTCTCCAATCAATCTCTCACGGGTTGTTACGACAGCAGAAAGACAGACATGTCAACCTGGGAGGGATGCAACACACACCTCCTGATGAAATGTCACTGGAGAGTCCATGTCAGGGGTCCAGAGACCTTTAACAGTGTGTGTGTGTGTGTGTGTGTGTGTGTGTGTGTGTGTGTGTGTGTGTGTGTGTGTGTGTGTGTGTGTGTGTGTGTGTGTGTGTGTGTGTGTGTGTGTGTGTGTGTGTGTGTGTGTGTGTGTGCGCGTGCGCGCACGGGGGAGCCTTAAACTCATGTTCACACAATGTTAATGAGAAACTTTTGTTTTGTAGCTCCTTTCATTCGGAATTTGCAAACAGAATTTCAGAACCATTTTAAATGTAAAAAAAAACCCCACAAGTTAAACCATGATGAAATTAAATGACATCCAAAGGGGTTTCGGGGGGCTGTAAAAGAGATAAAGGAACACAGTCCAGTTAAATACATTTTGTAGAATCATGTTCTATAACTTCTGGGCACAGGATGTAAAATCTGGACAAGGTGGATGAGATTGAACAGGATTAAATGAGACATTAGACATGCTAGAAGTTCAACAATTCACTTTTGTATTACAGTGACACAATTCGGCTTTTATTTTGTTAGGATTTCACTGTAGCCCTTTATTGCAATAGCATTGTAATATACCTTATCAAATTTAGTGGAAAAGGCACTGTGCAGACATTGTGATTGTACATTAATATTTAGATTTGTCTGTAATATTAAACCAAGAAAGAAATTCAGTTCCTTCAGCTCCTTTACAGAAAATACAAATATTAAACAAATATCTAGCCAGCTATGCTGTATGCTACAGAATATACTGCTTCCCAACACACGGCCAGGGCTGTGTGTGTGCAGTACACTCCTGCCTCACCTGTTGCAGTGCTTGTGTTTCCCTCCCTAAAGTCCCTACAAAGTAATAATAATAATAATAGCTGGGATTTATTTAGCGCCTTTCTTAAACCCAAGGACACTTTACAGAGGAAACAAACAAACAAACATAACAGGAACAAGACAGGGTAATTAGATCATAATAAATAAAGACAGACCAAAAAAACAAAAAAGGTGTCAGGTGGCAGTAGGCCTTGCTGAACAGGTAGGTTTTGAGGAGGTTTTTGAAAGTGGCCAGGGATGGTGCATTTCGAATGTCAGTGGGGAGAGAGTTCCAGGAGAGGGGGGCTGCCACACTAAAGGCTCTGTCCCCGAAGGTTCGTAGCCTAGTGCGGGGGGTAGAGAGCAGACCCGTGTCCGAGGACCGGAGCTTCCGGGTGGGGGTAAAGGGGTGGAGGAGGTCCGTCAGGTACTGCGGGGCAAGGGCGTGGAGGGACTTGTAGGTGAGGAGTAGGGTTTTGTAGGTGATACCTAGGAACCAACACTCCGCCTCAGAGCCTCTCCCAGTCCTGCGTCCTACACACAGTCATCTGAGTTCCTCTGCCAAGCTTATCTGAGCTGCTTCACAGGTGTCGTTGACTTGCCGGTGTGTTGCGGCACTCTGCGTGTGTGTGTGTGTGTGTGTGTGTGTGTGTGTGTGTGTGTGTGTGTGTGTGTGTGCTGACAGCTGTATCAAAGCAACGCCACATTTACGCTCAATCAAAGATTAGCAAGGAAAAGGGCCGTGTAATGTAAAGACGAGAGGTGTTTGGACAGAGCAATTGGGGGCTTTGGCTTGTTTTTGACGCTAGATTGTGTTTATCGTGGTTACCACGCAACCTGTAGAGTTTGGTTTTTATTTTAGTTCAACTGTTAGTCTTTCAATGCAAAATGTGATCGTTTTGGAGTGGATAGTTTTCTACACTACCTAAATAAGACTAAAACGGTGAAGCAGTTTAATGGCATGAAAACATAATAGTAGAATGGCTTGTTTACCACGGAATGACTCGGTTTTAAACAAATACAACTGTAAACCACTGGTGTTTTGGTAAAGCACAGCAAGGAAAATGGGATCGGTAGTACGGAAAATCAACTGTCTGTGTAAAAGTGAGCAACGATGGCTCCAGCTGAGAATAGCTACCACAATCTAAAGACTCTGGGAGCAATGCCCTTCGGCGGCACATACATTCCAGAGATCTCAAACATTTACATTGTCTGGTTTCTGTCAAAAAAATTGAGCTTAGGAAGGAAAGAGTTTAAAGAATAGGCCCTAAGGTTTGACTTTTCTGTAGTTGGAATTTCTTTCTTCAATTTTCCTTTTTTGTTGGGGCAAAAACCGGGTGATATGTGTGGAAATTGATTTGTAGCATGAATTATATCAAGCAGGCAAGGGGTCATTGGTGCTGGCAAGTAAGAGGAGAATAAGGTGGTGTCTTAAACTGAACAATATCCATGTAACCTCTGCTTTAACCCCACATATGAGCCGTATTGATTCTCCTAGTTTGAGGAAGGCCTTGAAATGGTTTTGATGAGTAACTATCGCAGCAGTCTGCTGGGGCATTCAAGGCACTGGTCCAACTAGGAATGTCTCCAAGCATGGGGAAGACAGACAGCCACAGTGTAGAAAATAGAAAAGACACAGATAGACATCTAAATAAATAAATAAAACATCTGAGGAAGAAGAAGGGGGGAAAAACAGGAAAGAAAGAAGCCAAAAGATAAAATTTTGAAGATCTCCAGAAGCCAAGCCTGGTCCTGTACCTTCCTCATTGACCTGCATGCTAGCATGATGGGGGGGGGGGGGGGGGGGGGCGGCGGGGGGCGGGGGGGAGGCTGATGCAATATCCATGTCTCTGACAGAACTCAGGGCGTATGGGCCTTTATTGCATTACCTCCAAAAAAGGGGAAGGGTAGAAATAATCAAAAATGCATCAGAAATAATGCACTTTTCAGACTCTATCCATCATTGTTTCGGCACCCTTAATCCTTTACGAGAAGTGAGTGAGCGGAGGGAGGGGGAGAAGAGGGGAGGAGGGTGGAGGAGGGGGAGGAGGGGGGAGCAAGCCACAGCACTGCCGCTCCAACAGCCAAAGAGGAGAATGGGTAATTAAATTGTGTGTCGCTCTCTTAAGAACTCAAATGAATGAAATAGATGCCTCTCATTGCATTATGCCAAAACCGTGACCTGCAGAAAACTAATGGCAAAATAATAGTTTTAGCTTCTGGCTTTATTTCTTTGATACAGACAGATATTTGAGTGAATATGCAACTCTACTTGCAGACCCCAAAGGTCTGTCCTCCTACCTGGACTATTTATTGCTCACAGTCCTTTTTTTAATCAGTTTTGACTTCTCATTGGGCACTTCATTCTTTGGTATTTCTGTTTCGTTTTTTCACCAAATTGTTTCTCAATAAACGTATATCTGTAAATCTGTCAGCCAGTAAACCTGCATATATCCCCTCCACAACACCGTCCATCCAATGACCCACCTATCCATCCCTCCTTCCACCCCTCACAGTCTATAACAGTCAAACCTACAGGTCAATACAAGTCCAAAGTGGCTGTATACTTGCTGTGTAATTTGTTTTGAACCATGCAGCCAAACCTGCAGTTCTCTATGCAACGTGCCTGCCAGAGCGGGGGCTTTTGCTTTGTAGTTTTGTTGACTGTAAAAAGCTGGGAAAATTGTCCTGAAATCCTGAGCAAAAAGGAGTGTAAATAAAAGCTCAAGCCAGGCCTTTGAGCAGAACCAGCGGCCCGATCTTCAGTATAATAGCTCACCACACGTCCCGACGTGTTATCTTGATGCGTTCAGTAGGTAGGCCGGGCTGGAGCCAGCCAGCCACGAGCGCTTTCAACGTGGCACGGAACACAATGAAATGACCACGTGTAGGTTAAGCACCTTTGCAACAATACGATTGGTCGTCACTGATGAAATTATTTCCATGTAAGCTAATATGTATAATGCAGTATTATTGTTATTTTGTTCTATCCAAGGTAGGCAATGAACACATTTGCTACACATTTGTTGATTATTCTATTATCCGCAGTCGTTTATCAACCTGTTTCTGTTTTCAAACCAAATAATGAAATTCCTTATATTTATTAGCATCACCAAAATAAAATTCCAAAAAAATCGAAAGTCAGCTTTAGACGACCATAGTCCGAACATACCTAATGAAATACTGGAGGATTATTCTAATTAAGAGTCAACCTCTCGGTGGGGCGCCCGGCCAGAAGATGGCAGCACTCGGCTATGCTTGAGCACACTTTGCTCTCCACGTGGTCCGTGGGAGTCCCGTTCGTCGATAAGCACGCAGCTGTGGCCAATGATGGATGGAGATGTAGCTCTGTCTCGTACGTAGCCGAGGTCAGCGAGCCGTGGCTGGACGTTGTACCTCACGGTTGCTCTCCGCAGATAAACACGCTGAGGTTAACCGTGGCGTCCTCCGTATTCAGCCCGGGAATCAGTGGCTGATCAACACAATCGCACGTGACACATGCTGGCAGATAAAACAAAACACATTCAACTTAACTTAGGACGCTGTTGCTGTCTGCTGGGAACAGAATGAGTGCTTACTAGCACTGTCAGAATGCACAAGTAGGCAAACACACCGTGGCACCTCAATGAGCAGCGCTCATACCGCCTTATGGCCTTGATTTAAAAGTTGTCCTGTAGTTGGAAATAGAGAGGGGGGGGGGGGGGGGGGGGGGTTGCTGCTCCGCTGCTCCTACAAGCGTTGGCCTTGTTATTTGATTTCCGCTTTCTACAAAAGCCACTCAAAGTTCATGTCAAAGGGATTCATGAACTAACAAAACAAGTCAGACTGGTGAATACCCATAGTGTGTTGTATATGGGTTGAGGGTGTGTGTGTGTGTGTGTGTGTGTGTGTGTGTGTGTGTGGGGGGGGGGGGGGGGGGGGGTTATGTGTCTGCAGGGTGATGCTGTGAGTTATATTCCTAGAATATATCTCAACAAAAGATTTTTAACAAAAATATATATAAAAAAAAACAGCAACCTGATATTCCTCCAGCCATATAAGGATGTTTAATGATGCCGTATCAGCCACAATGCTGAACACACACACACACATAGCCCTCAACCCCCCCCCAGGAGTCGCAGCACCTTGCCGACTGTGGAATTACAGGCGGGCGATAATCAGGTCAGCCCGCGGGTCCTGGGAGATTCAAGGTGTTCATAAACATTCCTGCTGCTCTTTTGTGTTCCTTCCTGCGGTAAAACAGAGAGACAACTTCAGTCGCGCAGGCTATGGTGCATCAGCTTGCCCCATGGGTGCAGAAGCCCACCCCTGGGTGCAGCGGTAGCGGCATTCACGTCTATTTAGAGCAAGACTCTTCCGCACACACTAATGCACAGGGCTCAGGGATATTAAAAACACACTCAGGCTTTATGTAGACATATCATCTGAATATTAACACTATGTGTGATTAGCATAAAGAGCCCTCCTAGTCATCTACATCTGATTCGACTTTTGGCATTGAAATCTGCGCCGTGCCTTAAAATAATATCTAACAGCATTATACATTTCTTTTAAAGGCAGTGTGTGTGCATGTGAGTTAGTGTGTGCGAATGCTGGCGAGTGCGCGTATGTGCATGTGTGTCTGTCATTCTGAGTGCACGTTGCATGTTATTATTTGAGGTTGACACTCAAACCCAACTACCTCCTCCTCCATATGAGGAGCCTTCAACAAACAAAAGACCAAAAGAATACAAAAGCGTGGGTTCGGCACGATTTCTTTCCAAGGATGCCAGTCGCACAGTTTCAAAGACTTGACTTGTTTTCTGCAGTCAAACAAAACCTTTTGGTAAATTGATTAGGTTCTCCCCAAACTTTTTAGGTTTTTTGTTTGCACTCCACTGCAAAGTGTTCAATAGAAAGCTCCAGTTCCCACTGGAAAGTTTGCAAACATGTCTTTGGTTTTTGTCTTCTCAACGAGTGACCTGGGGCCTTACATTCAACGCAGGTGGAAGGGGGGGGGGGGGGGGGGGGGGGGGGTGCTGTTATCTCGCTGTGCCTGGGTCTACAAGAGAAAGAAGAAGACGGGGCTGAAGATTATTGTGTGACATGTTTAGCTCAGTTATAAATCTGTAGCGTCTGGGGGCTTTATATCATTTCAATGGTATACGGAATTTATCTGACACTTTCTGAAACATAGCATCGATGCATTTCTCCGGCAGAGGAATGAGGATAATCTTTTAGGAGTCTTGTTTTAGCATCGCCTGCGAGGATCTAGTAGCCAACTATTCCCCTGGTTTGGGTTTAGTTTTCCTGGTCCCACAGAAACCCACCTTAAACCATGTTTTCATCGCTGTGCTTGCGCCGCACGATGTTCTAACCCAAACATCCTTTGTCTGGTTAAAAAATAAAAGCACAAACACGTAAACACACACGTTCACCTTCTCGCTCTGCCCCTCTCTGTGCCCGACACAGCGGGTCCAGTGTAGATCCGCGGCGTCCAGACCTTGAAAGTCGCTTGGCTCTTTTTCGAGGCCCTGCTTGGTGTCAACATGTCTCCAGCAGAGCAATGTAAACAGCCCAGCCACAGCACAGGGCCTACTGACGGAGCCTGATTACCCCCAAACAAGCGACCAATCAAATGGAAATATGAAATAAATCACAAGCGACTGCCTTGGCTCGCGGCGCTGACGCGGGTTTGTTGTTGTGGCCAATTCTGGGAGTCAGGTTTAATGCTTCACAATAACGCAGGCTGTAGTTTAGCTGGGCAAGAAATACCTGGGATTGCTGATGGTTTGAGGAGTCTAAAAAAAGATTGTGCCTGTTTACAATAGGAAACTAAGAATGGAAAAGAGAAAGGAAGAATTAATTACATGTACATGAAGACAGATGAATGTAATTACACAATTGAGAAAGAAACGTAGACAGAAAGAACCAAACGAGCAAGTCAAACATAAAATGTATATAGCAATAACAACAACATACAAAAACAAATTAACATAATTATGAATCCAACATGGACTAAATTGAATAAGCCTACTGTCTGTGTGTGACTGAAATAGGCTTGTGGTGTAACATGATGATCTAAGTGTGATAGCCCTGTAATAGTATGTTATTAAACTGTTATGGTTACACAGCTCGCTGGAATGGAGTAGTGGGAATGTGTCCTTGAACAAGGCATGGCTCTACCAGCTTTGATTAAAGATTGTCCAAAGTCCATGTGTGGTTGTGCGTGTGTGTGTGTGGTTGCATGTGTGTGTGTGTGTCTACCCATGTGTGTGTGTGTGCGTGCACATGCCTCATCACAGCACCCAGCTAATGCATAACTGATTTGTGTCTGATTATTCATCAACATTACAGTTTAAATAAGCACAGCATCCTTGTGCCACTTTTCCAACACTTGATCAAAATCCAATTTATCTCTGTTAGGTAGAACAGCAGCCAATAAAATTGCACTGAACCCAGCCATGCTCCAGCCCACGCAGGGGGAAATGGACATGAGTAAGAGGGAAAATTAAAAAAATAAATGTTGAAGTTAGAAAGGTTGACTTTCTTAATTGCCGCTTTGTGTTTGTTTTGTGGTGTGTGCTCATTTTGTGTCATTCTATCGCCAATGTTGAGTGTTTACTGTCATGATTCAAACTGCTTTTTATGGTATAACCTCAAAAGATCGCCGAAAGACATATACAAGTTGTTGACGGTGCACACAATGTACAACAAAAGTCTGGTACAGTGATTTGAAGGGTGTTTATAGTGTAAGACCTTGTGGGCGCCGTTCTCATCTCGATCCAAATGTGGTTCCACATCTCACATCTTTCCCCCTGCCAGCATCTGCCTCTCTCCATCCATCCTCTCCCCTCTTTCTTCCTCTCTCTCTCTCTCTCTCTCTCTCTCTCTCTCTCTCTCTCTCTCTCTCTCTCTCTCTCTCTCTCTCTCTCTCTCTCTCTCTCTCTCTCTCGTATATTCTCTCTTCAGAAATTCTCAAAAGATCTCCCTCCTCTCTCTGTATTATTTTCTCCTCTAATATTCTCTCTTTCCCCTCTCTCTCTCTCTCTCTCTCTCTCTCTCTCTCTCACTCTCTCTCTTTATAGCAGTCACTCTAGCTGCCACAGCTGGGTAAGCAACTCATTCGAGAAAAAAAAAACTCTCTTAAACTCCAAAAAAGAAAAATCCCTGTTCTGACCGATGTTATTGCGATGCTTAACGTGCCTGTAAACAGAGAGGAGGGCGTGTAGTAATGTGACCTGCCTGTGGATTCTCTGTGCAGGGCCCCTCAAGGGCCACTCAGTCCCTGGGTGGCCGGGGTCGGTTAGGACTAGAGTCAAGTGGTGACCACGCTGCTGTCAGGGCCTCACGACAGCCCTCACCCTCTCTCTCTCTCTCGCTTTTGCTTTATCTATGTCTCTCTCTCTTTCTCTCTCTATCTCTTACTCCTGCTCTCTTTATCCCTCTCTCCATTTCTCTCCCTCTCTCCCTGTCTCTCTCTCTCTCTCTTACTCCTGCTCTCTTTATCCCTCTCTCCATTTCTCTCCCTCTCTCCCTCTCTCTTTCTCTCTCTCTCTCTCTCTCTCTCTCTCTCTCTCTCACTCCTTTAGTAACAAGCCCTTGCATTTATTTCATGGAAAATCTGTTTTTCATAATGTCTCTCTATTGCTCTCACTCAAACACGTGTGTACACACACACACACACACACACACACACACACACACACACACACACACACACACACACACACACACACACACACACACACACACACACACACACAAGTATTATATGCACAAATATGCCCAAAAGCTGGAGTGGGGAAATGGGAAAAAGCCAGGTGAAGGAGGGATATAGGAAAAGGAGGAAAAGTTAGGAAAATGTCCAACCATGTTTCCATTCCGTACTGGGGTGACTTGCAGAGTTGAAGAGTCAGAGCACCCTGAAATCAACCATTGTAAAATATATTCAGGGTCACAATCAGGCCTTATTGGTCAATGTCTTAGATGTAACCTGCCCATAAAATACTTCATAGAGGCCCTGAAGTAACAACGATAATATTATTACAATTAGAAAAAAATACATAATGTGTTATGTCTTGCAGGAGGTAGCTGGCCAGACTAATGATAGCATGAATGACAACCTTTGCAATGGCAGAAGGCAGCGCTAGCTCAGCTTTTGAGAGCGGCATTCAGATTGACCCTCGCTGATCTCCGCTGTCGGTTGCACTTACAGCCAGAGAAAGGTGATTCACTCTCAAAATACACATCACATGTCAAAAGGAGCTGTCAGACGCTAAGGTTGGAAGGCACTTCAATTAGAAGGCAAAAAAGTAAGGCCCATGCCCTGAATGTGACATGTCTGTTGATCTGGCATAGCTCTCCATTGATGCCTCTGAAAACACAACAGGGGGATGAGGGAGCTACAGTATCTGGTTAAGAAGAACACAATTTGGAAATATTTAACAACCATTAGTGAAAATCGAAATGTTTGCTTGTTTGTCCTGTCATAGTGCTCCCAAAACACAAAAGTGATGTTGAATGAATTTACCCTCCTCAGTGGTTTCCATTGGGTTCTTTCCTCCCCATTATACCCCGTTCCTTTTGTTCTTCAGTCTTTTTTATCTGTATTTTATTACTCTGCCGTCAACATCCTCTGTTGTTATACCTCTCCTCTTCTCTCCTCTCCTCCTCTTCTCTCCTCTTCTCCTCTTCTCCCCTCTTCTTTCCCCTTCTTTCCTCTTCTAACCTCTCCTCCTCTCTCCCTCCCCTCTCCTGTTCTCTCTTCCCCTCTGCTCTCATCTCCTCTTCAGTCTCCTTCTCTTCCTCTCCTCTCCTTTTGCTTCTTCCCCTCTCTCTTCCTCCCCTCTCTCTCTCCTCCCCCCCCCCCCCCTTCTATCTTATCGTCTTTCTCCTCTCTCTCCTCTTGAGAGCCGTGGAGTGGAGAACAGTGGAGCGCTAGATTAGTTTTGCTGTCCCTCATCAGATTAGTGTTGATTTTTTCGGTCGGCATAGGCCAGCTCTGGGGAGAGAAGGGAAGTTTAACTGCTTATCAGAGGCGGATTTACACCGCAGCAGTCAGCGCTTTGTTAGCTACCATTTACTAAGAAGTAAAAATCGATGGTTGCTGAAATGTAATTTTATGACCTACAGTTATTGAGACCAATGAAGGTTTCCTGTTTAACAGGATATGGAACCCCAGCCCCACCGGTGTAAGATTTGATACTGGAGAGTGTGAGTCTTTTTTTTTTTTTCAGCAATGCTTGCCGAGATTACTTAACTGTGTCAGAGCTTATTGATGTCACGTTTGTTGTCAATAATAACGGATGCCGTGTTTAACATCCACTTGGTCGGTAAGTAACAATTGAATAGAAAAACAATGGAATTATAAGTGAATGGGCCCGGCTCATACAGCCCTCCCTCTTTAGTCAGTGTGTGTCACTAACAGCGCTCAGTGGATCATAATGGACTCCTGGTCGGCCTGCCTAAAAACAGTCATTATCTTGAAGCCTCTTCAGGCCGGTGGACTTGTTTGCTAGACAAAGAAGACACGTGTCCTGACAGAGAAATCATGACTCAGGCGTATACTCCACTCCATTATTAGAGCTAAGCCTCTGCATGCTGTCCAGAGAGACCCCACAGCTCTGGGTTCACAGCTTAATGCATTGGCTCACATTGGCCATGCGATAAAAGCCATAAGATACAGCCAGAGTGTGTGTGTGTGTTAGTGTGTGGTCGTTTGTGTGTGTGTGTGTGTGTGTGTGTGTTGGTGTGTGGTCGTTTGTGTGTGTGTGTGTGTGTGTGTGTGTGTGTGTGTGTGTGTGTGTGTGCTCGTCTGTAAAAAAAACAACAACGAATAATCAAGGAATAACACATGGAAAGATATTTTCTAATATTATTAACATAACAGCATTGCAAAATCTGGGCAACACCAGGGAACACTGTATAGCAGAAGGTCAACATGCCAACGTGTGCACGTTAACCTTAACACTGCACATTAACACTGCAGTTAACACTGCAGTTAACCCCTCACGAAACAGTGCTCGTCAGAGCTGGGTGGCACGGACCAGAGGGGTGTAGGAAGGAAGGAAAGAGGAGTCATTTGTGTGACCCTCTCATTATCTGTCTGTCTGTGTGTTCAACATGCACAGACCAGCCATGTGTCTGATCCAAGTCTGACATCACCTAGCTATTCCCCTTGCAAGCACTGAAACCGATCATATGAATGTGAGGGCTCCGGCTATCTCACGTGAAACAAAAGCTGTTGATATATTCTGCAGGCTACGTTTTTTTTTTTAAGACTCTGAATTACTCTCAAAACTCTCCCACCTCAGTACTTTATTTCTGCACAATTGTGCTCAAGTGTCATGTACAAAAGCTAATATTACGTAAATAAATACTCAACCAGCTCTCCTTGTCTCTCGTTGACCTCTGTCTTCTGATTCTCAGGTCTCTTCCTCCCAGGGTGTCCTCCCCTGTCCTCTTCAAGTCTGGTGGTATGGGATGTACTCTGAACACTGGCCTTGCGGTTGTTGTGGCTGCTGCGTCTCTGGCAATTACACATGCTACCACAGAGAAGATGATCAAACAGGTAGGAAGTTTCTCCGCATCACTCCTTGGCAGTTGGTATATTCCTTAAACTCCTAAACATGCTCTGTGTCTCTTTGGTTTTGCAGTATTTTGTGTAATAACCTGCATTATTGTTCAAAGTAACTATACGTTATTTTAAACAGTCAGTAAACAGTGTTGTGCAGTGGGCTGTAATACATAAATGCTAACAAACATACAGACACACGCACGCAGATTGGTATCCTAGGTGTTGAAGTTGTCACAGCAGGCTACAGTCTGGCTCTTGTCTCTAACCTATTGTACCACAGACATGCACATAGAGAGCCACTGTACAGGGACTCTCCTATCAAAACACACACATGCACAAACACACACACACATGCATGCACACACGCGCACGCGCACACACACACACATACACACACACACACACACCCTCCAACAGTTGTGATCTCTAGAAATAGTGCTAGTGGATCCAGCAGGGAGGTCCAGTTGTGCTTAGGGGCAGACAGGGAGGAACCAAGAGAGAGAGATAGATAAAGAGACAAAAAGAGAGAGAGAGAGAGAGAGAGAGACATAAAGAGAGTGAGAGTGTGAGAGAGAGAGAGAGAGAGATGGAGAGAGAGAGGAAGAAGAGAGAGAGGGACCAGGGATCCCCACTATCTCGGCAGGCAGTTCAGAGCTGCCTGGCAATGTCACCGTGTCATCGCCATGGGAACCCAGGGCTCGCAGACTCCTCTGGACTAATAGGCAGTTGTCAGGGCAATGATAAGATAAATGCTGCGTTTGATGGGAACACAGAGCGATGCGCCTGATGGGCACCGGAGAGGCCCAAACAATCAGCACACAGCCGCCAGGACGCCGGCCTGGGAGGCGGAGGCAGGGGGGGGGGGGGGGAAAGTCTATCCTCCTGGATAGACTTATTCATATCCCTCCTCTCAATTCTCAATTCCTCTACCCCTCTTTTTCTCCCTGTCTCTCTCACCCCTCCTTTTTCTCTCTCTCTACCTCCCTGTCTCTCTCTCTCTTTCTCTCCCTGTCTCTCTCTCTCTCTCTCTCTCTCTCTCTCTCTCTCTCTCTCTCTCTCTCTCTCTCTCTCTCTCTCTCTCTCTGATGTTCTATCCCCCTCTACTCTCCACCGGGGTCCCTCTTTGTCTTGTGGGCCTGTTGCCTTTTTTTCCCCCTTGATTTCTAACTCATTGCCCTTCCTGCGATGTGACCTGCACACCAACACGTGACTCAAAGAACAATCCCCACCTGCTGTGTGTTTGACACACATACACTGACACAAACACATGCACCGACACACACACACACTGACACAAACACACGCACCGACACGCACACACCGACCCAAACACACACACTGACACACACACACACACACACACACCGACACAAACACACACACTGACACGCACACACACACACACCGACACACACACGCATCGACGCAAACACGCGCACCGTCACACACACACACACACACACACATCGACACAAACACAAGCACCGACACCAACACACATCGACACAAACACACGCACCGACACACACAGACATCGACACACGCACCGAAAAGCCCAAATACAAAAGCACACACGCACACACACACACACACACAATGTTTGTGGGACCCCATCCCTTGGTGGTTGGTTGTTTTTTCCACTCAACCACTCATGGTCAGAAGCAACACACGCGACACGCACACACCAAACCGCACGCACGTGGAGGGGCGGGGGTGTGTGCTTATCTAATGTGGAGGATTGAATCCAGTTAGCCCCAGAGGGATTGGGTTAGCAGATGTCAGAAAGATAGATGGGCATCATGGAACGGCACCCCCAAGCCCCCTATAGCTCTCAAAATTGTTTTGCATGTATGTGTGTGTTTATCATATGTGTGTGTGTGTGTGTGTGTGTGTGTGTGTGTGTGTGTGTGTGTGTGTGTGTGTGTGTGTGTGTGTGTGTGTGTGAGCTCCCCCACATAAAACATACAATTGCATATACGGCTCAACCCTTAACAATGGCTTTGATATGGTAGGTCAGCTTTTCCATCAAATTCAAGGTTTCCTAGTCCTAGTTTGTTTCAGTTTGTTTGCTCCCTGTTTACTCCCACAGTATAAGCACAGGGTGATAACAATAAAATGTACAACAATAACAATAAACTAAATTAAATAAGCAAATATCATTATTGGAGTTAATAAATAAACATAACTGTACCACGAATAATACAGCATTTATTGATTTTATAAGTAAAATCGATTATATTATTTTATCACATTATCTCACATTATATACTACTGTATATCACATATAAATTACTTTATTCATACATTATTCATGCATTATGCTATCAAAATAATTATATATATGTCCCATAACTGAACATGGATCTGACGGTATTTTCTCTATCTATACATATATCTTGTTATATTTATCGCTTATCAATCTATAATGGGCAGACAGAGAACCCGTTGAACAAAACCCAAGGACTGCCTTGGTTGTCTGGCCATGCAGGGCCGTGTGCTTGATTGATGCATCCTGGGACCGTGCTGCCTGTCCATCCCGTCTCTGGGATGGCTGTCTGGGGAGTACGCCCCGAGGAACCCCTTCTGGCACCCTCTCATTCAAACACATTTTATCTTTCTTCCTCTCGCTCTACGTCTCACTTGTTTTCTCTCCCTCTCTCTTTCATTTTTATTTCACTGCCTTTGTGTTCAGCACTACAGGTGCTTTGTGCTTTAACATCATTCTACCAGAACAGATCAGAACGCAAAAATATAAATAGAAAAAAAGGGGTGGAAAGGTAAAAGATAATACAAAGAATAGCATAACCATCCACAAGATCAACTTATTTCGACCTGAATAGTGCAAAATAGAACAGAGTAGAGGCAAGCAGAGACGGTGTTGAAATACTTTGTCCCGCCTCTGGTTCCTGATTGGGTACTTCCCTCAGTGTCATATATTGATTTGTTCCCTCTACCAAATCTGATTCTCTGTTATCAGATGCTTAAACACAAGAACACACACACACAAAACACATACACGACACACACTTGGGCCGAGACACATATCCTAGCATCATCACACGCATTGTGCTCTGATTCACAATACAGAGAGAACCAGTTTTTTGGATCTCAGAAATAGATTATGGCTTAGTAAGAGTATCCTATGTGGCTCTTTCTCACAAAAGCATGCACAGTCCCAGGCAATAAACCAACACACAATGCTCATAATACGCACGCAAACACACACACACGCACAGACACACACACAAACATCTATTTGGGTGTGTATTGTGTGCTCTCTGGAGAGTCTGATGCCCTGCAGTAACAGCTAGCCATACCTGGCTATAGCTGCCTTCTCACTGCCTCGGGCAACTGCTCAGCAATTCCACACTGAATACAATAGGATACAGCCTCACACACAAAGACACACACACACACACACACACACACACACACACACACACACACACACACAGATTTAGCAGACCCTTTTCAAACCTCCTGTCTCGTTATGAATCTCCAGACCTTGGAAAAGCTCCTTCTGATACACTTCAAACGGGGGCTAACAAAAAAAGACAGACTCACCCTTTATCAAGTCCAACCTCCTTAATCTCTTTCATTCTGGTCTGTCTGTCTATTCCTCTGTCACCCTCTTACTCAGCCACAGGCATCATGCCAGCATAGACCAAGAGCCTTCGAGAAACCAAAAAAAGGGTCAATGTGCAATTTAAAGGAGATTATAAAACATGGCGCTTCTTTGATGAGACTGGCGTGCACGATTATACGGTGTCCATCACCCATATACAGGTCTTGTTAACACCCCCCCCCTTCTGTCTGTCTGTCTCGCTCTCTTTCTCTCTCTCTCTCTTTCTCTCTCTCTCTCTCTCTCTCTCTCTCTCTCTCTCTCTCTCTCTCTCTTTCTCTCTCTCTCTCTCTCTCTCTCTCCATCTCCCTCTCTCTCTCCATCTCCTCTCGTTTGACACTGTTTGGTGGAACAGATAGTAGTGGGAGAAACATGATACACATATGAAGACATGCCAGTCAAAGACGCCATGAGAGAGAGGGGTGGGGTGTGGGGGGGATGGGAGGAGAGAGCAGTGACAGCCAGCTCAGCCACTGTTTGAAAAGGAGAACACGTTTCTGTCACACACACTCCGAGCGAGAGGCATTGAGCACTTTTTTAGTGTGGCAGAGGAGACCTGAGCAAATATTCATCTCATGGATGTGGTTTGCCTGTTAACCTAATGAGATGCTAGCCATATTTTTGCCTGTGTGTGTGTGTGTGTGTGTGTGTGTGTGTGTGTGTGTGTGTGTGTGTGTGTGTGTGTGTGTGTGTGTGTGTGTGTGTGTGTGTGTGTGTAAAAACAAGGCAGAGAGAATGGGAGATTAGAGAGATTTACACCAGAGATTAGTGTAAATAAAATCCACAACTTCCTGTTGTCTCCTCCATGATGGCCGCCAGCGAAACGTAATCTGCAGAGAGCTGCACATCTGCTCGGCTGCTTACCTGGACTTCTTCTTCTGCTCTCTCTCTCTTTCCATTTAAATGTCTGCTCCTCCTATTGGTTCCCCAACCAGTTTATCTGTCGTGTCATTCATCCTAAACACACACACACACACACACACAGACACACACACACACATGAAACATTTAAACTGTCTCTCTCTCTCTCTCTCTCTCTCTCTCTCTCTCTCTCTCTCCCTCTCTTTTTGTCTCTTTATCTATCTTTCTCTCTTGGTTCCTCCCTGTCTGCCCCTAAGCACAACTTCTCTCTCTCTATTAAAGACACACAAACACACAGACACACAAGGATAGGCAAAAAGTACACATCCACATTCTCATCCACAAATGATGGGAAAGTGTAGGTGCATGCACACACACACACACACACACACACACACACACACACACACACACACACACACACACACACACACACAAGCACACATACACACTCTGCTTCACCTGATTAGATTAGTCCTACTTAGGTTTCCAGTGGAGATTGTCTTTATTAAGCACAACAGGAAGTGGTTCCACTGAGAGAGAAATGAGAGAGAGAGAGAGAGAGAGAGGGAGAGGGAGAGGAGGAGGGAGAGAGGAAAGGTGTCTTGGGTGGCAGCCATATTTATTTTCAATTATTGGCGATGCCGTTGCCCCAGCTTGATTATCTATACATTCCTTTTTCTTTTCTTCTTCTTCTTCTTCTCCTTCTCCTTCTCCTTCTTCTTCTTACCTTTGACCTTGCGCGTGGAAGGTATTTTCCAGTCAGCAGAACGCTTTATCTCTGAAAGCAACAATCAATAAGAATAATTAATGATGCCCGCTGCAGTGATAGCCTCAGCAGTCATTACCCGCCATTAATCCATGCAGTCAGAGGAGGGTCAAGGCCATGCGCATCGCTCACCTGGGGGCGGGGCGCACATTAAAATAATCTACACATTGCTCGCTCTGTCAGGCCTTTTCTGACGTGTCGGCGCCCGTCCGACCGTAATTAAAGCTGGCCCGTCGCTGGGCGGCGTGGAGGCCGCGGAGGTGACAACCGGGCGCACTGTCACTTTAATATACAACACTTAGCCCCCGCGGTTGACGCTAACCGCAATCTGCGGGCAGCCATCTCACCGGGGAGACACTCTGGCAGAAAAGGGCTTTTTTAGTTTTATGAATGTATTTATTTATATTTTTTTATATTGTTCTCGATATGGCGGCATATGAATCAAATACAAAACACACAGTCGTTGTAATGACAGCATCAGAAATGTGATTAAACAGTAAATGTAATTTTGTGTGCGGCGTCTCCAGCGGATATGTTGTTATCTTGCTGGTGATGGCGTGCCTAGAGAATGAGGAATCACAGACAAGTGTCTTAACAGGTGATGTTTGGGATAACGGTGCACCAAAGTAGAATGTGCTAATATACCTCATTGCATTACACACACTGTGATAAATAATGCTAAACTGCTGTAATTTGAAAAACGGGGAAATCACAGTTCAACTTGGAAATATATGTGGAGTGAAATGTACAGTGCACTCTTTACAGCTTAAAGACACACTGGGGTGGACAGCATTCAACAATGCAAGTCCAAGTCCAACCGAATCAATACTCATACCTTTGTTTGGTTTTACATGCAGTGCAACAGGCCCAGTCTGGCAAAATGCCGTTATTCACTACTATTCTCCATCGCTGCTCTCGACAGGCAGTCCTATAAAGAAATAAAATAAAAAATCCTAATAGAAAGCAAAGTGGAGCCCAAGAGTCCATCTACTTGTCAGTGGTATTTACATTCACCGAGGAGAATATAGAGAAGATATTCAGGTCGACATCATAATTCACGGGTGACATTTTCATTGTACTAAAACTTTGGACAGAAACATTTTTGAAATGTGAGATTTAATTTCCTGTAATGTTTAAAATCACTTTGTGCTTGGCTAGTGTCCAACATAGGGGTTGGATGGGAGGTGGGGGTGAGGCAAAATGCCAAGTGGATATGTTGAAGAAGAGGTTGTTTCTTTTTTTTTGTTATTTTCTTACTGCCAGAAGGAGTGGAGTGGATCTATAATAATGAAAAATGCATTTATTCCCAGCTGCCATTTCTCGTATTCTCCCTCTGGAAGAACATCGCTGTGAAAAACCCTCAAGTCTTTTAGCGCAGGGAGAATGGGCTATGTGTCACATTCAACACCACATCCGTACACAAATATGTTTCTTTCTTTCCCCCCGATTGATATTTCAAATGTCACATCTACGCCGGCGTGTCAAGGTGGTTTCCCTCGCCAAGTGATAAGGAGAGTCAAACTGCTAGCATCAAGACTGCCACTCAATGATGAGTGACGGCCCGCGATATCCTGCCTCCTACACGCGCTCATGGCATCTCCATCCACTCCCAGAGCACCTCCTCACGCATTCATCTCTCGCTGGCTTTTAAAACGAGGAGGCGTCGGTTGACATGTTCACATGGGGTTGTTATTTTTTATTTTATCGAATTATTCTCGCAGAGCCAACTCGTTTTTCGTACGTTTGGATGTGTTCACCATATTATGCTTGTTGTGACTGAACAGGAACCTCGTAGTGATGTCTTTAAGGCCATGATGCACACTGCCAACACTGCTGTGTGTTACTGTATGTGTGGCAGGCCCACTCGCCCACACGTAACCAAACACAAAAGACACAAATCGCAAACAGTGGAGCCCAAGTGGTCAGAAAATGTCAAATAAGTGTTAGCAAGCCAACATGATGTAATTTGTACGTAGAAAAACCCAAGGCCATAGTTTCTTTGGAAAAATAAGAAATTGACTGATTCATTTACCAGTAGGGCCAGTCGTGGAAATCTGTGTTTTGTATGTGTGTGCGTGTGTGTGCGTTTGTGTGTGTGTGTCTGTCTGTCTGTGTATGGATTATGCACTTCCAACATAGCATCAGAAATAATGCAGTTATAGTCATGTTGAACATTTCCAAGTGGGAACATTTATTCTGTTGTCCCTGTTTCAGATGACCTCACCACTGATTTACAACAGAAAGTTATACACAGGAAGAGGTTTACATTTAATCGTTTTTGGCCAGGATCCAGGATTTCTAACTGTTGCTATTCATCCTTCCATGCAGAACTATAACGTCTCCAGAGATCCACAACACTACAACAAAAATTCATGACATGTAATGTTTTATGGAATTCGACACCCCGTCCATATAAGCCTGTTAATTCCTACCATTTGTACTTCTGTCATTCCCCTTGTAAGACTCCTCCCTCTTTTTGTTACATTTTTACTCCAACGAGATAATGGAGAATTAGACAGAGATAAGTGATATGCACATTAAAGATTGTCAATCATTTAAAATGAGTTCTGTAAAGTGCTGAATGACAGGGACCGTTAGATTGCTGATCTTCAGGTGGGTGTCATCATTAGACAATAGAGGGCGTTCATAGAAAGACAACCACTGTATGTAGTCAAGGACGAAATAAATGGATATTGTTTTTCTCTTTTTTCTAATTCTATAACCAAACCCTCCTTTTCATTTAATAATTTCCCCTAAAGTTGTTTTATAATTTATTCAGGCAATTATTTGGAAGTAATTAGCATCGAGCATGCCTATTACCATGCTAAATGCTATTCTGCATTGTTTGTTTGAATCAAACAATGGACATCTCTCCTGTTTCTTCCTGTATTTGGAAAAGTAAATATTTGCACGCTTACTTTGATCCACAACACACGGTCACGATCGCAGTCATTTTGTGCTTTGCATGGATCATCCGTAGTATGGATCTGTAACTTAAGACAAAATACGCTTGCATTGTCCTATGCACGTGTCCGACACCGTGTCTGCACACGTATGTGTGTGTGTACACACGGCCGTGTGGACAGTGGGGCCTATAATCTTCCCATATTCCGGTCTCGTTGGTGTGTGTTGTTTGTCTGCCTCTGTAATTGGCCAGCGCTCTGTCGTCGGGTGAGCTAGTCACATCCCTGATAGCGATGAAACATGCCCGCTGCTTAATTAGAGCGCTCCAGGCTTCATTAGACTATCAGCCTCTGAACCACTTACTCCATCATTTCCTGCCTGGCTCCCAGGGCCTCGCTATCGCTCAGCCCGGCAGATCGGAAGCCCGCCTTTATCTCCTCTATCTCCACCATGAAACAGCAGCACACTGCACACACACACACAAATATATATATATACATATATATACAAACAAACACACACACACACACACACACACACACACACACACACACAGAAACACACACTTGTACTAACAAGTAACAATGTAATGTGTGTGTATATATATATATATATATATATATATATATATATATATATATATATATATATATATATATATATATATATATATATATATATACACACACATGTGCCCTCCACCCCATATTTGTCTTTGAGAACTGCTAGATATTTATACTTTTTATTATTTGATCATTGTTACATTGTTACTTGTTAGTACAAGTGTGTGTTTCTGTGTGTGTGTTTGTGTCTGTGTTTGTGTGTGTGTCTGTGTGCGTGTCTGTGTGCACGTGTGTGTGTCACTGTGGGTGTGTGTCTGTGTGCCTGTGTGCGTGTGTTTGTCTCCATGTTCATTTGACTCTCTAGCCCCTTGTATCATGTTGCCTTTTAAACTTTTTACTGTTTTCTCATCATTAATTGAAAACATGACAAGGTGCTTTCTGAGCCTGATGGATGGTGCGGGAGAATTGAGAAAGCCATTAGCTGGCCTGGAATCACAGCCTGTCCAGCAGTCAATACACATGCCGCTTGATGTGTCTGCAAGCAAAGATGGAACAATTATCCCTTTATTATATAGCCACAGCACTCAAACAACGCACGCTCACACCCACAGACACATGTGTGTGCACACACCCACACACAAACACACACACACACAAAACCTTTTCAGAGGAGTGCACAGCTGAATAGACGAGAGCAGCAATAACAGCAGAAAAATCAGTCATTCATTACTGTCAAGTACATGTGAGCTTATTAAAAACAGACATGATAGCGGGCTGGGGGAGGGGGGAGGAAAACTTCATTAGTAAACAAATGAAATTAGTAACCCTTCGGCAGGATCATTTCAGATTGAAGGTAGGAGAAAGTGTGATGAATGAATATGTTATAGTAATATACATTTCTTTACAATTCTTTTAAACGCAAAAGAAATATGACTAGGTGATTAACATGATGACACACTTTACCTTGTTAGCCCAATAACATTATATTTAAGAATAGACCCCCTCTATTTGCTTGCTATATCCCCATCTAGCATGCTACATAGTCCCAGCATAGGCCTGAACAGCCTCACTTTGGAAGGAGGCTTTCCATTTTGCATTTAATGAGTGTTAATGCATGATAAACACATGCAAGCACACCTTTACTGTGCAGCTATGAATAACCCAGTAGCTAACCGGAGAGGCTCCAGGGTGCTCCTGCCCCTTTAGGGGGGGGTACAGGGTCATGGTTTTGTGACCCCGGGGCTGGTTTAGTAATAGCGGGACACTAGTCGGTCTGGCTGGGGCTGCGATCGATACAACTGGTACAGGAGGGCGGGTGGGGGTGGGGGGGGGGCTCGGTGGGAGGCGGTCTCTGAGGGGCAGGCTGCCAACGCACTGCCGTACACACACACACACACACACACACACACACACACACACACACACACACACATGGATGGAGCAACATGCACACCCACCCACATGCCCACACACACACACACGAGAACACACACACATACACATCTGAACATGCACAGACATACACAAACACACAGCTTAATCTTCTGTAAAACCGTGCTATGTTTTTATGATATCAACTCTCAATCTTTGAATATGGATTTAAATTTTAAGACATTTTGAATGTGAATACCCAATTTGCTGCACCGTAATGCCCAAACTAACCCTACCTCTCATTACCATCCTGCTGGTTACAATTAAAGTATAGATCGATGATCAGTACTGGGTCACTCACAAGATCTCCTTCCGAAAAGGCGCAACTTGCCATTGAAATTATGTATACAAGTATTTGAACACAGTGTTATTTTGTCTGTTAAATAATGCGATTACAAGCCTGTGCTGTAGAAGAAGATCGCCATGAATGCATGAAGTATACAAGCTAAGAATGTTGAAAGAAGGAAAGAAAGAGTGTGAGAAGGCAAATTACTTTTTGCCCCCCCCCACACACACACACACACGCATACACACACATACACACACACACACATACACACACACATCGCTGTCATTGCTGTATAAGCGGCGGAGCACTTTACATAAGATTTATTACTTCCAGGCTGAAATATTATCTTCTGCAGGTGCCATTCATCACCTGCGTGCTGAGACACTGTGAATGATACTACCAAATTATGCAGATCAGCCATGTCTAAGGGGAGGATTCAATTTTGTAACCTTGGTAACCTTTGGTCGCAGCACGCCACAGCTCACCCAACTCTTGCACCTCCAATCCCGGGCGCCTCAATTAGATGCTTCCAGAGATGGATGGGAATGCACCAGTGTCCTTACACGCGTCCAACATGACACACGCGTGAAACACAAATACATGGCTTTGATTTGATGCACAAGCATTTAAACACACAGTTGCATGCAAAGTTTAGATGATAATACCAGCTCTTCTCTAAGTAAATTAATTTGAATGTACCATTAAGATTACATTGCCTACACCTGTAATACAATATACAGGGGCTATGTATCCTAAATTAGCCTCGAGGGCTATTTTGACATTCTGAAGACAGGCTTTATCTTACAGGCTTAGATAAATAGACTGAATAGTTGTTTAGCAAAGCATCTTTTACGACAGTGTAATTAGCATAGATGCATGGCTAATAATTCATGCATATTTGGTAGTAGGGAGCTTCCTTAGAGGATGACTTGTCATTAAAACTAAAAACAAAGTCTGCAACTTATAAGAAACTGCATGTGTAAACCTCCTGCCACAAAGTGGAAAATGTTGGTATAATCCCAAATTTACATAGGTTTATTATTGTATTCTTTTCAAAATATGCCAAGTAGGACACTTATCTTAGCCATGATGTAAAAACAACAACAATCCATCACAATCACATGAAATGTATCTGTATAAATGATACAACTATTTATAGATAATACTACATACATGCACTTCATTTATAAATGCCCTTAGACATTGTTTTTGCCTCAGGCTGATAATGTTTGAAGATCTTTATTCAAATGTCTTTCACAAAATGATACAACTAACGAAGCCATGGTCCTGGTAGGTGTACTGTATAATTACCAAAGGTCTCGAGGCTCTGTGGGGGAACAGGGCTCCTCCACTCGCCTCAACATCCACCAGCATGGAGCTCACTAAATTATGATGCAAAATGGTGTTTTTGAAAAGCCTAGCTCATCTCTAATTAAGCCACACACTCATACCTATTTGTAGCTCATGTCCTGACATAATGCAAATACTATGTAAATTAACTGCACTGATCTGCTAGCTCCACTTGCGCAGCTCCTTGGAGACTAGCAGGGCGTTTAGTCATACGCTGCACTATAGTTTGGTTTCTCTCTCTCTCTCTCTCTCTCTCTCTCCGTCTTAAATACCGGCGAGGATAACAATAACTAATGATTTAACTGGAAGGGGAGAAAAAGGCATTTAATTAATATTTAAATCATCTATTTTTCCTGTTTGTTGTTTTTTGCCGCTGCTGCTGGTTTCATTGTATCTCTCTCTCCCTCTGTCTAACTCTCTCTCTCTTTCTGTCTCTAACTCTCTCTCTCTCTTTCTCTCTCTAACTCTCTCTAACTCGCTCTCTCTCTCTCCCTCTCCCTAACTCTCTCTCTCTTTCTTTCCTATCTCTTACTCACTCTTCTCTCTCTCTCTTTCTCTATCTCTCTCTCTTTCTCTCTCTCTCTCTTGCTGTCTCGCTCTCATCCAGGGTCCGTTAGAAATGCCTTCACACATCTCCCATCCTCCCATCCTCCTCCCATGCTCCTCCCATGCTCCTCCCATGCCCCTCCCATCCTCCTCCCTTGCTTCTCCCATGCTCCTCCCATCCTCCTCCCATGCACCTCCCCCCGTGGTGGCCGTCGGCTCAAGCTCTTAAATCACCCATTATCACGCTCACTTTACCTTCAATAAACAGCAGGATATAGCTGACTGGGTAATGAAATGGTTGGCTAAGTCGTGTCATGGTTGGGTAGGTTGTACACCGACCATGTCATGCATGTATGTACATAAATAACCAGGAGGATATGGAGGTATGGGGGTTAACACAATTAGGCTAGTAGCTAGGCCGTTGATTATCTAAATAGATTAACCTGTCACACACCTAGCCTATGAAGGGCAGTATATGTATTAAGTTATTTGAATGTGTATTGATATAATTAGAGATACGGTGGCATTGTGACCAAATTCGGATAGAAAAGGATAATAAAAATGTATTATCTATCTATATAATCTATCAATATGTGTAGAATCACGAAATGGTTTTACATTTTTTGATCTTTGATTAAAGTAAATATATGACCTTGTTTAAATTGTCAATCATCCATGGACTGCTCTTTGCTCTCCTCTCCTTGAATGTTTCCTTATTGTTTAATTATTCTTTAGTTTCAATCACCTTTTTCCCTTTGTGTGTATCTGTGTGTCTGTGCGCAACCTATTAATTGTGCCTGAACAGTGCCACATGCCTCAATAAAAATTAATTGCTTTTAATTTAGGCTTCCCTTTCTGCCATGGATGGCATCACTTAATTTCATTAGCTCCAAACCTGTAGACCACACTTTCAAAAGAATCAGCTCCACAAATTTTTTAAAAAAGAGATTAAAAAAATGGAAAGCAGCCTCCCCCCACCTTTATTTTCCCACTCACCCTTTCCTCTTCTCTCTGAGCTCCTCAATTAACGGAATCGTTTCCTTTCAACTAAAATGAATGTTATTGAAACCAATTAGCATGGACTGGAAAATCTCTCGTTAATGAGGGGAGTGTGGGTGAGTAAACAGGAATGAAAAGATGAAATTAGAGAAGAGCCCCTTCCTGTTGGCCTGGAATAATGACATGCTTAGTCGCCTAATTGTCTAGTGAAAAGCGCCAGCGCGATAGTAACAGATTGTGGCGTTCATTAGGCAGCTATGGGCCACCTGCTGCTGGGGCGCTGGGCCCGCCGGTCCCCTGTACACGTGTTTATCCCACGGGGCACTTTTTCCCCTTTTTCTTTTTTTGGACACAACACTCACTATGAAAAGCAAATGAGCTTGCCAATATGCTGCAATGCTGTGTCCTTATTGCCAAAGCATGAGACGCACGAGATGTCAAATGTAATGAAATGAATGAAAACCCAACGGGTGTGATGCCAGCGGTTTGGGTTTCCCGTTTTCTGATGACGAGAGAGAGAGAGAGAGAGA
This sequence comes from Lota lota, assembly GCA_026745465.1. Taxonomy (NCBI): domain Eukaryota; kingdom Metazoa; phylum Chordata; class Actinopteri; order Gadiformes; family Lotidae; genus Lota; species Lota lota. Next base: position 3,922,661 of record JACYXH010000772.1, read on the forward strand.
GAGAGAGAGAGAGAGAGAGAGAGAGAGAGAGAGAGAGAGAGAGAGAGAGAGAGGGAGGGAGGGAGGGAGGGAGGGAGGGAGGGAGGGAGGGAGGGAGGGAGGGAGGGAGGGAGGGAGGGAGGGAGAGAGAGAGAGAGAGAGAGAGAGAGAGAGAGAGAGAGAGAGAGAGAGAGAGAGAGAGAGAGAGAGAGAGAGAGAGAGAGAGAGAGAGAGAGAGAGAGAGAGAAAGTGACCTATAAACAGTATGGGGGTTAGCTGAAATGATGCGGTACCATTGTGACTCCTGATGAGGGCCTATTCTGCATCATATCTCATCACAGGGCCGGTTATTGGTGCTTCTGAGGAGCTGTTTGCTGGGTGGGCGTGGGAGAGGGGGAGGGAGGGGTAACGGGCCACTAGGTTAGGAGGGGCTGACGTTCTCCCTGCATTTACCCCCCTTCATAAAATATTTAACCACTTTGCCTGGATTCATAACCTGGAGACGGTCAAAGGCATAGGGGCAGACTGCATCAACCTCTCTCTCCCTGTCTTTCTGTGTGGGTTTCTCTCTTTCTCTCTCTCTCTGTCTCTCCCTCTCTCTCTGTCTGTCGCCATTATCTCTGTGTCTTTCCTACTCTTTCTAATATTCAGAAGATAGAAAATAAATGGTTGTTGTGCCGGTGTTGGGGGAGGGCTGAATAGTGAGCGCTCCAACTGTAAGTATAATGTTAATTAATGCATAATTAATTCCGGTATTACGACCAAACTAAGAGGCAGATATTCTAGTGCTCAGTGGGGGCTGCAGTAGCTGCTGGGCATGGCAAAGCCTGCGCTCTGACCCCTCGATGTAAAACAAAAATAACGAAACTCATTAATATCAGCTTTTGGGTGCTCAACGCTTTTACCCAAGCATTATCTCCAAGGTGCTTGAAGCGGTGTGTCGTTTTGTGTATATGGTTTGATGTACGTTCTTTTATTTCTGTTAATCTATAGAGTGATAGAGCAAGATCAATGTGTGTGTGTGTGTGTGTGTGTAATGTGTGTGTGTAGTTGTGTGTGTATGAGTGTAACGTGTGTGTTGCTTGTAAGTAATGTGTGCGTTTCTGTCTGTGTGTGTGTGTGAGAGTGTAGAGTATACAGAGAGGTATAATATGCATATGTACGTATATGCACACCGTGAATCTAAATGATTTGATTGATCTTTTTATTTCTTTCTACCTCCACTGTGGTCAGGCCCAAGCTGAAGCTGAAGCTCTTTTGATCAAACCACCATCAGAATGCTAATGAAGCCCATTGTTACATGTTGCACCATCCACAGCTGCTGGCCATAATCATCTCCCCCACAACTTAAAGAGTGTCAATTAAAACGCTGCTCTTTTTTTATTCCACTCTCACCATATATTGGCCAGGCCCCAGCTCCCCAGCCCCTCCCTTTTACTCCCCCCCCCCCCCCATGATATTGTAGGAAGAGATGGGGGGGGGGGGGGGGGGGTGTGAAGGTTCAACACTTGCATCCATCCAGGCAGAGGAGGAGAGGGGGCTCATGTCTGTAAACATAAAGATCCATTCATTAGATCCTTTAAAAAAACAAAACCCATCCAGATGTTTATATATATAGTACTGCGTCGAGTGGAGAAGGTTGTAGATGGATGAATCTCTAGGAGGATACACATGTTGACATGGGCATGGTGGTCCCTAGGGGGCCGTAGCTTCAGAAGCAGGCTTGGGGTGTTCTTCTTCCTGATCCTCAACCCACCCACTGGTGTCCCTTGACCTTCCACATGTCTGAAGTTTGGCTTTCACAACCTCTGGCTCCATGCAGAATTCATAATGTACATTCAATTACTTTTTGTTTCCACTCATGTCCACTGTAATATACATATAATACAGAAGGAATGGTAATTTGGCAACCTACAAAACATAGAAATGGATGAACAATGTATCTTATTACTGAGGTGTTTGGCAATGTTGGAAGCAAAGGGTTAGACATCAGAGACGTAGACATGATTGTCAACAAAATAAAGTTGATTACGAGGAGAAAAGAAGCAAAATAAACAGCCTAGGGTCTTCTTCTGTGAAATAATGTTACCTAATTATGGGTGGCACAACAGGTTGAATCCTAAGCACTAGTGGTTCTTCAGTTTGAATGGCCTAGATAATGGGGGCGCAGATTACTGTTTGAATGATGTGTGCATTTTAATGGGCTATTAGGAGTCTAAGAGAGGAAATACTGCTCCTTCGTTCTCGCCCTCTTTTTCTCTCTCTCTCTCTCGCTCTCCAACCCTTTATCTCTCTCCTCCTCTCTCTATCTCTCTTTCTCTCTCTTTCCTTCTGTAATGTTGTTTTTATTTATTTGATTCCCTAGAAACTGCTAAATTGTGCAGAGGAATGGGATCACATACACACACACACACACACACACACACACACACACACACACACACAGAAAGTGAGCGAGGGCACAAAATTGAGAGGTAGAAGGATAGAGCAAGAAATGGAATGATCGAGTGAGAGAGAGAGAGAAGGATAGAGAAAGAGATGATCTAGAGAGAGAGCGAGAGAGAGAGAGAGAGAGAGAGAGAGAGAGAGAGAGAGAGAGAGAGAGAGAGAGAGAGAGAGAGAGAGAGAGAGAGAGAGAGAGAGAGAGATGGCGAGGGAAATGCAGCGAGAGAGAGCGAGCAAGAGAGAGAGAGAGAGAGCAGATTGGGGGGCCATCTGGTTGCGGGGGCCCCTGGACATAGATATTTGGAGAGTGTGTGTATTACCGCTGGACATAGATATGTGTGGAGATAAATAATACCATTCTCTTGGATGGTGGTATCTCGGGTCATACAACACAGTTCTCAGCCAGCTGGTAATTGGTGTTTACTGTCAACATCCAGCCAGGACACACTCAAAACACCATGCCTCTGTTCGTGGAGAAGTTGGCCTAAGTCACATTAATTTGGCTGCACACATATAAAAGAAATATATAGCTCTTAACTAAAATCACCAGGGATGTACGGATATATGCACGCTTTGTACCTTCAACTGTGTGCTCTTAAAGAATACATGGGTGAGGATGTGTGTCTGTGCGTCTATGTGAGAAATAGAGAGAAAGAGAGACAGAGGGAGGGACAGAGATAAAAGAGGGAGAAAACGAGACAGAGAGAGATATAGAAAAAGAAGGGAGAGAGGGAGGGAGAAATCGGGTGGCACATTTGCCCTATTTGTCTATCTGTCTATTCCACAGACCTCTATCCATCACAAAGGGAATATCCAAAAGCAAATTTAAGGATAGCGGTAAAAGTTTTCCACACCAGCATCCTCTGTAAATAGTTTATGTTGTTCACTGATGAGGACAATATTAAATTTCCAATGAAAATGTATGGAAATTACACCAATGGTATTACACTGGCGACTTTTTAAAGCAATATATTCGTTGCTGCGACAGTCTATGTGTGGATGATAAATAGAAGGCAGTCACAGAGCATCGGGAGGGTCTTTGCTCCCGCGGAGCGGACCTGCATATCCGTTATTGCATTCCGCCACTAACAGAATCAAACGTGCATACTAAAAAAATGCAGCTTGCGCACCAAAGGAAGAAGCCAGCCTTCCTCTCTCTCTGTCTCCCGCCCTTACCTCTTCCTCGGTGTGGCCTTCCCCCGCCCGTTCCTCTCACTCCATCTCCCGCCCCTACCGCTTCCTTGGTGTGGCTCTCCCCCCTCCCTATCACCTCCACCCATCCCTCCTCCCTCTGTTTATTTGTCATCACGGATTTAATCCTATCTAATACCATTTTCCCTGCAGTGAAGTGTCAAGTTATTGTAAATAAGATGATATTTTTACGGTGAAGTGTGTGTGTGTGTGTGTGTGTGTGTGTGTGTGTGTGTGTGAGAGAAAGAGGGAGGGAGTGTGTGTGGGTGTGTGAGAGAGAGGGGGAGTGTGTGTGTGTGTGTGAGTGTGTGAGAGAGAGAGGGAGGGAGTGTGTGTGGGTGTGTGTGTGAGAGAGAGGGAGTGTGTGTGTGTGTGTGTGTGTGTGTGTGTGTGTGTGTGTGTGTGTGTGTGTGTGTGTGTGTGTGTGTGTGAGTGTGTGTGCATCAAGGGGACGCTGTAGCTTTATAATGTTGATTTATCAGCTTGTCAGAGTCAGGTATCTTTCCGACATTAATGTGTGCATGGGTGTGTGTGTGTTTATGCGTGCTTTACGCATGCTTGTCATGCATACATGTGTGAGAGAGACAGTTTGCCCGTCTCCTTCAATCTCTTTGATCCTGTCAAAATCCGGCTACGCCTCCCCATGCGGTCCATTGGGCTGTGCTGATTGGTTCAGCCACATCAAACCCACATTCATTCTGATCTTTTATTGGACAGTACCTCATCTGTCCGGCTGCGGCTGCCTGAGCAGTATTGGCTTTCCAATCAATGAGCTGATTGTTATGGTGGGGAGGCCTTTTTCCTCTAAACAGAATGGTTCTGCCCGTCTTTACAACCTTTTCTGACACTGGGTGGCATTGATTTTGTATTCCTCGCAAACATCTATTAAGTTACATCATTCGCAACCAATCAGCTATTCTTAGTGAAGATGACAAAAGCCACTGCAATGAAGCATCTATTCTAACCCAACAGTCCGTTATATCTCAACTGTTTGACTGCTCACGTGTGTTATCCAAGGAGCCGTTAGTTGGAAATCAGGGTATGAATAAAGCAACTGGAGGAAAAACAAAAAAGGAGCTGAGGTAGAAGGAGCAAGACATGTCCGGTGTGTGTGTGTGTGTGTGTGTGTGTGTGTGTGTGTGTGTGTGTGTGTGTGTGTGTGTGTGCGTGCGTGCATGCGTGAGTGTGTGTGTGCGTGTCCATGTGTGTGTCAGTGTGTGTGTGTGTGTGTGTGTGTGTGTGTGTGTGTGTGTGTGTGTGTGTGTGTGTGCGTGTGCATGTGTGTGCGTGTCTGCGTGAACATGTGTGTGTGTTTGTGTGTGTGTGTGTGTATGAGTGCACATGTCCTCAGGTGGTCAGAACAGATGGTGTGTGAACGATCCAGACCTTGTGATTCCTCTTTTCTCCTTCCTTTCCTCTCTTTCCCACCTCCCTTTTACTGGATCACTAAACCTCTCGCTCAGTTAGGATCAACGTGCCACTCTCTGTCTATGTCACACACTGTAACCCAGCACCAAGGATTCTTCACTTAACCACCAAAAACACAGAAAAGGCAGCATCTCTACCATCAATCCTCATTGACCATGCAAATCTATGCATATGTAAATGAAAACCAAATGCAAACCCCACACTGGTTCCCTCTTAGACTAAGCTGTTTTATGATTTGCTTATCTTCCCATACAAATTCACAACACACACACGCACACACACACTCTATTTGTGACATAAATAATTGAGCTAGTATGTGTATGCCTTTAACTCTGTTTTTAAGGAAAGTACGTAGAAGCTCTTTATCTTTAGTGGTAAAAAAAGAGATCCTCATACGTCAGTATAATTTGACCATTTAACAATCCAATATAGCACTTCAACAGAAAGTTGACACTACTGTTTTATTTTATTTTTTCTTTCATCCCCTGGTCCAGGGTCTGCCTGTGGGCTGCCACCCTCTATGGACAATGCAGCTCTGGGATGAATGCAGGGAAGTGTGATAATTACTGCTATTCTGAGAACCAGTCCCCACAAGCAGGCGAAAGAGGGAATTATTGTTCAGCAGCCAGGGAGGGGAAATACACGCTTCCTTCCCTCGCGCTAAATATTTACCCTCCGCTGCGACCAGCTGACTCACGTTCGGCCCCGCGGTACGCACTCAGGCCCGGAAACAGACCCTCTATACCCGCTATATAGTCTAGTCCCCTCTCCAAAATGTCCCCATACCACCAGTGATGCACTTAGCATGTGGCCCGCATTTACATAGAACCGACACACACACATACACACACACACACACACACACACACACACACACACACACACACACACACACACACACACACACACACACACACTGAACTTCCTGATCTGATTAGCGGACTGCGGTGCCCTGTTAGCCCGATGACAGCCTATTTCCTATTTTCCCATCAGGCCACTGTCCTGCCCTTGTCTGGCATGGGACGTTTGTGGGAACAGGTGACAAAAGATGGTAGGAAGTGAGATGGCGTGTGTGTGCCGTGTGTGCGTAGAGGCACAGAATGCCTGCCCAAGAATTAGCAACGGTTAAATGCATTTGGCATTGTATTGTCCACCCACTAATCTTATTTATGTTTCGTTTTTTTCGTCCAATGGTTAGGACAATGGCAAAACTGTTCACAGCTTGATTATTTAAACACACTCACAAATGTAATGTTTGTGCAAAACAAAATCTTAATTGGGAAAGTTCTACCTTCTGCTGACCTGCATATATTTATATATATATATATATATATATATATATATATATATATATATATATATATATATATATATATATATAGATAGATAGATAGATATAGATACGTGTATGTGTGGACTTTTAAAGAACAAGTTAAAGAACAGCTGGCCAGCTAGTGTCCGCAAAGTAAAGGGGCTTTAAGCAGAATATGTGTTGTAGTATTAGTAGGTGGCGAATGGAACACAATAGGAGATGGAGGCTGTGAACGGTGTTTCTTGTTGACTTGTTTTTACCTCAAAGCTGTTTAAAGCTGTGCTCCTTCTGTCCCAGATGTTGAGCCACCAGCCCTCAGCATGCCTGGCCAAGCTGTCTGTATGGCGCAAACACACACACACACACACACACACACACACACACACACACACACTCACACACACACAAGCACATACACGGACTTGGCCGGCTGCAGGGTGAAAGCAGGTCCTCGCTCATCCTCTTCCAGGGTTCCATGTCGACGACCCGCTGTGGCGACCGGTTGGCGCGTACAGACCTTCAGATGTGCAGGTTACAAAGTTAAAGATAATATATGTCTCTACAACTCGTGAAGCACACTTAGCAACTTGTGTTGAAGCGAGGCGAAGTAAGTTTGAAGGACACACACGATCATACACACGCATTATTCTTCTTCGTCGTCTTCTTCTGTCTATACCAGGGCTTTTTTGTTTTTGTGTGTGATGTAAGTCTTTTAAAGGTTTTATTTTCATTGTCAACATAGTGCCACATAATGGATGGGCATTATGTGCAGATGAAAGCAAACAAAAAAATGAAGGTTGTTTGCATCACTCATCAGTATTATTTTCCCTAGCTTTTATTTTCTGTCACTGAGTAAGATATATGAATAGAATTGAATTGGATGGGAATTTAAATGCAAGAAGTCAAAGTGTGTTTGCGTCCTGGGTACTGACAACCAGAGGCCCCTCACTGCACCAGTTCAACGGCGTTTCTCATATCGCTCCTGAAACGTATTCTCTTATCAAACAAGACGGTGTCATTTCTAAAGTGGCAGCATGGTCTCAACTCCAGGGCTGGCAAGAGAGAGAGTATATCCAGCTAACTTACCATATCCAGTTAATATAATAGTTATTTAACATTATTCCAATAGCGGCCAATAGAGATCCGTCAATCCGTGCATATATTTTTGTTGTATTGTTTATTAAACTGTTGAGAGGCATCAGTGTTACAGTCTTCAGTCTGAGCTGTGGCCCGCATGCAGCCATGGATCCTTACTTAACCGTGCTGCTGTATTCACTGCAGCAATCCCCAGTGAAAACAAAGGGAGACGCTAAATAATAAATGGTGCTCTTTAAGTCGTGTTCCTAGCATCAAAAAGTAATGGCTCTAATATGCATCTAATATCGCAGTACTTTGCTCTCAGACGTAATGAATAACACAACTGGGACAATTATGCACGGAAGTTACTGTTAATTACATTTCTAAACTTATATTATGTAGTTAGCATGCATTAATCACAATGCAATTTTTCTAAAGCCTATTTGTGGTTGGAAACTAAGTCAAAGTGTGTTTTGGAGAGTGTATGGTGGCGCGCTGCAGCTGGATAAGTGCTCACAGAAAACTGCACCGTAACCTGAAACGTTAGAGACGCGTGTTGCCAAGACAGGCAATTCGATAATGTGCTTCATAATGATGTAGCTAAGTAACTTTAGCTCCGCGGTTTAATACATTTATGGGGTTTAATTAGGGGGACGGAGGGCAGCCAAGTTTAAGTGATGTTATGTCACAACATTAATGCAGCGTCAAAGAAATAGATGCAATAAAAGTTTTTTTTTTTTTTAAAGACAGAGGGAAAGTGAAAGAAAGTTAGGGCTTGGAGAGACAATAATTGTTTTTCCGGAGGACAAAGGGAGAGGACACACTTGTTTCTAATCAAAACCAGTACAGCAGCGCTCCGTTTCCTCCTCCCAGCCTTGTGCACTCCAGGAAGGGGAAATAAATCATGAAACAGGAAGTGTCTGATTATAAAACCAGGAAGAGAGAGTTAGATTATCTCATCACGGAGGAAGTGAAAGTTAGGGTTTTAAAACTATGGGATATTATGATTGTGAAGGTCGTTGCCGTAGTCCTGTTAGGATTGTAAACAAAATGTAAATAGTGTAACTACTTGAAATAGTGTTTGACTGCACAGATTTTTCAATAGGCTGCTATGTTTTTTCAATACCATATCAATCCATCCATCCATTATCCCCTTCCACCCATCCATGTGTACTCCTCTTTCAACAATCTCTTTCTTTGCCTGGCTGTGCCACTATCATTTAACATCCACAAAAAGAACAAGCAAACAAGCAACACGCAGTTAGGTCAAAAATAGCTCTCATTCTCCTCAGGGAAATGTTAGCATTGTGAACAATGGGTAATTGTCAACATGTGGAGCAGGCATTTCGACCTCTGTGCATTTAGCTGGTTATCCACTGTCTATGACCAAATTAATAAGAGGAAGGTCTACATGGGTGGAATGAGAGAGATAGCGAGAGCAGAGCACTGCCTCCAATCCACCCCACTGCTTTAACCCTAATCCACTATTCAAGCGACAAACATGACCAGGACAATCTATTGGCATCTATTCATCAGTGAATTGGCTTACAATCAATAGGTTCCCCGATAGCTCCTCATTCATTCATTTATTCATCCATCAATACGGAGCCAGGCCTTGGTCCCCATGTGGTGGCCCTGTCACACACATGTCCCCACATTCCCTGCCTCTGATGTGTGTGATGTGCTCCCTGAAGACCATGTGATGGCCTCACAGCTGTTAGTGACCTGTTTCTGTGTGTGTGTGTGTGTGTGTGTGTGTGTGTGTGTGTGTGTGTGTGTGTGTGTGTGTGTGTGTGTGTGTGTGTTTGAAATTGGGATAGGGAGATCGGACAGGTAGGACTTAGAGAAAGGGAGCGAGAGGGGGGGGTGGGGAGAGAATTGAACACTTGTACAATATAAATAATGCTGTCCCTATTGACTGTGGGTTTTGGTTAACATGACAAAAAATGCTTAGTCAAGCGCAAGAGTATGTTAAAACTATCTTCTGAATTGCAATTCTCAAGATGAGAGTGGTAGTGGGCCAATGGAGCTGACAGACTCAATGGGACAGACAGGGGATCTGACAGACTCTATGGGACAGACAGGGGATCTGACAGACTCTATGGGACAGACAGGGGATCTGACAGACTCTATGGGACACACAGTGGATCTGACAGACTATATGGGACAGACAGTGGATCTGACAGACTCTATGGGACAGACAGGGGATCTGACAGACTCTATGGGACACACAGTGGATCTGATAGACTCTATGGGACACACAGTGGATCTGACAGACTATATGGGACAGACAGTGGATCTGACAGACTCTATGGGACAGACAGGGGATCTGACAGACTCTATGGGACACACAGTGGATCTGACAGACTCTATGGGACAGACAGGGGATCTGACAGACTCTATGGGACACATAGGGGATCTGACAGACTCTATGGGACACACAGTGTGTAAGGAGGGTATGGGTGGCAGTGGGTTAAGGAGGACTGATGATGATGATGATGGTGGTGGTTTCGTGTGTGCAGCAGGTGAGTGGTACTGGAGGGAGAATGAGTGGTGGTGTGTCCCGGGCAGCCAGGGCGCCTCATTAGTGAGCAGTGAATTGGACTCCAGACACGTCTTTATGTAGACTAATCATATTACAGCTCAGCCTCACCCCCGGGGGAGGCGGCAAGAGGGAGAGATAGACTTGAGGTTAGAATTAAGGATGGTGGGGGGAGGTTGTTTGAGAGAAGAGAGAGCTTTAAAATCTGATTTGTTGAACAGGACTTAATATAATCCGGCACCCGTGCCAGACGCCGTTTTATCTATCTGTCCGGCCATTCTCGATTCTCTCTCTCTGTCTCTCTCTCTTTTTCTTTTCCATCTGCTGTTCACAATTCTCTCCATCTCTCTCTGTGCTACTAGACTACCGTCTAGTCCACGCGATCCGTTTCACCTGCTTGTTTTTTGCCTGTTTCCCCCTATATTCCCCCTATCTCTCCCCACCTCCCCCATCACTCCCCACCTCTTCCCCTATCCCTCCCCCCTTTCCCTCCCCACCTCCCCCTATCCCTCCCCACTTCCTCTCCATCCCTCCCCAACTCCCCCTATCCCTCCCCACCTCCCTCCCCCGCTCCCTCCCACCCCACATACACAGTCACATTGTCAGTTTTGACAAGCTGCTTTAATGGGCGTCGTGGCGCGTGCCTCTCTGACCACGGAGCACAGTCATTAACCTTCACTGGCATAATTGAATTCAAGGTTGATTGCTCGTGACCCCCCCCGGCATCTCACCAGCACCGCACCACCCCAGCCACCAGCACCAGCAAGGTCTCCCCCCGCCTCTCAATGTACATATTCATTACGGGGGCCCGCCACTAAATGGATCGCACAGGGAAAGCTGTAGCAATCATCCGGGGTTGCCGGACGGGGGCAGCGGGCACGCTCGTTTGGGGGCCCGCGGGGGGGGCTCCTGGTGGTAGGGGTCCGGGAGGGCGGGGGGTGGAGGGAAGAAATGGACACTAATTGCATGCTAGAGCGGAGGATCAGATTATGAAACGAGGTAGAGAATGAAGATGGATCCCTGTGTGACACTGTCAAATTAAGGGCAAGCCTTGTAAAGTGGCAAGGCAGCAAAATGTACAGTGGCACCAAGCACACAATAGGGGAGGGGGAGATTGAGGGTGTAAGATGGGACAAGAGAGCGGGTGTGGGAGAGAAAGAGAGAGAGAGAGAGTCAGAGAGAGGAGGGGTCATAGAAAAAAATTGACGAGAGAGAGGCCATTGAGGCTGAGAGAGAATTGGATATAGAAG